>BSBK01001318.1:2500-575000 GCA_027943335.1 Chamaecyparis obtusa
AAGTGTCAGGATCCCTGCTATATCAGCATTGATATACCCATGATTTCTAGCTACCCGTGGTCTTTATCCAAATAACGACTAGATTCCAATGTATTTTGCACAATAAATTTTTGTTGAGGTTCATTTAGGGAGGACCGTAATTACACTGATTTTCCCACACATATAGGACAGAGGCATGGTAGGCTTGCTAATAGAGTTGATTTTTGTCAAGATGATCGCCAGAGGCTAGTACATAGGGCCATTGTTGGTTAGAGGAACCTAATATAACTCCTTCACGGGGTCATATGGAGATTTTGTTCATAGCACCCAACTTTGAGTTGCGATTGATAGTGTGGGGGACATTGCTAAAGGTAGCTACCACATCCATATCTAGTGATCAGGTTGGCTAGTACTTGTCTCGATGACACCAAATCATCAAGTGGAGCATCCTCTAGTAGGAGCTCACATGACATGTATAGTGTAGCAGACATCCCTTCACTTCCCATCCTAGAGAGACTTACAGGACAGATGACATGGGTTGCATTGACTAGTTTGGCCGAAAATCTTCTAGATGAATATGCATTTTTAATAGTAGAGCATGATATCCCCATATCAGATGTTAGATATGCTGTACGCTCAACCACATCCTTCTCATCACTAGACCATGGCCATAGTTGTAGTTCCCATGAGGATCTACCTATCGACCACTCTATTACTACAGAGGGAGAGCACAACATATAGACCCTTCAATGAGTACAGGGCACCAGTTCTCTGATGTTTTCCTTGAGGATGTTGAGTTCAACATGACCACTACGGGTTACCTAGATTTGTTGACACATGAAGATACAACTTCTATGCCATCTCATTTGGTTAGTTTGTTGCATTCATCATTAGAGAGACGTGTGTCGACTACTCTTGTTGCAGATGTAGAGTTGAGCTTAGACCAGACACATCAAAATCTTGATATCTTGGTTGATAGGATCAAGGATAGGGAGTTTGGGTATTATTAGGTGCCACCATCTACACAAGTGTAAATCTTATTTTTAATGTTACAATTTAAGTTAAATTTGTAATATTTCATGGCATGTAAAAAAATTTTTTTTTGGAAATTTTAATACATGATATATATACATATATATATATGATATTTTTTCTCTAGCAGGAGATGCCTCTTGTTACTCCTTCTTTCAGGATTGATTGTGTATGTTGTTGGGACTCACTCGATGATGGCATCAGTAGTGGAAGTTTTTAATTTATCGATGTGTACATGTATTTAATTTACACACTTTATAATATATTTTCTTGTAATATTTTATCAAGCTTAAAAAGATGTACATATATATTAATTTATATCACTTTCTCTATAGGGATCTGAACATCCTTCATAGCATGATAGTCACTCTAAGGACCGCTTAGTGAGGATTTAGCATGATGATTCCTAGGCACTTTCAATATTTGATCTAGACATATTACATGTATTTGATATTATATTTCCTATCTAGACTCTAGACAATTTACATACATTGTACTTCGATATTATTTGATTTGTAGACTTTTGATCTATATTTGACATGATTGACATATGTTTCATGTTTATAGTACTTTATCTTTATATTTTAAACATATTTGATCTATGATTGATGTTTGACACATGGTTTACATATGTTTCATGTTTGCAATACTTGATCTCTATGTGTTAAACATACTTGATCTATGATTGATGTATCACATGTTATATACTTTCAATCTATACATGTGCGATGTTTACATACTTTAAATCTATGTGTTTAATATATACATGTTTTATGATCCAAGTTAAATGTTTGATGATCTAAGTTATATGTAACTTTATTCTATGAATGATGTTTGACATGCAATATTCTTGAAATCTATGTTTGACGATATAAGTTATATTATGTTCAAGACATCTAGATGATCTATAAAGAATTCCCTTTTAAGATATGGTCAAGTAGTAAATAACAATAATTTTACTAGACTTTTAAAACACATGTGTCCTAATGTAATCAACTATAATAAAAAATTATCATAATTAAGTATTGCAACATGCATGAGACACATTCATATTCTAACTAGATAAGTATCCACATGACCTAATTAATCAACTAGATAAAAATAAAGTAATGCAACATGCATGATGCACATTCATATTCCTAGATAATTAATAAATCATCTCCTTTAAGACATTTTTAAGATATTATATATTTTAGAAAATTTCTCCATTCACTATGGGCACCGGTAGGAAAGAATAGAGCTAAGAAAACCTCTAGTCTCACCCGTGACAAATTTATTACAGTTCATATTTCATGTGTGCTTTAGTCCACATCAAGTGGTTCATCTTTCCTTTTGATAACATTTAATATTATCTCATGGTCATTAGTATCAAGTCTCCACTTACAAATGCCACGTCCTATCATTGGATGACGAGATAAGACAATGGAAATTACAAGATGGCTATATTGATAAACCTTGTTGTTAGGTTGATAATCAATAAAATGAATCTCATGTTTAAGTATTTTGATTTTCTTCAAATACATTCCTTGCACAACAACTGAACCTTCATATAGAAGTTCAACAACATATATAGATGTGAAATTAACCATAAACACATGTATAATTCCATCTCAAGTTGGACCTTAATTGTAATAAATTAAACATAAATACACTACTAACTTGTGGAAAACATAATTTCATCTCTTGTTTCATTCTTTGTTAGCTTCATCCTCTCCTTGGTGCAATGTAATAAATAGTAACTAACACCTTCCACATTCCCAGGCTATGCTATTACTCCAAAAACATGTCCTGCAAAATATGTTTTCAATTTGACTAGTAAATATAGATTAAACAAACTTGTATATTTTATTGGATATATGTACCATCTAAATTGAATAGTAAATAAGAACATGTGTACATTCTCTCTATTTATGGATTAATTTTATGAATTTAAATATATATACACATACCAATCTTGATCAAACTTGAAATATGGTCATAATCTGTAGAAATCAATGGAATGTCATCAAAGCTTTCATCCTCAACTTCATCATTTGTATTAGTAAAATCTAGTGGAACCAAATTTCATTAACTAACATATCCACATTTTTGGTTGATACATTCACCATAGTTTTAAAAAATAAAAAATGTAGTCATAACAAAAGCATGAGTAATCTCTAGTGTACAATGACCACACATTACTATCTGTACTCATAACTGAATGCAGGGATTTTTTTTGTCTACCCTCTTGCATCCATGGATTGATCTTCTATCAACACCTGATATCTCTCAGAATACTCTGAATGGTATGACTTGATCCAATCATGATGATGTGGTAGCCTGATTTGGCACCACAAAATGTATCTTGCACCACTCAACTACATCATGATCACTATTTATACAATATCCCTGTAGTCGAGTTGATACTTTCTTAAAGCATGTTTGATACAAACTCTTGGACCATCATGCTCTCCCTTTCCATGTCCACTCTCAAAGAAAATCCAAATATAGGGTATCTTTTGGTATTGATGATATCCACATGGTGCATAAAATGGCCTTACTGATTTAAATTGTGTTGCACATCCATCTAACCAAACAAAATGCTTTTTAATTTTGATGCCTTCATTTTCCAAATATCCAAAAAATGTCTTAAAGCAATGCTTGACAAAATGTATGTCATGCTCTTTATCATCACTAATGTAAAAGTGATATTATTTATTTATGACCGTGCTTGATATGTACTTTCAACACCATTCAAACCTAATTATGTGTCTTGATAAGACACTTGTTCCATGATAGTGACTTGCTCTATATAGTAGTATTATGCTTGAAGCTATTTTTGAGAAACAAAATAGTAATTCTCTACAAAGTCAGCAACTCATAAAATTGTTCTGACTAGAAAAGTTTCTTTTAGTATTTGGAACTGTTCTGCTTGCCATTTAGCAAAAAAAAATGATGTATATATGGTTGAATCAATTTATGAAAATTCTCCATAAATGTTGCAACAGGTATCTCCTCCTCTACATATTCCAACCTTATTGATTCTTTACCAACTTTTGTTTTAGACTTTATCTACTTGTAACTCTTACATTTTAATATCCTCGTCATGTCAGTATCTTCAAGGCTCAAAGGAAATTTAGCCAAATCCCCGCATGTTTGACAAGTTTCTCTTATGCAATCTATTTCAGGTATTTTATGATCAATTAATTTGTTACATAAGATTAATGCTATGAATTGGCTTCAACATTTAGGAAAAGCATTTTGAGAACCACCACTTTCTTCTATCATCTTTCTAAACCCTTGATAGTTGAGATCAAATTCAATATGATATTGACAACAACAAGTTTCAAAAGATTTATTTATCTTTACAAAATATGGCTTTAATCTTTCAAACATTATTTGTCCAATCTTAATGTCAGGATTTGAAGTAAAAAATGAGAGATACAATTCATGTTTTATGGTGTCCAACCAATATTTTGTGTGTTAGAAATATCCCTTAGGCCCAGTCCTCTTCTTGATAGCATCTCTTGTATTTGGTGAAGGATGAGTATGATCCGTCGAAAATGTCGCAACCAAGTTCCTGACTGTTTCCTTAATCCTATCAGAGTGAGGAGCTCTACACATTAGTGCCCAATTATCTTCCAATGTAGTATCATCCAAATTGATTCTCCTTTTCAAATAATGTGTTATTGTCTTCCTATTGTACCCAATAAGAGGTGAAAGTGAAGAAATTTATCTTTTTTGGGACATGTTTTTATTTAAAATAGATGTCAGTGTCACTCTTCTTGAAATGGACTTATTTGCAGATCTAGTTATTTTCCCAATGGAATGCAAACCTTCCTTAACACTTTCAACAATATTTTTTTGTACATTACATGATTTTTTCTTTTTCAAAATTGCATCTACACCCAACAATTTTAATGGCTCTTTCAACTCATCTTTAAGAAGTGTAATTGATAATAGTTGGGTTTTTTCAAGTGTATCAAGATTCTCAAATTATGCAATTATCTTATTAGACTTTTTATTCAATGCCCTCTTTATAGTATTGTTAGAATAACTAAAAGGGGGGTGAATTAGTTATCCATAGTCCCAAATACAAAATGTAAATCCAAAACAATTACTTAAACTTTTGAAGCTCGGTAACATAAAATAGTATTTTGTCTATGCTTTTACCGATTACCAGTTGATAACATATAGTAATTACCGATCAAAATCAATATGGAATATGTAAAGTATGATAACAAACAATCATCACAATCAACACATGACACAAGAAATTTAACATGGAAACCCTGTAAGGGAAAAACCACCTGGGACTGGCAACCCAAAATTCTTCACTCTTATGAAGTGAGGTTAGTGAAGACCCAACCCTGTTAAAGTTTACAAACACACTGTGAGGTGTGACCTTGTTAGAGGATTTTAGACCAACCGTTATTGTCCAACCAACATTTATTATGGGGTTGATAGGATAACAAATGTACACTCTATGAATGACATTACAAGACTTTCTAGTCCACTCTGTTAAGAGATTTATCTATTTACAATGGTTAAAATGTAACATTAGGTGATTTGATTACAACACAACTTCAATTGTAGATTATCAGATCTAAGTTAAGCTCATTCAAATCCTCTGATCAATATATCAATTCTATTTCAATCAATATTCAATAACTTACTATCGCTCAGTAATAGCTTTCTGACACTCGATAATCTTTGCAGTTCGGTTCTTCTTAACCAGTCTAATCAGGCATGCATGAAGATTTTTCACGTGATATCTCTACAGTCTCCTTCTTTTGGCATATGTTTCATCATGAAACCCTAGTCTCTTAAATAGATAAGTAAACTATTTTAATTCCAACCATCAGATTTTGCCACTTATACTCCTTTGTTGATTTTGTCGCTTAAAACTTCCTCGACTGATGTGTCAAGAACACATTTTATTTCAATCCCTTAGATGTTCTTTGAATTATGTTAGTTGTTGATCTTCGTAACAAACATTGTCTCCATCACTAATATCGAGGTTCTTTCTAGCTCATCAATCATTGCCAGCTAAACTGATCATTTAGTTCTTTTCTTCTACTTAGTTAACAAAGAAATGCGTTGGTGAACACAAGATTAGTTTGTACTATGATCATCGATATACACTACATTGCTCGGTGTATATTGAAAATGCTTCATTAACTAACCACACTGCTTTGTGCATTTTTCTCTATCCTTCATCATAGATGAATGCAACATAATCAAGTCAATAACATAAGGTCATAGACTCATCCAAAAGTTACCCAATGTATTTCTTATCCTTATCTATCATCTCCATCTTACTCAATGTAGATATCTTGGTTCTTCATCTTTTCACTCCACTTCACTACAGATTTTTGGGTATGGTAACTTACAAGATAAGTATTGTCAAAACTAGTTGACATAAATGACAACATATTATTGATTTAATCATCTTACATATCTAATCAACAACTCAGTGATCTCAAATCACAGATCTTCAAGTCATACAGTTTATTCAAATCAGTTGTAGTTCATCAATCTCTCCCTTTGGCATTGATGGAAACACAAGCAATATGAAATATGCCATACACATACCAAACATGTATTCTACAACACTATGAACAAATGCTCTCCCTAGTTTAATATGTTTAATCACTATGTTATATAAAGCATTTGCAAGTGTAGACTATCTTCTATAGATATGATCTTGTCAGTTCACAGATCTTCTATTCTTAGTAATTGATCTTCAATGCTCTTCCTTATTC
Organism: Chamaecyparis obtusa; assembly: GCA_027943335.1. Classification (NCBI taxonomy): domain Eukaryota; kingdom Viridiplantae; phylum Streptophyta; class Pinopsida; order Cupressales; family Cupressaceae; genus Chamaecyparis; species Chamaecyparis obtusa. The sequence goes on from BSBK01001318.1 coordinate 9,256, forward strand.
TTCAGATTTCTCTCCCTTTCATGCTATTTCACTATTTCATATTGAGGCTTCTCTCCCTTTGACAACAATGCCAAAGAGAAATAGAAACATACAGCTTTGTAGTAGCCATTTAACTCTCCGTTGTCTAGTGCATGCATTGTATCTCTATACACTGATGTGAAAATTTGTTCCAGTACTTCAACCTTTCACAACCTTAGACAAAAATCCAAAGTGTGAACTCTACTGCATCAACATGTATGATCTTTTGATAAGATTAGGATGATGCAACCTCTAGATCACCTTAATGACCAGTAGACATGGGACAAACCCCAAGTCTAGTCCTCAAGTATTCATATGTATCCTTCAGTAGAGGCTTTGTAAATATGTTAGCAAATTGTTCTTTTGATGTAACAAATTCTAGCTTTACTTGCTTCTCCTGTACTGGTTCTCTCAAGTAGTGATACTTAATAGATATGTGCTTTGTTTTAGAGTGCATCACTGGATTCTTTGAAATATTAATTGCACTAGTGTTGTCACAATATATAATCACTGGCTCAGTGATTACCTCATTCATACCTTCCAACACTTGTTTGATATAAGCAATATTTGAATAGTTTGTAGCAGCAAAAACATACTCTGCTTCGGCTGTAGACTGAGAAATGAAATATTGTTTCTTACTTGTCCATGTAACAAGTCTTTCACTAAAGAAAAATGCTCCTTCAGTGGTACTCTTTCTCTCATCAACATTTCCAGCCCAATCAGCATCAGTGTATACTTTAAGTTCAAACTTGCATCCTTAGGATACCATAATCCATAATCTTCAGTTTTCTTTAGGTATCTTAAGATTCTCTTTCTAGAAATCATCTGTGACTCTCTAGGATTTGTAGAAAATCTAGCAACTATCCCAACAACATGTGCTATATCAGGTCTACTATGAACTACATACATTAACTTACCAATCATGGATCGATACAATGTCTGGTTTACCTCGGTAGTTCCATCTTCTTTAGTCAGTTTACATCTAGTAGCCATCAGTGTTCCTATAGGTTTAGCATCTTCCATGCCAAATGTCTTCAAAACTTCCTTTATGTATTTAGATTGTGTGATGAATATACCATAATTCTGCTTAATCACTTGTAGGCCTAGAAAGAACTTAATTTCTCCAAACATAGACATTTCAAAGTCACTTATCATTTCATCAGCAAATGATTTACAAATGTGATCTTGTCCTCCAAATATTATGTCATCCACAAATATCTTAGTAGTCAAGATAGTATCATCAAAATTTATTTTCATGTACAAATTACTATTCTCACTGGTTCTAACAAATCTAATACTCAGCAAATAGTTATGCAGCCTCTCATACCAGGCTCTCAGTGCTTGATTTAAACCATATAAAGCTTTATGTAATCTACATACCATATCTTTGTTTTCCAAATCAACGAACCCTTTAGGTTGTTCTATGTAGACTTCCTCTTCAAGTATCCCATTCAGAAAAGTAGATTTAACATCCATTTGGTAAAATTTGAACTTTTTGTGTGCAGCATATGCAAGTAACATTCTGACTCCTTCTAATCTAGCAACAGATGCAAAAGTCTCACCATAATCTATTCCTTCCTCCTCTGCATATCCCTTGCATACTAATCTAGCTTTGTTCCTTGTTACCTCTCCATTCTCATTAAACTTGTTTATGAATATCCACTTAGTACAGATAACATTCTTGTCCTTAAGTCTAGGTACTAAACTCTAGGTTTTGTTCTTCTCTATCTGTTCTATTTCCTCTTTCATTTACATTCTTCGGTTCATATTCACAGACTAGACATGTACCTTGTCTTGCTTTACTTCTTTTTTGCATGCCGTCTTCTCTGTCTCCAATGATTTGTGTCTTAGGATGGTGTTTTCTAAAAAATCTTTCCAGTATCCGATCTCTTCTTTCTTGTGTATCTTGTGCAAGTTTATTTGTTTTCTCGGTAGGTCCTTTCTACTAGTCGATTTCTCTTTCCTATCTGTCAATATTATTTTCCTACTGACCATTTGTCATAGGCTATGACATCAGTAGGAACTATGGTTGTTCAATGTAAGTGAATCTACTGTAGTCTTCTAGTTCCTTTGTGCTTTCCTTTGCATTCCTATCATCAAACTCATCAACCTGAACATTGGCACTTTTAATGATTTTATTTGTTACTTTGTTAAGACACTTGTATGCTTTAATTTTAGAGGAATACCCCAGAAATATCCCTTCATCACCTTTTGAGTCAAATTTCCCATTTCTTTCATCTTTCAGAATAAAGCATTTACTTCCAAAAATCTTGAAATAACTTTAGTGGGTTTGTGGCCAAACCATAACTCATAGGGTGTCTTATTAGTGTCCTTCTTTAGTTGTACTTAGTTCAGAGCATAAATAGCTATGCTACCCACTTCTCTCCAGTATGTCTGAGCAACATTCTTTTCCAGCATCAATGTCCTTACGCAGTCAATAATTGCCCTATTCCTCCTTTCAACAATTTCATTCTATTGAGGTGTCCTCGGTGTAGAGACCTATCTTTTAATACCATGCTCATTACAAAAGTTATAAATTCATCAGAAGTAAACTCACCACCTCTGTCAGATCTCAAACACTTTAATTCTTTACCAGTCTCTTTCTCAACTTTTTCTTTATACCATTTGAACATCTTAAATGCCTCTGATTTTTCTTTCAAGAACATGACTATCATTAATCTAGTGTAATCATCAACAAAAAGAATGAAATATCTATCTCCATAGTAACTCTGAGTTCTCATAGGACCACATAGGGCGGTATGAACCAACTCAAGTATATTCTTTGTTGAATAATCTTTTCTTTTGAAACTAGATTTTGTCATTTTACCTTTCTGACATTCATGACACATTACATGATTAGGCTTTGATAAGTTAGGCAAACCTCTAACCTTTTTCTTTTTACCGATCTTAATCATGTTATCAAAATTCACATGACATAACCTTTTATGCCACAACCAAGCATCTTCATTTTTCATCATTAATCAAGAAGACTCACCATTATCAAGATAAAACAAATTACCTCTCGATTGTGCTCTAGTTCCAACAAGTCTTCTTCCATCATCAAATATTTTTACTTTCCTACTCTCAAAAGAAACTCAGTGACCTGAATTTTTCAATTGTCCCACACTTAGCAAATTATAGTTTAGTCCTTCTACCCAGTAAGAATTTTCACATTTTATTCTATCATTTATCATCAGGGATCCTTTTCCTCTAACCATACAGGGTGTATCATTACCCATTTTTATAGATCCTCCATTGTATTGCTCAAGATGATCAAATTTTTCTTCATCACCAGTCATGTGATGTGTACAATCACTATCTATGATCCATGTATCATTTTTATTTACTTTAGAAATCAGTGTTGTTTCTACATACCTCTCTTCTTCTTCTGAATCATCCTTCATAGCAACAAATACAACTTCTACATCATCATCTGAATCACTGTCAGTATCTTCTTCCTCAGCAATGTAACACACCTTTTTACCTTTGTAAATATTGTCTTGGTTGTCTTTGTTGTAGTGTTGGTAAATTCTGTTGCCTCTTCTCCCATAGCTTCCTTCACTAGATCAATATTTGTTTCTATCATCCTCCTTCCTGTTTGGACATCTAGCAACGATATGACCAACTTCTTTACAGTTAAAATATGCTAAAGGTAATTTACCTCTATATCTTCCTTTACCTTTAGGTAATCTTCTGGCCGTAAGAGCTTCAAGTTCATCAAGCTCATTATCAGTATTGCTATCATTGTCATCATGTCTACTACTAGACTTACCAATCTTCAAAGAACTCATGAAAGAAGACTCAACAGTTGGTACAACACTATTATCATAGTTATTAAGCCCAAATGTAGTTAGTTTACCAATTAGATTGTCAAGTGTGAGAGTATTACCAGGTGCAGATCTCATTTCATGGATTGTAGATATTCTGATTGCATAAACCAGTAATAAGGTTCTAAGAATTTTGAGAATTTTGATTCCCCTTAAGCTTGTTGGAAACTGCACTTGAAGCAATTGCTGTATTGTCATTGATGTCAAACCTTAACTAGTAAGACTATTACTATTTAAGAAAGTACTATATCTATTTGAGTGTTGCTAAGGGGAAAGGCAAGGTTGGTAACAATAGCACCTAAGGAAAGGTTGAGTTATCTTGATACTTCAATGAGTACTTGATTATGTGGCACAATGATAAAATAATGTATTGTTTACCTGAGTATGAATGAATACTAAAGTGGTAGGCTTAATCGAGAAAAAGTGAAAAAATCTAGTTTAAGCCGAGTGATGTTAGTGTCGACCGAGCTAGTATATGCCGAGTAAATTCAGTGTTGACCGAACATCAGTATTAGCCAAGGAAACAATTTTTGAGGTGTTTGAGCTTTCTAGTGAAGATCGAGGAGTTGAACACAGTATTGACTGAGCATCAATATTTTACATTTGAGGAAGAATTCAGATCTCTAGCCGACATCGTTGAATTCTTAGATTATGTAAAATGTGTTGACTTTATTTATTGATTGTATGAAAGCATTTAATGCACTATAAAATGTTTTATTGTAAATCTATTAAAGATTTGAGATATTTCTAGAAGAATAGCCGAAGAACATAAAGTAGGAAGGATTCAATGAATATGACCTAACCCTAAGATCTACAAAGGAGATTAAGCAGCAAAAGATGTATTGACCTAATTGAGGAAGTATTAAGGAAACCTAAGCTAGAGGTTGAATGAGAGAGGATGTTGGAAGTGTTGTTGATGTTATTAACTATCTAAGCAGAGAAGGTTGAAGGAGAAGTGTTGTGATTGCTTAAAGAGACTTCTGAGTAGATCAGTGATGGTGATGGTAAAGGTTCATAGTTAGTAAGCCAACATATGTGTACAAAATTGGATCTAATATTTGCAAAGTGAGTTGTATATTTTTCAGATCAATACTACTGCTACTTTCTAACCATTGTATCGGTCAAAATCCTTTTAATAGAGGTTGACCTAATAGTCATTTGTATAAATCCTTTGAACAAGGTTGCATTCTAATGGAGTGTATGTAAGTCCTATAACAAGGCACACTTTTAATAGTGTGGTTTAAATCCTTTAACTGGGTCACACCTAATAGTGTGTTTGTAACCTTTGATAGGGTTGGATTTTCACCAAACTCACTTTAGAAGAGTGAACATAATAGTAACATGTTACAAAGTGGTTTTTCCCAAATTGGGTTTCCACTATAAATCCTAGTGTTGATACTTGTGTGAATGTTTTGGTTTGAACATTTCTATGTTTTACAAGTTAGATACTATTGGATAAGTGGACTATACTATTATATGTTTCTGTTATGCAATCGGTAATGGCCGAGTAGTTGTTGGTTATTAGATTTGATTTGTTGAAGAGTTTAAAGTTTGTTTTTATACATTTGGGCCTGAGAACAACTAATTCACCCCCCTCTATGTTATTCTAAATCATATTAACAATTGGTATTAGAGTTGTTGGTGCTTACAAAGAACAAGTTTGAAGGTACTTGAAGAAAATGATCAGGATGTATAAGAAGGAGGTACCAAAGTTGAATAAGGAGAACTTCCCTGCATGGAAAATCTTGATGAAGTTGTATCTGGAGGGTATTGGTAATTCTACAAAGTATTATGTTGATCATGATTATGTCACACCTGTTACACCTCTGACTATTGAGGAAATGAAAGCTAAACAAGAGCACAACCAAGCAATGTTGGAGATTGCATCTGCCCTAAGTTAGCCAGAATTTGAAGACATCAAGGACTATAGTAATGCAAAGAAAATGTGGGACACCCTTGAAAACATCTATTACAGTGACATAAATGTATTGAGAGAAAAAGCTGAGAGCCTAAGAGGTAAATTTGATGAAATGAGAATGCAAGAAGGTGAGAATATTACACAATATTGTGGTAGAATAAAAGAAGTTGTAAATGTTATTAGAGGAGAAAATGGAACTATTGATGATGAAACTATAATTGGAAAAGTACTGAGAACTTTGTGTCCTATCTATGCCATCAAAATTTCTACAATTCAGGAATCTAGATGTAACCCTAACAATGCTCTTACTTTGGAAAGTTTGGTTGGTAAGCATACTGCTTTTAAACTTTCAAACTATGATAACTTCACTGTTGGTAATGTTGAATATTCTTTTAAGTCACAAATGGTTCTGAGTAAGTCAAAGAAGGAAAAAGAAAGATGCATCAGTGAAAGTGAAAGTGACAGTGACAGTGACACATCTGATGAAGAACTTGAGGATCTAGAAGCTCTTATGGCTAGAAGACTGAAAAGGGTAAAAGGAAAGTACAAAGGTAAACTCCCTAATATATATTTTTCATGTAATAAATTTGGTCATATAGCTACTAGATGTCCTGACGGGGATGATAAGGATGAAGAAAGAGACAAAAAACATAAAGAAAAAAGAGAAGATGGAGGTTACTAAAGATACAAGGACTACAAAGGAAAAGGTAAGAAATCTTGCTATATTGCCAAGGAAGAGACTGATACTAATAGTGATGATTTTGAAATTGAAGTTGTCTATGTTGCAATGAAAGATGAATCTGATGAGGATGAGAAAATTGCATTGATATCTTATGTGAACAAAAATGATAAATGTATTATTGACAGTGGTTGTTCACATCACATGACTAGTGATAAGAGTAAGTTTGATACCTTAGATCATTATAAAGGTAGGAGTGTGAAATTTGGTAATGATGCACCATGTCTTGCTAGAGGAAAATGATTGATTAAGCTGTCTGATAAGATCACTTGTGAAAATGCTTATTGGGTTGAGGGTCTTAACTATAATCCATTGAGTGTTGCACAACTTAATAGCACTAGCTACTGACTAGAATTTCATCACAGAAAGGCTAAAATATTTGATGCCACTGGTGAACTGATTGTAAGTGGAGAACATACAAGAGGTAATTTGTTCTATCTAGACCTATCTGAAGAAACATGTATGATTGTACAACTTGATGATATTTGGTTATGGCATAAGTAGCTATGTCATGTTAACTTTGATAATGTGGTAGAAATTAGTGAGAAAAAGAAAGTGAGAGGTCTACCTAGATTGAAGAAACCTGAGAATGTAATGTACAAAGAATGTCAGTTGGGTAAGATGATAAAGTCTAGTTTCAAGAGCAAAACTTTTACTTCTGAGAATACCTTAGATTTGGTTTATACTGACCTTTGTGGACCGATGGGCATACAAAGCTATTGTGGTGCTAGATATTTTATCCTGTTTGTTGATGATTATACTAGAATGATGCATGTAATGTTCTTAAAGGAAAAATTTGATGCTTTTCAAAATTTTAAGTGGTATTTGGCTAAGGTTGAAAAGGAGACAAGTAGGAACTTGAAGTGTTTAAGATTTGACCGAGGTGGAGAATTTATATCCAATGAATTTAATCTATTTTACAATGATAGAGGGATCAAAAGAGAGATGTTTGGACCTAGAACTCCTCCACAGAATGGTATAGAAGAGAGAAGGAACAGATCTACCTTGGATTGTGCAAGGACATTAATGATTGAAAATAATGTTGCAGAAAAGTACTGGAAAGAAGCTATAAGTACAACTATTTATAATCTTAACCGAGTGCAGATAAAAAAAAGGTACAAATCTGACACCTTTTGAGTTATGGCATGGGTATGCACCTAATGTAAAGTACTCTAGAATTTTTGGAAGTAAATGCTACATACTGAAGGACAATATGAATGGAAAATTTGATGCTAAAAGTGATGAGGGTATATTCCTAGGCTATTTCATAAAAATTAAAGCTTATAAGTGTTTGAACTCTAACACTAACAAAATTGTGGAAAGTGTGAATGTCAAAGTTGATGAGTATGTAGAGAAAAATGAAGCTGACAGTAAAAGAGAACTAGAAGATTACAGATCTTTTGTGTATATAGACGAAGGAGAGGCAAGTGACAGACTTGCACCTGATGCTAAGTCTTGGGTAAGCAATGCCAAGCATCAGGAAAACAACGCCAAAAGAGAAGAAGAATGTGTCAAGCGACAGGAAGAAGCTATCAAGTATCAAGGAGAGGTTGCCGAGCATTCGGAAGCTAAATTTGACAATCTTGTTGGTGAACCTAAAGAGCTAAATGAAAGGAGAGAAGAACCTATTCTAGCACAATATATAAGGAGACATCACAAACCTGAACAAATTATTGGAGACAAAGATACTGGAGTTCTAACCAGAAGCAAGACAAGAGATCCAACATGTTTACTATGTGAATTCGAGCCTAAGACAACAAAGGAGGCATTAGAAAGTGAAAACTAGATAGAAGCAATGAATGAAGAGATTGACTAGATAGAGAAGAATGATACTTGGACTCTAGTGCCGAGAACATAAAATAAGAATGTCATTGGGATAAAGTGGGTATTCCAAAATAAGCTAAATGAGCATGGTCAAATAACAAGAAACAAAGCTAGGCTGGTATGCAAAGGCTACGCACAAGAAGAAGGAATAGATTATGGGGAGACATTTTCTCCTGTAGCTAGATTGGAAGGAGTAAGAACTCTACTTTCATATGCTTCCTATAAAGACTTTAAGGTATACCAATGGATGTTAAGTCTGTATTTTTAAATGGTATATTAGAAGAAGAAGTGTATATTGAACAACTAGAAGGATTTGTTGATCCAAACAAAAGACACATGGTTTGCAAACTAAACAAAGCACTGTATGGACTAAAGCAAGCTCCCAGAGCATGGTATGAGAGAATGCACAACTACCTAATACAGATTGGATTCTCAAGGACAAATAACACAAGCAATCTATACATGAAAGATGAAGAAGGTAAAGGAATCTTGTTAGCTAAGATCTTTGTAGATGATATTATATTTGGTGGACAAGATGCCTTGTGTAAGAAATTTTCAAATGAAATGCAAACTGAATTTGAAATGAGTATGTTTAGGGAGATAAATTTTTTTGTTGGTTTACAAGTATATCAGATGGAGAAAGGAATTTTCATCACCCAATCTAAATGTGTTCATGAGATACTGAAAACCTTTGGTATGGAAGACTCAAGGCCAGTAAGTACTCCCATGGCTACTGGACAAAAGTTGTCTAAAAATGATGATGATGAAGAAGTAAACCAGACTTTGTATAGATCTATGATAGGAAAGCTATAGTATGTTGTACACATCAGACCAGATATTGCATTAGATATTGGGATTGTGGAAAGATTCTCTGCCAATCCTAAGGAAACACACATGATGGCTATCAAAAGAATAATGAGATTTTTGAAATGGATTGCTGACTATAGATTGTACTACAAGAAGCATGAAAAGTTTGAACTGAGAGTGTATATAGATTTTGATTGGGCTTTCTAGTGGTGGAGCTTTCTTTCTTGGATAGAGATTAGTTTCTTGGACAAGAAAGAAACAAAATTTCATTTCCCAATCTACTACTGAAGCTGACTATGTGGCTACAACTATGAATTGTTAAAACATAGGTTTCTATACTAAGTCATTTATAAATTTCTATCAAAATTAATTTGGTAAATGGCTTAACCCACATTAAACCATTCAAGTACTTTCAATAGAAGGTACTTTTGATTGAAAGTATTTAGTTTCAATCGAAAGTCCCTGAGTAAGGGTAATTTGTAGAGTTTTACAAAATTTTAAACATGTGATGGCTTCAAGGCTCAAGCATAGGGCTCAAATGGAACAATAACGAGACATCCTTTTTCATAGTACAAGTACTCCGATCAAGCTTTCTAACAATTATAGATTTAACATTTTTTGAGTTTATTATGTATATATTTTTTGACGTTAATCAAATGTAGATTTTTATCAAATATAAACCTCTGATTTTGACGTTCAGTGAAAAATAGTAGAAAATAGATTTTTTTTTTGAAAAATAACAGTTCCCTTTGTCTTCCTGTCTACTTTCTATGAAATAAAAAATTGAAATTAGATAAATACACAAGTTATTGTAATACCCCCAAAATGGGCTTTGGTACCATTAACCTCCTACATCCACAAATCGACCGAAATCGACCCTAATGTCCTAACCTAAGGCACATCTGTACATTGAATCATCAAAACCCTAATTGATCCTATTTCAATTCTGCATCGGGGAATATTCCTAAATATTCCTAATCTATCCTAATTACCTCTAATTGAATATTATTTGGTGATTAATGATATTATTTTATTTATCCTAAGTGCGATTGATTAAATATGTTAAATATTTAGTTAATTGAACTCTATTCTGCCACTTAATTATTTTAATTAGATTTAATTAAATTTATTCTTAATTAATTTGACAATAAATCATAATTTCTAAAAATAATCAATTGAAAATTTATATAATTGATTAAAATCACATTGTCAAATTTAATGAGTTAATTTTGAATAAAGTTTTGATTTAATAATTGATTAACCCATAATCAGTTATTTAATTGATTAAATCAGTTAAGTTGAGAATAAAGCACATGGAAATTAAATAAATCAATAATTATCTATGCAAAAATCAAAAGATCAGTTAAACTCAAAATCAACTATTGAATTCATTTTGTTAACTTTCCAAACTCAACATGTGATTGTGAGTTGAAAAGTAGATTGGAGTAATCTCAACTTCCAATTATGAGTTAAAAAGTTGATTTGCATGATTTTGCTAGATAACTATTTCTAATTTCTTGATAACTCACCAATCAATTTGAGTTAATCAAGGAGTGATTTTTGGTTTTTCCATGAGTTCCCAAACCCTGGATTTCTATATAAATAGGATTCAATCCTTCACAAAGAACAACATGCAATTTGGAGAATAGCGATGCTATACTATCAAATTCTTGAGATTGTGCAAATTTTTGTGATTCATTTGCTAACATTTCTTTTCTTTTTTTTGCATCCATAGCTAGATTAAATTTATTTTCATCAAGTTTTTAGATCAATTTCATTTAGCTCATATTGTTATTGCATAGAAAATCCAAAAATATAGATTAATCTTGCATCCATTTTCATAGCTTTTGCATTCAAATCCTTCGTTTAGGAGTTGCATTGTCACTGATCTTGGTTAAACTTTGAGAAACCCATACTCACATCTACTAGAAGTTAGTAAATCACCTGGTTAATGATACATCTATTTACTACATATTTTTCTATCATTGATCAATAATGTTTTACTAATGTGTTGTATCTTCTAAACAGGTACAATTTTCACACATATTTCTGGCACATCGGGTTTCCATTTTCATTTCATCCATTTTTTGACAATTTTTATTCAAGATCTGAGTTTTGATAATTTTTTTGTATAATTTTGTACGATATTTCCAAATTGTTGTATTAGAAGGCTCTTTCTATCGTACGACAGATGCCATTTCTAAAGTGTCGTACCAATTGTTATACTTTGTCATATCAGACTTGAAGTATCATATGCATAGGTACCTAGTGTCGTATCATATCTGAAGTATCGTACGGGCATAGGTATATTGTCGTATGACATTTCATGCCAGTATTTTAATTGTTGTATGGGATTTTTGATCAGTTTATGAGATTTGACTGACAGCTGATCCTAACATTGGTTATTTTCTGGTAGGTGACTATTCGAGATAGCCTAACACCTTTTTGCAGGATAAGAGATGAAGACCTGAGCATAAAAACCTATTCTTTTGGCATTTTCTTGTCTTGTCTTCTAAACCCTTGTTTCTAGGAAACCCTTACAAGAATCACATGTCAAAGACGCTCAATCCATAAAAAATTTTGACAAGTGGTTTCATAGGTTGCCAAAATCTTCATCGAGAAAATATTCTATTTTCTTAATATTCTTTTTCATAGGAACCTAGTTAACTAGGTTTGTGCATCTATTTCCATTGTGGTAGATATTGAGGGGATTATGGTCTTCTCCCTCTTAGGAGAATCAGAAACCCAGAAGGTATCTTCCTCAGTGCCAGTTTGTGTACTATCTCTGGATAAATTCTACTTGGTGTTTTTTGGATAGGGTATAGGACAAGGTTAGGGAATTATGCTCTTCTCTTCCTGGAGAATCAGAAACCCAGATCCTATGGTCCCCAACCTCACATTTACTTTAATCCTTTAGAGGGCTTGTTAGTGACGTAAAAAGCTTCTAGGAACAACCCAAGTGGGGATAATTCTTAAGTTGACTCTTCCACCCCGCTATAAAATTTGATGCTTCCTTGAGGTTAAAGCCCCAGAAGACATAGTTGTGCTTGTTCCTTGGATTCATTCCATGAACATTCTTTTATTTTGTGTAGAGTGGAACCACTTGAATCTTGCTTGTGAGAATACACATATCAAAGTACTCATAGGGTTAACAACCTCAATCCTACTTGCGGGACTATGGGAGACAGTTGTGAACAGATGCATTGATTAAAAGCCTAAGCTAGTTTGCTACCGATCTACCTCTGAAGGATTTTTAGTGCATGTGCAAGGTGAATAGTAATCACCCCAAGACACTTGTCATATCAATCCCTCCTTGATGCTTGAAATCTGCTAATATGGGCTTCAACATCCATTATATGTTGTTGGACCGCCATATTCTGAGGAGTCATTGAGTGTGTTCCTAAGTCAATGAGAAAGTAATACATCTCTTCTCCTAGTTAGGTTAAGGCTAGGTGTGCTTGATTCATTGAGTTAGTTCCCATATGTTTGCTATGATTATGAGCCTATTGTTATGTTAAACAACCTCAAACAATCCAATACACATATTTTGAAAATTGGACAGTGAAATTTGCAAAACATTTTTGAGATTGAAAACACCAAAAACTTGAAAAACTGTAGCAAAATTCTTTTTTGGTGTCAACTGTCATCCAAACTCTACAATTGTCTTACGAAAATTGTCGTGTTCCTTCAAGTGTCATATCAAAACCCCCCAAGTGTTGTATGGGAAGCCATATAGTGTCATACAAGAGTTGTCAAGAATCCAAAGAAAAAACAATCCCTAGTTTCAATTGTCATACAAGATTCTACAAGTGTCATGTCAGACCCCGTTCTATGTCATACGTGCCTGGATACTATCGTACGATAGTTTGTACAAAATTTCTAGAAAACTCTAATTTTGTCAAAAAATTAGTCAACCTTTAGCTATTATAAAAAATCTGTCAAAATATCCACTGTGTCAGGAACAGAGTGGAGAAACAACGAATCTATCTTATTTTCCCAAAGTGATATATTTTTCTTGATTTGACATCTGATTGATCAGTCTAAATCAGGTTTCATTCCATGTCAAAAACCTTGTCAAAACAACCTTGATTCATCATCTCAAAATGGCTAACTATTGTGAATTTGTGTCCATCATCCTTTGGGTGTCTACCCATACATCTTGGGCACAATATCCTTCATTTACGTCAAATCAATCTCTTCATCAAAAATCCAATCCAATATTGACAAGGTTGTGTCACTTGATATTTCCTAAATCAGATTATCTGTCAGTTGTCTTATCTTATTCTAAAGATTAACCTAAGGTTAATGGTGGAAACTAGAGCCTCTTCACACAAAAAGTCAAGAGAAGAACCAAAGACATCACCTTTATCTTCTCTAATTTCTCAGACATTTCATCAACCATATGATACCAATCTTTACAAAGAAGATGCCCTTGGAAATTTGCACTTAAAAGGAGGTCACACAACCCCTCTTGCATCAACACAAGATCTCAATCAAAATACAACATTCATGAAACCTTTTCTAAAACACACTCAAGGAGATTCATCTTGTAAACCAAACATGGGTGTTAAGGTCAATTACACTTTAGAAATAATGATGTCATCAACATGGTAGAGCTATACACATCTCAACACTACAATGTCATCACTATTGTCAAAAAGTACAAAGACAACAGATCAGCTAATGCAGTCACTCAATCTCAAGCTCAAATAACTCTCTAAGGAAAAAAATCAGGTTCATCAAATGCCCTGAAGGTGCCATTCAATCTTGCATCTGCATCTAAACAAAGGATTAAACCTAAATATTCCAATTCTCAAGAGTCCAAAACAACATCCTACAACATTATCCAACAACTGCACCACACTAATGCCAGGATCTCTATATTCGAGTTACTTCAAATTTCTCATTCTTATCGTGTGATTCTGGACAAAGATCTCATTGGTTCTAATATTCTTAAAAATCTTGACCTTGATAGGTTCCAAACTGTTGGTGCTTTTTCCTTCAGGACCAAACTTGAATCAATAGATGGGCTTGGATCTCAAGTCAGGCACTCAAGTTTGACAAGAAAATAGTCCAATTGATGAGGATTGAAAGGAATCCTCCTTCTTCTTTGAGCTCCACATCACTCAGGTGAGTATTACCTTATCTGCACATTCAAGATACTTTAAGATAAACAATAGGCCTGCAGATAGATTATTGTGGAATAATCTTCAAACCCCTTCAAGTAACTTGTATCCCAATGAAGTCAATTCACATGCAATAGCCCTACTTGCATATAATGAGTTTGAAGACTAGAAAGGACCTCCTACTACTACTACCAACATGAAAGGGAAAGGTATTTGATTTGATGTTGGGTTGGAAGGGCTCCTGAGATACACCAAGTCTCTCATAGACCAGTGCCTTGTCCAATGGGCCATAGAGTCAAATACCCTATTGCAACAAAGAGCTATGAGACAAGAAAACAATACATTTTAATATGTTGATGCCTTACACCAAACATACACCATCAACCAGATCATACTTTAACAATCCACTTGTGTACCCAAATGTGTTATCACCCATTCAAAGGATTTTAACCCTCCCCTTAGAAGAGACCTATAAATGAGCAATACATTGACCAACATCCACTGGAAGACAAACATGAGATACCCTTGAAACCCCAATTCATACACACCTGAAAACAAATCCCAAACCTAGTTGCTTCTATGAAAACAACTCTATTGCAGACACATAGGAAATGCAAATAGAAAGATGGAAACACCCTTGATGCTTCAATCAATAAGTCTAGAATTCAAATGGAGAGAATCTGATAATAGTAAGAATATACTGAATCCTCATACATAAGACAAATCAATTATAGTATGTATCATATTCGCTAAGCCAACAAAGGAGAAAAGAACACTCTATATGCAGAGAAGTAGAGAAAATATACAAGAAAAGGACCCTTCATGGAACTGAAAAGGAACCCTTGGGAACCAAGATTTCAGAACCCTTACACAATAAAAAATACAACCATATATACCCCTAGTTATCTTGGAATCCTACACAAGTTAAGATGCAACAAGCTACATATAACCATGGTAAGGGTTAGGGTTTCCACCCACCAAAACAATTCAAAAGATCAGAATTTACTACACTTTGGATGGAAAACCAAGCAAACTGGTGAAGAATAGATCTTAAATTGATCTCCAATTATGATAATTCTCAGAACAGTATATAGAAGATCATAAATCCACCATGAAAACTAGTCTATTCAACCATCTGCAACACACCTCGAGCTACTCCTTGTTCATTCCTTACATGGTACAGATCTTTGCAATCAATCATCACACCTTGGACCACACTGCAATGACAAAAAAATCATCTCTTACCAGCTCTAGTCACTTCTGCATTGAATTTTAGTCCTTTCTGTCACTGAGAAACCCTCAAAAATTTGAATTTGAATTTCAACGGTCATATTCATGGCACCTGCAACACATCATCGGTCCACATTTGAATCTAAATCAACTTTAAGTCCCGACCATTTGATCCTTTTATTTTGTGGGCTCCTATGACTTTAACTCACTCAGTCACCTTGGGTTTACCTCTAGCGAGCATGTGACAAGGCATTTCTTGTTCACGGAATAAAAATCTTAACCACCACTTAACCCCACGAACTGGTGAACAAAGGAAAATATTTAACCTCGGTCCCTTTTTAGCAAACTAGCGACTGAAGGATACCTCCAAGTCGTAGAATACTTTATGCCTTCACCAAATTATTTAGTTATTATGTGAACACATGTTCCCTAAGTCGCTAAACCTTTTGGAACATTACCACCTTACCCAGTGAATGAGCAAACAAAGGAAACCTGACTTATCTTAGCAACATCCGGTGAACAAGCGCCTGAAGGGAAATTGACCATTCATGAAAAAGCTTATGTTACCACCAGATATTTTAGCGATTGCGGGAACACTTGTTCACTGAACCACCAACTTTTTTAGAACACTAGTATTTTACTACGTGAATGAGTGAACCCTTGTAATATATCAGAACCGCCAAAAGACTGAAGAAACTTAACTGGGCTCGTACCAAGAAGATCAAGGGTTGTCTCATCTTCACATAGCCCTTCAAGATTCCATCAAATCATAAGACAACTGTCGATCAAAGAATCTTTCCCTGCCCTGACAACCCTTTGACATGATACAAAATAAACAAACATCGCAAGATCTAAAACCTTTGACAAAACCCATAAGAACATGCGGCCATCGTCGATCAACTGATAGTGTCAGGACCCTCTGACACATCTGGAAACCAGGTCCCACTGACAACTACCAACGTGTTAATACATGGACCAATAAAATATCACCAACTGTGCATACATGTCACCTTGGACCCACTAATCCTTTACGAGAATCAATAGCTGTCGCTATACCACTACGTTAAAGGTCGAGCATATCATCCTAGTGAAATAACGATAGCCATAAGATCAAACCAAACTTTAACCTGCATGGATGCCAAGAAAATTGGTCCCACTGATAGGATTCCACTTCATACTCCCATTGACCAATCAGATACCACCAAATCAACACACTTGGCATGTGGACCCACTTGAAAAGAAAGGCTACGTCATACAATAAAATCAACTACCAGTGTAAAAGTGCATAGCTCTGACACATCTCATGAGAACATACGACCACCATTAGATCGAGATGTTGTCAGAAAACCTAGGCCCAGAGACCACGTGAACATGCGACTAAAGAGAAGAAACCTCCATGCCAAATCGCTAACTATTAAGAGATAAGCTGCCAAGAATAGGAGAATATGTGAACATTGTGTTCGCCCAATCACTAGAAGAAACAAATAGCCGCCGGGAAACCAAGTGAACCAGTGACAAACATGCATTCGTTGAATCAGCGAACAAAAAGACTAACCACCCAAGGAATAAATGAATAAGCAACAAGTTGGGAAAGAAATGTGCACATGCATTTTACAAGACTTAAGTGGCCTGAAAAGGTAAAGACAAATTAGAATAGGGCCAGTGCAAAACAAAGGGTTTTTCCATGGCAACGGCTAGATTTTGAATTTTTGTAAGGGTTTCAAAGTAGAGACCAAAATAATTGTAGAGACCTGGGAAAACAGATGACATCATGAAATTTTTTGCAGGTGCAGACCATTTTTTGAGGGTTTTTGCATTGACATGAAAATGGGCTAACATTAGTTCTAGTTGGGGATGATGGGCAACTTGTGTCCATGCAAGAATTCAGATCTTTGGGAGAGCAGACCATCCATAGGACAAAACTAGGGACCTCAAAAACTGGCAACTAAACCAGGGAAAGAAGCACACAATAGGAAAGGGAAATATTTATAGAGTATTTACAAGATTTTACAAATTTATTTAGCAACCCCAGGCCACCAAAAGAAAATCAATGACCCTCTTGAATCAAAAATCTAATTTTCATCCACATTTATAACCAGACACTTGAAACTGTCATGACCGCCTTGCTGCCAACATATGGGACAATTCATGGGCTAAAGAAAAAAATTGCACTGATCACTACCCATGTATTTCTAGTCATGACTACCATTACATTCATATTCATACTCCAAGAAGTAAGGAACATCTCTTATTCATGATGACTAGAAAAAATAAAAATTTTGTCTAGTAATGCATCAAAAGATAAAACACATTGTTCACCTTGCATTACTACAAAAATACCTAGTTGAGAAGGACTTGGACCCTCTAATTTGCCTTCATGAATTGCTTCAGCCACTGAGTAACTTGGTTCCTCCTTGATATCTTCATGAACTAGATCATGAACCAAGTGAAGGTCTTCATCAAAACTTTTGTGACAGGGGAACACTGCATCATCATTTTCACCAAAAGAAGTTCTATCCCAACTAGTGAAGACTAAGTCCTCAACACTGTCACCATCACTATCATATTTAGAAAAAGAAGGAAAAGGGTTTGAACAAGAAACTTGTTCATCAATAGAATTCTTATGATAGGACAACACACTGTCATGACCTTCAACTTCTTCTTCTGCAGAGTCACCACAAGAGGGGAACTGTAATATACATGGGTCCTTAGGGTCACTTTGAACACTGGCCTCATTATCAGTGTCAAAGGATAAATCATAGGGGAGCTACAAATCAAAATCCACAAAAGGTGTATACCTTTGAAATTCTTTAGCCAGAAGTGCTGAAATCTCCTCACTGCTTAGTGGACTTTGGGCCATACTTTCATCTTCCTCAGCTTCACCCCTATTGCAAACATCTTCCTTGTCCAAGACAACAAAAGAGACCTCTGGCCTTAGATCATCTTGTGTGGATAAACCAATGCAGGAATCATCATCTGCATCATATTCATTTTCTTGCCACTCACACAAAACATCATCAAACTGGGACAAGAAACAAGAACTCTGATATTGAAAAGAAGAAAAATTTGTAGATAAATCAAAAACATTATCACTCTTAGATCCATCTTTAGCACTCTCATATGCACTGACTTCAAAATCAGCCTCATAGTCAAAACCTTCCGCATAATGAGAATCAACATCAAAACTACTGGCCTCCTCATGATCAACATGAAGAGAAGCCAATGCCCTCAACCTCTTGTCTCCCATTAACTGCTAGTTCTCATCTTTCAAGGACAAAACCCCAAGTGCATTCTCAATCCCAAGGCTATCATCACTAAGTATCCAATCTCTGACACATATATAATACTCTTCCCAAAATGCATCTGACCAAATGGTTGACTCATGAAAATAAAGATCCAAGAATAAACCAATGAACTTAGATTCTAAAAACTCAGCATCATTAGGAAGCTCATTATATACATCCCAAAATCTATCATAGAAAAGAGATATGGATAGATCCTTTCTGCATCCTACTTTCAATCTCATCAATGACATGCAATCCCTAAGGATGCCTTGCTCAAGGAATGCAAGCTCCTCATCAAGCTTACCCATCAGACCTAATGCAATACTTCCATATAATTTTGCACAGATGCAACTGAAAACTTGAAGTATGAAAACCTCTACTCACACCTTATGCTTGATCACTCAATAAGGAAACATTTCAGATCTTTGAGAAATACTTGAGAGTTTTGTAGCAGAAGACTTTGTTGACTAGAAAGCAGGGCAGATCTAGAGCTTACCATGCAGCTCCATCAGATTCTTTGTTTGTGTAGAGTCACCACCTCCTTGAAGAGGAAAATATTGTTTTTCTTTGTACCTCTTCCAATCAACCAAAACTACACTAGGACATCACACTGTCTATCAGGAATTGCACTGATCAAACATAGACTTCAGAGCCACCACTCAATACTTATTGAGAAGATATTAGCAAATGCCTTATTTTATATCTGACTCTTTTCAATGGCCTCCCCAGTAGAGTCACCAATTTGTTGGTGACTCAGATGGGTAATCAATCTAGTCAACAAAATATTTTGAATATAACAGTATAGCCACAACCAGAGATTCTAACACATATAATTCTTCATTGTTGTTCTCCCCAGTAGAGTCACCAATTATTGGTGCTTTTTCTTCCAGGACCAAACTTGAATCAATAGATGGGCTTGGATCTCAGGTCAGCCACTCAAGTTTGACAAGAAAATAGTCTAATTGATGAGGATTGAAAGGAATCCTCCTTCTTCTTTGAGCTCCACATCACTCAGGCGAGTATTACCTTATCTTCACATTCAAGATACTTTAAGATAAACAATAGGCCTACAGATAGATTATTGTGGAATAATCTTGAAACCCCTTCAGGTAACTTGTACCCCAATGAAGCCAATTCACATGCAATAGCCCTACTTGCATAGAATGAGTTTGAAGACTAGAAAGGACCTCCAACTACTACCACCAACATGAAAGGGAAAGGTATTTGATTTGATGTTGGGTTGGAAGGGCTCCTGAGATACATCGAGTCTCTCATAGACCAATGCCTTGTCCAATGGGCCATAGAGTCAAATACCCTATTGCAACAAAGAGCTATGAGACAAGAAAACAATACATTCTAATATGATGATGCCTTACACCAAACATACACCATCAACCAGATCATACTTTAACAATCCACTTGTGTACCCAAATGTGTTATCACCCATTCAAAGGATTTTAACCCTCCCCTTAGAAGAGACCTATAAATGAGCAATACATTGACCAGCATCCACTGGAAGAAAAACATGAGATACCCTTGATACCCCAGTTCATACACACCTGAAAACCAATCCCAAACCTAGTTGCTTCTATGAAAACAACTCTATTGCAGACACATAGGAAATGCAAATAGAAAGATGGAAACACCCTTGATGCTTCAATCAATAAGTCTGAAATTCAAATGGAGAGAATCTGATAACAGTAAGAATATACTGAATCCTCATACATAAGACAAATCAATTATAGTATGTATCATATCCTCTGAGCCAAAAAAGGAGAAAAGATCACTCTATATGTAGAGAAGTAGAGAAAATCTATAGGAAAAGGACCCTTCGTGGAACCGAAAAGGAACCCTTGGGAACAAGGATTTCAGAATACTTACACAGTAAAAAATATAGCCATATATACCTCTGGTTATCTTGGAATCCTACACAAGTTAAGATGCAACAAGCTACGGATAACCATGGTAAGGGTTAGGGTTTCCACCCACCAAAACAATTCAAAAGATCAGAATTTACTACACTTTGGATGGAAAACCAAGCAACCTAGTGAAGAATAGATCTAAAATTGATCTCCAATTATGATAATTCTTAGAATAGTGTACAGAAGATCATAAATCCACCATGAAAACCAGTCTATTCAACCATCTGCAACACACCTCGAGCTACTCCTTGTTCATTCCTTACATGGTACAGATCTCTGCAATCGATCATCACACCATGGACCATACTGCAATGGAAAACAAATCATCTCTTACCAGTTCCAGTCGCTTCTACATTGAATTTTAGTCCTTTTTGTCACTGAGAAACCCTCAAAAATTTGAATTTGAATTTCAACGGTCATATTCATGGCGCTTGCAACACATCAGTGATCCACATTTGAATCTGAATCAACTTTAAGTCTTGACTGTCTAATCCTTTTATTTCATGGGATCCTATGACATTAACTCACTCAGTCACCTTGGGTTTACCTCTAGCAAACATGAGACAAGGCATTTCCTATTTGTAGAATAAAAATGTTAACCACCGCTTAACCCCGCGAATTGGCGAACAAAGGAAAATATTTGACCTTGGTCCCTTTCTAGTGAATTGGTGACTAAAGGATACCTCCAAGTCAAAGAATACTTTATGCGTTCACCAAATTATTTATTAATTACATGAACACATGTTTGCTAAGTCGCTAAACCTTTTGGAACATTACCACCTTACTCAGCGAATGAGTGAACAAAGGAAACCTGACTTATCTTAGCAACATCTGGCAAACAAGGGACTGAAGGGAAATCGACCATTTGTGGAAAACCTTATGCTACCACCAAATATTTTAGTGATTACGCGAATGCTTGTTTGCTAAACCACCAGCTTTTTTAGATCACTGGTATTTTACTACGTGAATGAGTGAACCCTTGTAATATATCATAACCGCCAAAAGACTGAGGAAATTTAACTGGGCCTGCACCAGGAAGATCAATGGTTGTCTCATCTTTGCATAGCCCTTCAAGATTCCATTAGATCATAAGACAACCGTCGATCGAAGAATCTTTCCCTACCTTGACAACCCTTTGACATGATACAAAACCAACAGACGTCGCAAGATCTGAAACCTCTAACAAAACCCATAAGAACATATGCCCGTCGTCAATCGACTGACAGTGTCAGGACCCTCTGACACATATGGAAACTAGGTCCCACTGACGACTACCAATGTGTTAATACATGGACCAATAAAATATCACCAACTGTGCATACGTGTCACCTTGGACCCACTAATCCTTTACGAGAATCAACAGCTATCACTATACCACTGTGTTAAAGGTCAAGCATGTCATCCTGGTAGAATAATGATAGCCATAATATCAAATCAAACTTTAACCTACCTAGATGCTAAGAAACCTGGTCCCACTGATAGGATTCCACTTCATACTCCCATTGACCAATCAGATACTGCCAAATCAACACACTTGACATGTGGACCCACTTGAAAAGAAAGGTTACATCATACAATAAAATCAACAGCTGGTGTAAAAGCACATAGCTCTGACACATCTCATGAGAACACACGACCACCGTTAGATCAAGATGTTGTCAGAAAACCTAGGCTCAGAGACCACGTGAACACATGACTAAAGAGAAGAAACCTCCATGCCAAGTCACTAAATGTTAAGAGATAAGCCACCAAGAATAGGAGAATATGTGAACATTGTGTTCGCCCAATCACTGGAAGAAATAGATAGCCCCCAGGAAACCAAGCGAACTAGCGACAAACATGCATTCACTGAATCACCGAACAAAAAGACTAACTACTCGAGGAATAAATGAATAAGCGACAAGCAGGGAAAGAAATGCGCACATGCATTTTACAAGACTTAAGTGGCCCAAAAAGGTAAAGACAAATTAGAACAGGGCCAGGGCAAAACAAAGGGTTTTTCCATGGAAATGGCTAGATTTTGAATTTTTGCAAGGGTTTCAAAGTAGAGACCAAAATAATTGCAGAGACCTGGGAAAAATAGATGAGATCATGAAATTTTTTGCAGGTGCAGACCATTTTTTGAGGGTTTTTGCATTGACATGAAAATGGGCTAACACAAACCATGGTGAGTCACTTGACCTATCCTCAATACATTTCCTTTTCAGAGGAATATGACAACTCATTAAGTCATCCCCATAACCAGGCCTTGGATATTGAAGTCCTAATTGAAAACTGTCATGTCAAGCATGTTTTGATAGATGGGGGAGTTGGTCTAAACATTTGTTCTTATAAACTGGTTACACAACTAGGATTGTCAGAAGATGCTATTGATCCTAAAAATAAGATAACCATAAAAGCATATGACGAACAAGAAATATCTTCAAAAGGAGTCATTGTGATACCTATCAAAAAGGGACCTGTCATCAGAGATATTACTTGTTAAGTACTGGATCTCCCACTAGCTTATAAAATCCTTTTAGGAAGGCCTTGGATTCACAAAATGCAAGATATTCCATCAAAGTATCACCAATGTGTCAAATTTCCCTATGATGGAGTAGAGGTCACTATACCTACAGACATGTAAGCATCTTACAATGCTTTGAAGGAAAGTGCTGACAAACTTGTCCCACACAATAGAGAGTCTTCTAGCAAACAAGTTGACATAACATCACATCTAAAATGGGAGACATCAAAAAAGAAATCAAGATCAAAGATACAAGCATGGGAGAATACACTATGGAACCAATCCTATCTCTCACATCTCTCCCACTTTCACCTAAAACTTATGGACAACCTTTAGAGAAAGTGAAACCTACAACTAATGAACCCCAGGTTATCTTTGATGGGAGTTTCATTATAGATCATGTATCCAAACAAGAATCAGATGAGGAAGAGGCTATATTATCTTGGCTTTAGAAATATGAGTCTCAATCATAAATAGTTCAAAAGTGTGACTCTAAATCACCCAAGGTTCCTTCAAAATCATATGGACCAGGACACAAGCTAATGTCCAAAATGGGATACACTAGAAAAGGACCTCTAGGAACAAGAGGAAAAGGCATCATTAAACCCATTAAACACTGTGGGAGGAAAACCAAAGATGCTACAAGCTAGCATAGGTTATTAAAAGAAACCTTTCCATCTCAATGGAAACTCTATACATGTCATAGAATAGATAACACCAAAAATGGATACTCAACAAAAGGAAGAAACACAACACTTAGACAGTGATGATTCTGACACAACTAATTTTTTTCCTTATGAAGGTATACCTCAACACATCTTAGACCTTCTTGAGGATGAAAAGAAACCTAAAGAGAGAATCAACATGGTAGACACACAAGAACCTACAATTACACAAGAGACATTTGCAACACAAGAACCAACTGATCCTAAAAATAAATAAGAAGAGGAAGGTATACCTCTCACAATAGCTAAACATTTGGGACACTCTAGTGATTTTGAGATAGATTCCCATGAGTATGAATTCTGCTCAAACTCTGAAGGCAACCCTACTTGGGGAATTTATCCTGATTTTACACGTCCTTCACTTTCCTAGAGATCCTGATGAAGAATCTAATGACTATGAATGGGGAGTCATTTCAGAACCAGAAGAAGAGGACATTATCATAGATAAAAATATTGATGTCATTCACCAATACACACCTACAATCGACGTGAGTCTAGAATGACATGACAAACCTTGTGAGTCTAATTCACTTATTACTAATGCAGGATCTAACGATGATGTTGAGACGCTTAATAAATTGAATATCTTGAGTCGTAATATCACCTTTGAATTTGAGAGTTGGATCAAAGCCAATGATGACAACACTATATGTGTAAACACTATCAACCAATCCTTTCCTATGCTTGCCATCCAATATCCCAAGCTTACTGATGGGACATCCAATGACCTAAGCCAAGACATCCATAGTTTCCAAATAGACTATGCTCTAGCATGCTACCTAAATGCGACAGAACCCATGAGACAGAACCCATGATGACTTCCATTAGTGAACCTAGCGTCAACATGATGGAGTCGGATATCAAATGTCTTAGTCAAAAGAATAAAAGAAAAAAGAAAGAGAGTTTTGAGGGTGAAAACTACTATGTGGCAGTCTCAGAACCAAAAATAGTAAAACAAAAGATGTATTCAAAGGTGAAAACCTATTTGAGGTACCTAAGGATGAGGTATTTGATGTCCTTCCAAGTCATTTACAAGAAAGATCACCAGTTTTGATAGAACCAACTCAGCCTATCAATCTAGGCACAAGAGAGGAACATTAATTAATTCATGTAGTACAATCTCTATCAGAAGAAGAAAAAAGGCATTTACAAAATTCTTAATAGAGAAAATGTTCAAATTTGCATGGAAATATTCAGATATGCTAGGATTGGATCCTAATCTCATCATGCATCATCTCTCTATCTCTCCAGGAGTTAAACCTATCAAACATAAGTTGCGTAAAATGCATCCACATGTTGCACTCCTTGTCAAAGTTGAGCTAGAGAAATTTCTTAAAGAAAAATTTATTTGAGTCATAGATTATGCAAAGTGGATTTCAAACATAGTTTCAATATCCAAACTAGATAAATCTATCAGAGTATGCACAGATTTTAGAGATGTAAATAAAGCATTCCCTAAGGATGATTTTCCACTACCAAACATTGATATGATGGTGGACATGACTGTGGGATTTGAAATGTACTCTTTAATGGATGGTTTCTCTGAATACAATCAACTAAAGATAGCTCCTGAATATCAAGAGAATATAGCTTTCACCTGTGCATGGGGTAATTTCTACTAGAATGTAATTCCATTTGGTCTAAAGAATGCTGGTGCTACTTATCAAAGAGCCATGACGTCTATCTTTCACGATACGATGCATAAAAACATGGAGGAATATGTTGATGACACTTTGGCTAAATCAATGAAATGATCTGAACATCTAGCTAAGTTGGGTACAATACTGGATAGAATGGAAAAATTTAATCTTCGACTAAATCCTAAGAAATGTGCCTTTGGTGTCACTTCAGGAAAAATTCTAGGGTACATTGTTTTGAAGAAAGGTATTGAAGTAGATCTAGCTAAAGTCAAGAGAATCATGGAGATGCCACCTCCTAAGAACATTAGTCAAATGCACACTCTACAAGGCAGGATACAATCTATTAGGCACTTCATCTCATAATTAGCTGACATATCACAACCTTTCACTAAAACATTGCATAAAGGTGTGACTTACAACTAGGATGAAGAATGTGAGAAGAAATTCAATCATTTCAAACAACACTTAGCAAATCCACCAATCCTCATGCCTCCTATTTAGGGAAATCCATTAATATTGTTGTATCATCTTAAAATGGAAGCACTTCCATCTTGATAGGTTTAGCACCCTCTTTTATTACATTTATCATGATAGACATGCATTTAGGATGCATTTTGCACTCATCCTCTTCATTCTAGGTGAAATTAGGGTTAGGATCTTAAGGATTCTCCTGAATTTCCCTCTTTGAAATTGATCCTCCTGGCCTTCATCATGATAATCATAGGATTTTATGTCTATCTCTAACATTCTATCCTATTCTAGCATTAGTTCTAGGTTTCTGGGCATCCCCAGGATCTCCTGACTTGGTTCTGAGTCAATTTGGGACCAGGGTCAAGGTCGAGTTAGAACCTGACTAGGTCAGGGTCGAGCTAAGACCCTAACTAGGTTAGGGTCAACCTTGACTTTGACCCCTTCCTCCAAAATTTCAATTTCCAAAATCTCCAGGCTTTGGGCTTTCAGGAGATTTATTTTCCCGCTTTTGGGTCGGCCATTTCGGGTTTCAGGATGGTAAATAATTTAATTGCATTTAATCTAGGTATATTTTCTAAAGGTGAGGACCTAATTGGGATTTAATTCTCCAAGGTGGCCCATCTAGAGGAGTGTGCCCTAGATCACTATAAAAGGAGGCCTTCCTCTCTCATTTTCACATCAAGTTTTCATATCTCATCTCAAGCAATTGCAAGCTCTCAAGTGCAAGCAAGAATTTAAGCAAGGGAGGAATAGTGAAGGTGCAAAGTTAGCAAGAGGAAGACATAGAAGATCAAGCCATTGTTGACATCAAGCATCTTTGTGAATTCATATGTGGAGTAAGAGAGATCCTTTCTTCCTTAATCCACCATTATCAACTTTCAAGCATTCAAGGATTCAATCATGAAGTAGCAATTATAGATTGTGAGTTTGGTCTAGAAGTACTTTAGCCTTGGGAGCTTGGTATGCTTTTCTATCTCATTAAAATCTATGCATTTTCATTTCATACATATTCACACTAGGGTTTTGATCTAGAGGATTAGATCTTGGCATGACACTTTCAATACATGTACACAGACATTCTATTTCAATCGGCTATTCGTGGAGGTGGAGACCACCAAAATGAGGGTTTGACTAAGGCAAAACCCTATATAGCCACCCCAAAAATCCCCTTTTTAGATATCTATAGTTGCTATTTTAAGGATCAGAGGACAGATCTAAGTACCCTTTTTGCCAAACTTTTGGGATCTGTGAACAGAATTCGAATCAGACTTCAAATAAAGAATGTGGTATTTGACCTTTTATGAGGGTCAAACCCGAGCTGAGCTATTTTGGAGAAAGATTTTTGGGTTTTCTTCGTCTCAGCATTTCCAGTCCAAGACAAGTTTCAAATTTTTGTGAAAGTGTGCACAGACTTCAAAAAATAGGTATTTATGAATTAATTTCATGATGAGGTATGTATCTTGACCTAATTGATTTTCAAGTATTTTCAAATTTACTTATGTTATTCCAATTCCAATCTCAATTTCAAATGAATATGTGTTGAATGTTAGGTACATTACTATGTTTCCATTTTAAACATATTCATTTTGGTGAACCTGTTTACGACAACTCTTTCTTTTATGGTGTTAGATTTAAATCTTGTATGCTTATAAGATTAGATTTCTTTCTTGCATTTATATCTCAAAAATACAAAAAATTTGCAAAATTCCTTTAAAAATACAAAAATATTTTCATGCTTTTAGTACTTTCTTTGTCTTCAACATGTATGATTCTTGTTTTGAGTACTTTCATGAGTCTTTTATTTTACAAGAAGATAGATTCCCTAATGAGGTACATGGTAGTGAGACTGAAAATGGTTCGAATATGGTCTCCATGGATCCTATTCCTATTTCACTCTCCTCCACAACCTCTCCAATTGACCTTTACCATAGGGTGTGTGCATGGTTACCTTCATGTCCCACTATTTGTAACATTGATAAACCTAAATTGATATATCCTACACCTTTGATGAAGATAAAAGGATGTCCTCGTATAACAGTTAAGGGTAAACCTAGAGATCCTTTAGATTTCTTTGATAACACTGATTCTGTTTCACATGCTTATCGTACATGGAATAATCCTCAGCCTACTATTCCAGTTTCTTTACCTCCTTCTCAACCTATGCTTCCTCAAGCACCTAGGTATCCATCTACCTTTAAGGAGTATAACTTAGTTGACCAATTACATGCTACTCCTGCTAAGATATCTTTATGGGAATTACTTCAAACATCCCCAACATATCATGAGCCATTTCAAAAATCTCTATCTACTCTTCCTACTTCACTTCCTAATCAAGAAAACATTCGTTCTATTTTGGATTGTATGCATACTATGCCTTCTGTACCTCCTATTGTGTTTTCTGATAATGATTTACCATCCTTAGAGGTGTAGAATCAATATGATGCTCTTATGGTGGCTTTCTCAATTAATCAGAGTATCATTCGATGAAATTTAATTGATAATGGATCTAGGCTTAATGTTTGTAGCATGGATATTCTCAAAGCAATTAAGGCTGATTTATCTACTATTCAACCTGATAATGTTCCTACGTGGATTTGATAATATTGTGAAAAGGACTTTGGGTATTATTACTTTACCTATTAAAGTAGGTCAAGTTATTCTAAATACTCCTATTCATGTTATTCCTTGACCTCTCAACTATAACCTTCTTTTAGGAAGACCTTGGTTACATACTATGCATGCAGTCCCTTCTACTCTTCATCGCAAGGTTAGGTTCATCTATAATAATATAATGTATACATTACATGTGGATGTTGCTCCAAACCCTTTCTTAAATGCAGAATATGCTAAGAACTGTGAACCTATTCAACCTAATAAAGAGATTGAAAAATAATCGGAGAAACAACAATCTGAGATTATACAACCTGAGATTCAACAACAAGAAGCTCCATCTTCTTCTTCTTCCTTGACTGAGGATGATTGGGGGACATTGGATTTTAATCCTACGTTTATTAGAGAATATAAGGTCTCTGATTTAGAATGCATGATGCAACAAAATGATTTTGAGAAATTTTTTTTTATTTCTTCTCTATTGTCTAAGGAATTAAAAAGTAATTTTGTTGCTGCTTCAATTAATGAAATGCTTGATACTATAAAGCCTGATTGTTACAACATTGTGACATATACCGCTCCTTGGACTCCTTCTGATATGACTGATAGATATGGCCCTGGTTATCATTTGCTTAAGAAATCAGGATTTAATAGGAAAGGATGTGGTAAATATGAACAAGGTATACAAGTACCTCTGGATAATGACGTCTATGATCATACATATGGATTAGGATTTAATCCTTATAGACAACCATTGGCTTTTCCTCTTAATGTTAATCATATTTGTAGTGGAAAGTTGAAATTGGTTAACCCATTGCTTATTGACCTTAATCGACAATCCTCTTTGGATATTTTTCCTAAGGATGAAGCCTTAATGGAATTTTTAGGGGTTTATGAGGATCTACCTAAATTTCATCACAAACGAGGAAAGCCTTATTACTTAAAAATAGATGCTTATTTTGGAGAACCTGACGAATAGGATATTCTTCCTTTACCAATGGATTCTCCAATAAGAAGTGATTTGTTAATCACTGAGACTATTGATATTCAAGTGGACGAAAATGATTCTGAAAGGATGATAAAAATTGGGAAATGTTTGAATTAGGATGAACGTGATCAGTTGGCTTCCCTTTTTCTTGAATTTAAGGATATATTTTCTTGGACATATTTCGATATGCCAGGTATCGATTCTAAAATTGTTACTCATAACATTGTTTTAAAACTGAATATGAAATCGGTGAAATAGAAAATTTGAAAGATGAATCCACGAATTGCTTTGTTAGTCAAAGGTGAAATTGAAAAACTATTGGATTCTGGATTTATTCATTCTATTGATTACTCAGCTTGGATTTTAAACATTGTGCCTGTGTCAAAAGGAGAAAATAAGATAAGGATGTGCACTGATTTTAGAGATTTAAATAAGGCATCCTTGAAAGATGATTTCCCGCTACCTAATATTGATATGATTGTGGATTCAACATCGAGTCATGCCTTGTTATCTTTTATGGATGGTTTTTTAGGATATAATCAAATCTTTATCCCTTCTAAAGATCAATTTAAGACTGCATTTATAACACCTTGGGGAACCTTTTGTTGGGTCATGATGCCTTTTGGATTAAAAAATGCGGGAGCAACTTATCAACAGGCTATGACTCTGATTTTTCATGATTACATTCATAAGATTCTTGAAGATTATGTGGATGACATCTTGCCAAAATCTATACAAAGAGAAGATCATGTTACTATTTTATGACAGATATTTGAAAGAATTAGAAGTTATAATATGAGATTGAATCCTAAGAAGTGTGTCTTTGGAGCTGATTCTGGCAAATTATTAGGATTTATAATCTCTAATCGAGGCATCGAAGTAGATACTGAAAAGATTGACGCTATTGTTAATATGCCTCCTCCTAAGAATATTTCTTAGTTATGAAGTTTACAAGGAAAAATACAAGCTATTTGTCTCTTTATTTCTAATTTAGCCGACTGAACTATTCCTTTTACTTCCTTGCTTAGAAAGGATACCACTTTCTCTTGGAATGAGGAGTGTGAACAAACTTTTGAGCAATTTAAGGAGTATCTTGTGAATCCTCCTATTTTGCAACCTGCAAATTTTGATAAACCATTTCAATTATACACTTCAGTGACTCCACGGGCTGTGAGTGCATTGTTAGCTCAAATTGATGATAATGGTAAAGAAAAACCTGTGTATTACATCAGTCAAACTTTAATTGATTATGAAACATGATATACAGATTTAGAAAGACAATGTCTAGCTGTAGTTTATGCATGTCAGAAACTCAGGAATTATCTTATAAATGCTGAAGTTAATGTGATTGTCAAGTTCGATCCTTTGAAACATCTTTTCTCACAAACTGATCTTTCGGGTCGATTAGAAAAATGGGTTATGTTGCTTACCAAATTTGATCTTAATTTTAGTTCTTATAAATCTATTAAGGGACAAGCATTGACAGATTATCTAGCTGAGGCTCCTAGTCCTTGTTTAGATGAAAATTCTACTTCTATAGAATTTCCTGACGATAATATTCTAACTATTCAACAAGATGATATTTGGGAATTATATTTTGATGGGTCTAAGTGTAAAATAGGTTCTGGTGTGGGTATCATCTTGATTCCCCCTACAAAAAAACCCATCCCTTTATCATATAAATTAACCTTTCCTTGTACTAATAACATTGTGGAGTATGAAGCCCTTATAGCTGGACTACGAGCAGCTTCATCCCTTAATATCCAACATTTACAAATATATGGTGATTCACAACTGATAGTTGAAAAAATTAAAGGAGGATATCAAACTAAAAATGCTAAAATGACACAATATAGAGATTTATCTCTTGATGTGCTTTCACAATTCCCGTCTTATACGATTCAGACTTTACCTAGGATTGATAATCAACATGCAGATGCTATGGCTAGTGCAGCTTCCTTGGTTTGTCTCAAGAATAATGTAGAAAATTTTCAATTTACTATACAAACTCTTAAATGCCCTACAATTTTTGATAAGATCACTTTTGACTATTTCAATTTGCATTCGGATGAATGGTATTCACACATTTTTCATTTTTTGAAGGATGGTACGTTTCCTGAATAAGCAACAAGGAACATGTGTAATCGTATTCGCAAACTTGCAGCACGGTACATCATTTTAGGAGATACGCTTTAAAAACACTCTTATGAAGGATTATTATTAAGATGTCTTAATAGAATTGAAATTCCTGTAGCTTTAGCAGAGGCTCATTCTGGTTCATGTGGAGGACATTTTGGTGGAAAATCCATGGTTAATAAATTTCTTCGAATGGGATATTATTGGCAAACCATGGAACAAGATTCTTTCATGTTTGTTAAGAAATGTCCTCAATGTCAACAACATAGTAATTTGATTCATGCTCCTGCTCATGAGCTTTGTAATCAAGTTTCTCCATGGCCTTTCAGTGTCTGGGGTTTTGACCTTATTGGAAAAATCTCACCAACTTCTTCTCAAGGACATACTTACATTCTCACCGCTATAGATTACTTCACAAAGTGGGTTGAAGCTGTCCCTCTTTGTTCAACAACGGTGGATGTTATTTGTGATTTTATCCTTAATAATATCATAACAAGATTTGGTATTCCTTTGACGATAATTACGGACAATGGAACATCTTTTAAAAATAAGGAAGTTGCAAAATTTTTGGAGAAATATAGGATTCAACATAGATTTTCAACTCCTTATTATCCTCAATCTAATGGACAAGTTGAAGCATCAAATAAAATTATTGAACAAATCTTGAGAAAAATAGTTAATAAGCATGCCAAAGATTGGCATACTCAATTGACTTATGCTTTATGGGCTTATAGGACTAGTGTTCATACCGCTATGAGTACTTCTCCTTATAATATTGTCTATGGTACTGATGCTATTATGCCTTTGGAACTAGAAATACCTTCTTTACGTATTTCATTTCATGGGATAATTGATAAAGATACTTTTCATGAACAACGCTTACAAGAATTAGAAATGTTAGATGAACAATGAATACATGCATTAGAACATATAAAATCTTATCATAAATCTCTTCAGAAACAATACAATCATAAGTTAATTGAATGAACATTTGTGGTTGGTAATTTAGTTCTTTATGAGAATCAACAGAATGTGAATGCTTTACCAGGTGAAAAAGGAAAATTTAGCCCTAATTGGCTTGGACCTTTTGTTATTATTGAAAAATTTGGTTCAGGTGCTTACAAACTTGCTGATATGGATGGTGTTTCTTTTAAGGAACCCATTAATATTATGCATCTTAAATGTTATTACCCTTAATCTTATTTGTTCCATGTGCATTTATGTATTCCTTATAAAGATTTCTTTTATAGGTTACTTAGTTTTAGTAAAAATTACATATTGAATATGTTTATGCACTTTCTTTCTGTCTTTCTTTCTATTAAGTTTTATATTGATGAAAGCATAGTAATCAAACTTAGAACTAATCAATAGAGAAAGTTTTTCATTCATCACAAATTTAGTTTTTCAAAGTTTTGATACATATGAGGCCAATCGCCCTATCTATTGTAATACCCCAAAAATGGGCTATAAGTTCATTAATCTCCTACATCTTCAATTAGAACGAAATCGACATCAAAGTCCTAATCTAAGGCACATCTAAACATCATCGAATCATAATTGATTATCTTAAATTCTACATCGGGGTATATTCCTAGTAATCATAATTATCTTTAATTTTATAATTATTTGGCAATAAATCATATTTATCCTAAAATTTGATTAATTAAATATTTTGCATATTTAATTAATTAGATTTAATATTTTCCACTTAATTGTTTAATTAAATTTAATTCTATCTATTATTAATTGTATTATTTAATTTTGACAATAAATCAAAATTCCTATGAATAATTGATTAAATTCTTATTTAATTAATTAAAGCATGTTGTCATTATTTAATAATATAATTTTTAATAAAATTTTGGTAAAATAGTTAATTAACCCATAAATTAATTATTTTATTTCAAAAAGCAGTTAAGTTGAGAATAAATCACTTTATTTATTTATTAAATCATAATTATCCATGTGCACATTCAAGGACCAGTTAAACTCAAAATTGGAAAATCAATGCAAGTTGTTAGCTTTTTGAAACTCAACATCTTTTTGAGTTTTAAAGTGGATCTAAACTTCTAATTCGAGTTGAACTGTGCTTTTGCATGATTTTTGTGACTTAATTATCTATTATTTAAAAATAACTCAAAAATCAACATGAGTTATTTGAGTGATTTATGGCTTTCTTTCACAACCTCCAAAGCCTTGGATTTCTATAAAAACAAGGCTCAACTCTTCATAAATCATCTCTCAAATTTGCATCCAAGCATCTCATATTTTTGCACAATCACGTTGGAGAATTGGAATTGGGAGAATCAAAGCTTATTGCGAATCAAGGCTATTGTGAGATCAATTTGTTTGTTTTTTTTTACATTCATTTAGATTCTTTTTCATATCATTGTTAGATCATTTTAGCATATCAATTTCCATATTAGTATAGATTCATATCAGTTTTTCATTATTATTGCATAGAAAATCAAAAAAATATAGATTAATTGCATTCAATTCATATCTAGATCAATTGCATTCAAATCCTTCATTTAGGTGTTGTCTAGGTCACTGATCTCGATAACAATCTGAGAACATTAATCTCGCACCTACTAGAAGGCAGTAAATCGCTTGGTTAAATTAGATTTCAATTTTTCATGATTTTGATTATAGCTAACCTCTAATGTTTTACTGAAGTGTTGTGTCTACAGATCAGGTACAATTTTCACACACACATTTCTGGCACCCACCATCATCTCAGGAGGTCAAAAAGTCATACGAGTTTCCATCAAGTGTCATTTCATTGCATACCCATTGTCGTACAAGCTTTTGCAACTATCGTACGAGTTGTGCAACTGTCATTTCATAGCTCACCCACTGTTGTATGAGTTTTTCAGAGTGTCGTTTGGGAAATTTTTGAAAGTTGTCAAAAAATTGTCAGGATTGCCAGATATTTAGCTCTTTCAGCCTAGTTTCAGAATCTGTCGAGTGGATCATTGTGTCAGGAACAGAGCAGTAGCTATTAAGAGTCCAATCATTTTCTTAAAGTGGCCTTTTGAATCTGATTCAGCCTTCTATCTAATTGATTTGAGTCTTTATCATCTCGTGTCAAAACCTTGTCATAACTATTAATCTTCAATCAATCAATCATCAAAATGACTAAGTGTTGTGATATCTTGTTCGCTATCTTTTGGGAACCTACCCATACATCCAGGGCACAGTATCCTTCATCCACATCTAATCAAATCTTCAAATCAATCAAACCTTGACAAGGTTGCATCATCTGATCATCTTGATTCAATTCATTCTTCAGTTATCTGAATCTTATTCTTTTGTTTCACTCAAAGTTGATGGTGGAGACTAGAGCTTCCTCTCACAAGAAATCTATTACCACTATCCAAAATCCAACTTTTGAGCAACTCATCAATTCTATTCTTTACGAGGATGACGGTCTTGGAAACTATCGATTGAAATCTGGTTACGTACCCCCTCCATCGACTCACAGAGGTACTCAACATACCCCTCATCAATCTAATCTAGGGAGTCCTACCATGTCTCAAGCAGGGACAAATTTTGGCTCTCAAAGAGCTCAATCACAACATGGTGCAGATCAGGAACCCACACCTAAAGAAATTGCTCGCTACCAAAATGATGATGAATTTAACAAGATGATGAGACATTTCTTGAAAGAAAATAGAGAACCCTACTTTTTACAACTAGCTCATCAAGGAGCTAAACTTCCTCCCAACTTTAATGTTGAAGATATCATTATGCATGAGGAAGAAACTCCACTCACAGCTATGAAAAAATAGATACATGCTTTACAAGTCAAATTTAATAATCTTGAGAAAGAAAAGGAACACAAAGAGTTCTCCATGGAAGCTCTATGCCCTTTTCCTTTTGACAAAAACTTGTATATGCCACCATTTCAAAAAAGAGTGGAGATGCCAAAGTATGATAAGTATGATGGACACTCTGATCCTCAAGATCATGTCAGAGAGTTCTGTACACAATCCATGGAATTCATGCATGAACCGACCTATCTGATGCATCTTTTTCCTAGATCTCTGGGCGGAGCATCCATTCAGTGGTTTTCAAGATTTCCTCCTACGATCAAAATGTTTGAGGAATTGATTAAATTGTTTTATCAACAATATTCCTACAATATTCAGCATCCAGTCAACATGATTGATATTTGTAATCTCAAGCAATATCCAGGAGAATCATTCCTAACTTTCCTCAAAAGGTGGCGAAAGAAGTTCTCTCTATATGCTAGACCAATTCCCAAAATGGAGAAAATTGAAATCTTTATCAATAACCTTGTTCCAAAGCTCAATTATCCCTTACAAATGCAAGATCATACATCTTTTGACAAAATGGTGGATAATGCTATCAAAATTGAAAAAGTGCTTGTAAAAAAAGGGGAAATCACACTCCAAAAATACAAGTACGAATCTGGATCTAGTTCCAAAGACAAGAACAAAAATTGGAACAAGAACAAAGGCATCATCACAGATGGCATCGTTGACACTGTCTGTGCCCCATCAAAGGCACCAGCCTATAATCTCACTCTTGGCACTCAAGCCATTAAAGCTTCCAAGAAAAAATCTTCTCAACCATCTCAAAGGAAGCCAGAATTCAAAAAATGGGATAAACATAAAAAATTTACTCCTCTAGGAGAGTCTTTAGAATCGGCTATGAAAACTCTACTAGCTAATAACATTATCTCTTTACCACCAATCTAACCAAATGCTCAGGACCCCAACCCAATATGGTGGAAGGATAATGAATTCTATGATTTCCATCGGAGTAAAGGTCACAAAACTAGTAGTTGCTACCACTTGAAGCATACCATTCAAGATCTGATCGATAGTGGAGACATCACAATTGACAATCCCATGAGCAATAACAATCATACAGCATTCATAGAACCATTTTTGAAACATGGTCAAAAGGTTTCAACTTCTCAACCTAATATGGGGGCAAAAGTCAACTATGCTTACCCTGGAAATAACACTGTCATCAATATGGTTGAACCATGTCTCTCTGAAAGTTGTAATGTCATCACAATCATATGAATGGATAGAGATCATTCCTCAGATAACATAGTTACTCGATCACAAGCTCAAACACATCTAAATGAACAAATCCCAAATTCATCAAATGTCCCAAAGGTGCCCTTCAATCTTTCATCTACTTCTAAATAGAAGGCTGCTTCCAAATCTTCCAATCCAAAGGATACAAGGCCTATGTCTTATAGCATTTTTCAACAACTCCAACACACTAATGCAAAAATCTCCATGTTTGAGTTGCTTTGAATATCTCCAGCTCATAGAGCCATTCTTGATAAAGCTTTGCTTGGTTCCAATGTTCCTGATGACCTTGATTTAGACAGGTTCCAGACTATGGTTGGACATCTTACATCTCCGCAATATATCTCCTTTTCAGAGGAGGATGACAACTCCTTGAGTCACCCACATAATCAGCCTTTGCATATAGAAGTCTTGATCTAGAACCGTAGAGTCAAACATGTGTTAATAGATGGGGGCACTGACCTAAACATTTATTCTTACAGCTTGATCACACAATTGGGATTTTCAGAATTGGCTATTGATCCTAGAAAGAAAATAACTATCAAGGCCTATGATGAACAAGAAAGATCTTCTAAAGGCACCATTATCTTACCTATCAGAGTGGGTCTAGTTATCAAAGATACCATCTGTCAAGTGCTTGATCTACCTTTGGCCTACAACATCCTTCTAGGGAGACTATGGATACATGAAATGCAAGCCATTCCTTCTACATATCATCAATGTTTGAAGTTTCCTTATGAAGGAGATGAGGTTACTATCCCAGTAGATCTGAATACAACTTGCAACACCTTGAAGGAAAGTGCCAATAAGCTTGTACCTAATAACAAAGAATCTCCCATAGAGCCAACTAAAGAAGCATCCACATCTAAAATGGAAGATCTTGCCAAAGAGGTTAATATCAAAGAAAATAGTATGGGAGAATACACTATCGAGCCAGTCTTATCTTTGACATCTCTCCCTATCTCACCTAAGTCTTATGGGAAATCTTTGAAACAATCCAAGCCCAAACCTCAGGAACCTCTTGAGGCATATAAAAACAATTTTGTAGCAAAACAAGTATCCAAGCAAGAATTTGAAGAGGATGAAGCTATGCTATCATGGCTATACAAAGATGAATCTGATTCTCAAGTTGTTCAAACTGGTAACTCTGCTGTGTCCAAACTCCCTTCCAAGTCATATGGTCCAGGAGGTAAATTAATAGCTAAGATGGGATATTCAGGTCAAGGACCTCTAGGAATCAGAGGAAAAGGTCTTGAGGCACCCCTCCCACATATTGGTAGAGAAAATAAAAATAAAATTGGCTTAGGATTTAAGAAGAAACCCTATCACCTCAAAAGTAATTGCTCGCATGTCATAGAGAAGATCACACCAGGGGAACCTCTTCTTAAGAAAGAAGAAATAGAACCATTTGATAGTGATTCAGATAGTTTAGAACTCATCTCCTATGAAAAATTGCCTAAAGAGATCAAAGACCTTCTTGATGATAAATATGATCCTATCAAAAGAATTAATGTAGTAGAAACACAAGAACCTACTACCAATCAAGAGATAGTTGCACCACAAGAACCAGCTAATCTCAAAAACAATCAAGAAGAGGGAAGTGGTAGTGATTCTGAGATAGATTCCCATGAGTATGAATTCAAATCAGAATCCGAGGGTAACCCTTCTTGGGGTATTCATCCTGACTTTACTCATGTTCTAAGATTTCCTAGAGATCCTGAATCAGAAGCTGAATCAAATGACTATGAATGGGGAGCCATTTCGGAACCAGATGAGCTTATCACATAGAAACATGTTGGTGTTATTCACCAATATGCACCTCAACCCAATGTAAGTCTAGAGTGAAATGATGAACCTATCGAGTCTGATCCACCTATGGCTGAATTGGTCTCCCACGATGACATTGAGCCTATTCACGAATTGGATGTCTTAAGTTGTAGTATCACCTTTGAACTCATGTGTTAGGTTAGGACCAATGATGACAGATCAATATCTATAAACACCATATCCCAAGCCTTTCCCGCTTTGACTATCCAATGCCCTGATCTTATCGACCAAACTTCCACAAACCCAAACCATGGTATTTATACCTTCCTGAATGACTATGCCCTTGCTTGCTACCTCAATGCAGTTGAGCCTATGAGTACTTCCATCAGTGAACCGAGTGTTAGCATGACTAAGTCGGACATCAAATATCTTAGCTAGAAAAACAAGAGTAAAAAGAAAAAGAAAAAGAGTTCTAAGGGTGAAAACTACTTTGTGGCAGTCTCAGAACCGACAAAAGTAAAAATAAAAGACATATCCAAAGGTGAAAACCTCTTTGAGGCACCTAAGGATGAGATATTTGATGTCCTTCTGAGTCATTTATAGGAAAAGTCTCCAGTTCTAATTGAGCCCACCCAATCCATCAATTTGGGTACAACAGAGGAACCACAATTGGTACATGTAGCACAATCCTTATCAGAAGAAGAGAAACATAAATTTACTACATTCTTGATAGAAAAAAAGATCAACTTTGCATGGAAGTATTCAGATATGCCAGGGTTGGATCCAAATCTTATCATGCACCATCTATCCATTGCTCCTGGAGTAAAACCGGTCAAGCAAAAATTGAGAAAGATGCATCCTCATGTTGCACTTTTAGTCAAAGTTGAATTAGAGAAACTCCTAAAAGTCGGATTCATCCGCGTCATAGACTATGCTGAGTGGATCTCCAACATTGTATCTATTTCTAAACCAGATGGTTCAATCAGAGTGTGCACAGACTTTAGAGATGTGAACAGAGCATGCCCTAAGGATGATTTTCCACTGCCTAACATTGATATGATAGTGGACATGACAGTGGGCTATGAGATGTATTCCTTAATGGATGGCTTTTTTGGATACAACCAAATCAAAATTACTCTAGAAGACCAAGAGAAAACTACTTTCACATGTGCGTGGGGAACCTTCTGTTGGAATGTTATGCCATTCAGACTCAAAAATGCTGGAGCTACATATCAAAGAGCAATGACATCTATTTTTCATGATATGATGCATAGAACGATGGAGGACTATGTTGATGATACCTTGGCAAAATCAATGATCAGAACTGAACATCTAACTGACTTGAGCATGATCCTAGATAGAATGGAAAAGTTTAGTCTCTGACTAAATCCTAAGAAGTGTGCTTTTGGTGTCACTTCTGGAAAGCTCTTAGGATACATAGTTTCAAAGAAAGGCATTGAAGTTGATCTAGCTAAAGTCAAGGCTATAATAGAGATGCAACCTCCCACAAATATCAATCAAATGAGGACATTGCAAGGCAGAGTTCAATCTATTAGAAGATTCATATCACAGCTAGCGGACATATCACAGCCTTTTACAAAAACATTACATAAAGGTGTGACCTTTGCATGGAATGAAGAATGCAAGAACAACTTTAACCATATCAAGAAGTATCTATCAAATCCGCCTATCTTGATGCCTCCTATTCATGGGAAGCCATTGATCTTGTATGTCTCTACAACAACCACATCACTGGGGGCATTGCTAGCGCAACATGATGAAGACAAAAAGGAAAGAGCCATTTATTATATAAGCAGAACATTGGTGGTGTATGAAAAGAACTATTCTATGATTGAGAAAGCTTGTCTCACTGTGATCTTTGCATCATAGAAATTGAGAAACTATATGCTAGGTCATACCATGCATCTAGTAGCAAAAATTGATCCACTGAAATACCTACTAAGCAAGGCTGCCCTCATCGGTAGACTAGCTAAATGGGTCATGCTTCTAAGCGAATTTGACATTGAATATGTTGAAAGAAAAGCTATAAAAGGTCAAGTTATTGCTGATCAACTAGCAGATGCACCCATGTTTGATGACACACCAATGCAAATGGAATTTCCAGACTCATCTATTATGCACCTATCTTCTAGAGAATGGAAATTATTCTTTGATGGCTCCTATACACAGAATGGATCTGGAGCAGGCATATTGTTCCTAACTCCCCAAGGATACTCAATCCCCAAAGCATTCCGATTAAAGTTTCCTTGCACAAAAAATATTACGGAATATGAAGCCCTTTTGAATGGTATGAAAATAGAAATTGAATGGAGAGTAACAGAGCTACACATTCATGGAGACTCTCAACTTGTTATTCATCAAGTCAATGATGTGTACCAAACTAAAGATGAAAAACTCATTCCTTACAAAAGAATGGTCGATGATCTTAAGAAATATTTCATCTCTATCACATTTGAGCAAATTCGTAGACTAGAGAATAAGGCTGCCGATGCAATGGCAACACTATCTACTTTATTACAGTAGCCTGAACATGAGCTATGCTAAAAGTTCTTGGTGGAAGCACTCTCTTATCCTGCATATGACTCCCTCGAAACTCGCATGATTTGCATTGTTGTAGGTCATGATTCATCCTGATATAAAAACCTATTTTCCTATCTCCAAGACCAAATCATTCCTGATACCTTCAACCATCATGAAAAGAGATACCTTATCCGTAATGCCTCCCGATATGTCATCATTGGTAATGATCTATACAAATGACGTCTAGATGGTATGCTACTTAGATGTTTAGAACAAGAAGAGTCTCAACGTGCATTAGAGGAATTCCATGATGGTATTTGTGGGTCACACTCAAATGGTTTAACACTAACTCAAAAACTTATTAGGGCTGGGTACTATTGGCCTGAAATGGAGAAAGAGGCTATCAAATTTGCTAAGAATTGTCAAAAGTGTCAAGTACATGGAAACCTAATTCATGCTCCAGGGAGGGATCTAATCCCCTTTACAACACAATGGCCTTTCCATCAATGGGAATTTGATCTTATCAGGATTATTCATCCTCATTCTTCTAATGGACATACCCATATAATCATAGCCATAGATTATTTTACAAAATGGGTAGAAGCAGTCCCTTTGACACAAGAAACTAGAAAGCAGATATCGATGTTCATCTTGAACTATATCATATGCAGATATGGGATCCCTCATTCCATAATCAAAGATAATGGTGGGCAATTCAGGAATAAAGACCTCAATGATCTATGTGCCAAATTTAAGATCACCCAACATTGGTCTTCTATCTACGATCCACAAGGGAATGGACAAGCAGAGGCTTCTAACAAATATCTATTGAAGATCTTGCATAGAACAGTAAACAAAATTGGTAGAGACTAGCATCTCATGATTAATCCAACTCTATGGGCCTACAGAACAAGTATCAGAACACCTACTAGGGCTACACCTTTCACTTTAGTTTATGGGTCTGAAGCGGTACTGCCTATTGAGGTTGAAATCCCATCACTCAGAATCAGAATGCATGGTCTAGTAACTGATGATGACTATAGAGTGTCTAGGTTACAAGAACTGGAACTACTAGATGAGCATAGACAGGCAGCGTATGATCATCTCAGAGTATATCAGAAGAGAATGTCTAGAGGCTACAACAAGAAAGTCAGACAAAGAATTTTAGGTTGGTGATCTAGTCTTGAGAGAAAATCCTAAAAATCAATCCCATCGAGAACGCAAGGGGAAGCTTGAACCCAACTGGCTGGGTCCCTTTGTAATCACTGCTACTTTTGGCTCTGGTGCCTATCAACTCCCAATGAATGAAGGAGAATAGCTCCGAGAACCAATCAACGTTCTCCATCTGAAGAAATTCTATGCCTAAGGCATTCAGTCTATGGTTAAATATCTTGAAAAAATCTTAAAAATCAGAAAAAGTCCTGAAAAAATGAACATCTTGGTGAAAACCTAGCAATAGGCACCTTGATGATTTGCAAAAAAATTAGAAAATATCAAAAAAAAATTGAAAAATGAAACATACAAAAAAAAAAAAGAAAAAAAAGTGCCTTGGTGAAAACCTGGAAACAGGCGCCTTGGTAGCAAAAATAGAATCTCTACCAAGATGGTGAAAACCTGGCAAATGGGTGCCACTTGTTCAAAATGCTCCATCTATTAGCACAATCTTGGTCTTTCCTAACTTTCAGTCTTGCTTTAGTTTGTACATATCTCCTGGTTTGTTTCAACATTTTCAGTTTTCAATAAGTCAGTCTGTACACCAACTAGCTCAAGTGTCTGTATCTTATCAATGTTTAACACTTGGGGGCAATCAATATCATATCCTATGGTCTCCCATGTATCTTAGATGGATCATATCTAGTCAAAGTCCTTTGAAGCTTCATGTGAGTCAGTCAGTCAGTCTTGTCTCCAAAAAAGATTTTGCATCTACAACAACGCAATCAAATATCAAAACTCAACTAAAAACAATCTATGCTTTTTACATGCTTTTATCTCCTTGTATGCTTACTGATTTGCATTGAGATTTTTGCATATTGTGTCCCTTCGAGCTCTTTGATGATGTCCTTTATAGGATTTAGAGAGTGATGACTGGGGGCATAATCTTTTCTTTGTCTTTTGCTTGTATGTGAAAATCTAACAACTTTGAAAATTTCAGATTGAAATGGTGTCCGACTATAAGAGCCTCTATCTCGAATTGGATGGCCATGCGTACCTCGACCA
The DNA here is from genome assembly GCA_027943335.1 of Chamaecyparis obtusa. NCBI lineage: Eukaryota > Viridiplantae > Streptophyta > Pinopsida > Cupressales > Cupressaceae > Chamaecyparis > Chamaecyparis obtusa. The sequence goes on from BSBK01001318.1 coordinate 52,624, forward strand.
TTGATACCCAGACAATTCAAAGAAGTTTGATCTAACTATTGTCTTTTTGAGTAAGTTCTTTCTCCTACTGTGAAACACGATCTTGCCTAAGAATGTGAACGATAAAGGGTCACTATGGGTAATTCACATTGGATTTAGAATGATCTCTTGACTCTTTGATGTGTTTGCAATGCAAGGTGTATTTAGGTCATCACGACGTTCATGTTTTGATGCTTATACAAATTGCTATATCAAAATGGACATGATATTCAGGTCATCCTGGTGTTTATGCCTTGTACTTATATCTAATCCGACATTCCAAGAATAAAATCAATATTCATATGTCCATGGTTGTTTGACCAGTGGGGGTTGTATTGATTTTTGCGCATACCAATCAATATTCATATGTCTATGGTTTTTTTTAGCTAGTGGGCATTGTATTGATTTATCTGGTTACCTAAAAGTTCAACGATGATAACAAATCGACATATGATCAGTGACTAGGTCCTAGGTCTTAGGTTGCATTTCAGTTTGCATGTCTCTTTGCATTTTGCATGTTGCATGATCTCACAATGGCTAAAGAAACTTCAATGCTTAAACAATTCTCCACTCGCATCTTCAAGTCTAACAAGAGCTGAATCTCACATGAAGGTTCCTCCAACGAAACAGCAAGGAGAATCCTTTTTCAGGATCAAAATTCAAATCTGAGATCGTTTAATATGTCAAAATCGGGATTTAAAATTTTGGGCCCAGGACGGTCTACTGCTTGCATAATCGACCTTCAATCATCACAGAGATCTAGTATTCAACTTAACTGATTATCTAACATCAAAATATCAAAATTTCAACTTGATCAACCATGGTCAACTCATGGTCAAACCTAGTCAACCTTGGTCTCCAGGACCTCTAAACGATGTAGAATGCACTCTTGAACATGTATAACCACTTTTCCCATCAATCAACATGCTTTTGAGCTCTCAACGCTGACTTTTCTTGTCAGATTTTAATTTTAATCCCGAAGGGGGCATGGTATTGCACATCAATTCAAAGTCTGTAAATCAAAATTCTATCGATCAAGTCTATCAATATCTTTAATCAGTGATCAAGACAAACAATCATGTCTAGTTACTAATTCATCAAAAGTCCTCATCACTCGGGGCAAATCTATCATCACTTGGGGCATATCAGATTCATCAAGATCCATATCAATCTGGTATTCTCCTAATTTTGTAAACTGTATCAGTTTTTGCAACCATCAGATCATAGTGTTCTTTCCTTGGTTCTTCGATGAATGAAGGGTTTGCATGTGATACCTACTAGTTCTACTAAGACAATCGAGTCTAGAACAGGTCACTCACTTCTTTGCAATCCTAAAGTTTGGAATCAGGTGTTTTGACACTTTTTTGCAATCATAGGTTCATTTGCTGTTATAGTAAACATTATCTTTGGTCATTCAGGACCTATTATCTCCATATCAAATCAATATAAATCAGCTTTTGTCTCAATTTCAAACATCAGTTTCATATCTCTATCAAACACAGACTATCTTTGAACCACTGTGCTTCGCACAGTAATTCAAAGAGGGGCAAAATGTAATACCCCAAAAATGGGCTATAAGTTCATTAATCTCCTACATCTTCAATTCGAACGAAATCGACATCAAAGTCCTAATCTAAGGCACATCTAAACATCATCGAATCATAATTGATTATCTTAAATTCTACATCGAGGAATATTCTTAGTAATATTCCTAATCATCATAATTATCTTTAATTTTATAATTATTTGGCAATAAATCACATTTATCCTAAAATTTCATTAATTAAATATTTTTCATATTTAATTAATTAGATTTAATATTTGCCACTTAATTATTTAATTAAATTTAATTCTATCTATTATTAATTGTATTATTTAATTTTGACAATAAATCAAAATTCCTATGAATAATTGATTAAATTCTTATTTAATTAATTAAAGCATGTTGTCATTATTTAATAATATAATTTTTAATAAAAGTTTGGTAAAATAGTTAATTAACCCATAAATTAATTATTTTATTTCAAAAAGCAGTTAAGTTGAGAATAAATCACTTTATTTATTTATTAAATCATAATTATCCATGTGCACATTCAAGGACCAGTTAAACTCAAAATTGGAAAATCAATGCAAGTTGTTAGCTTTTTGAAACTCAACATCTTTTTGAGTTTTAAAGTGGATCTAAACTTCTAATTCGAGTTGAACTGTTCTTTTGCATGATTTTTGTGACTTAATTATCTGTTATTTAAAAATAACTCAAAAATCAACCTGAGTTATTTGAGTGATTTATGGCTTTCTTTCACAACCTCCAAAGCCTTGGATTTTTATAAAAACAAGGCTTAGCTCTTCATAATTCATCTCTCAAATTTGCATCCAAGCATCTCATATTTTTGCACAATCACAATGGAGAATTAGAATTGGGAGAATCAAAGCTTATTGCGAATCAAGGCTATTGTGAGATCAATTTGTTTTTTTTTTTTACATTCATTTAGATTCTTTTTCATATCATTGTTAGATCATTTTAGCATATCAATTTCCATATTAGCATAGATTCATATCAGTTTTTCATTATTATTGCATAGAAAATAAAAAAAATATAGATTAATTATATTCAATTCATATCTAGATCAATTGCATTCAAATCCTTCGTTTAGGTGTCGTCTAGGTCACTGATCTCGATAACAATCTGAGAACATTAATCTCGCACCTACTAGAAGGTAGTAAATCGCTTGGTTAAATTAGATTTTAATTTTGCATGATTTTGATTATAGCTAACCTCTAATGTTTTACTGAAGTGTTGTGTCTATAGATCAGGTACAATTTTCACACACATCTATCACTACATCTATCACTATGACGCTCTGCTAGCTAGTGACTCCCAGATCTCTCTGCTCTGTGGTAGGAAGATGAAGATTTATGTGTCTGTGTATGGCTCCTAGATATGCTCATACCCTATACACACTCAAGAAGACTCTGTATCTCTGCCATCATCTTCTCCTCTCTTTCTCTACACATTCTCAGCTCTCGTTGGATACATACAAAGATGTCAGCATGTCTGCCAGGATTCCTATGACCAATGGAAGACTCTCGCTCGTCGGCTGGTAGTTGGTAGGATATAATGTTATCCTTGAGAACCTTAGATACAAAGCTCCTCCACTCTGCTACGCTAGCTGTAGATAGAAAAACTTCTATCAGTTTGGTATCCTATCTATGTTAAATCAAATCATATATTCAAAACAATTTTTCAATCAAATTTATAACTAGGTCTCCTTGTTGGACATCACTAAAATGCCTAGATGGTGGGGGCATGGAGTGACTACTCTCTCCATGATTGCTATGTCTAGGCCTTGATGGTGGTGTCCCTATGTGAGGCTATGGGGGCCATCATGATCTCAATGGTGATGCTCGTGTAATAGGTATATCTGTACCAGTATCACCAACTAGGGGCATATCCTCTATTCTCTCCTTTGCTCTCTCCTCCTCAATGGGATCTCTCTCAGAGATGTGCTCCTCCTCATCTTCAATATCTTCATCCTCCTTGGTGTAATACCCCAAAAATGGGCTATAAGTTCATTAATCTCCTACATCTTCAATTCGAACGAAATCGACATCAAAGTCCTAATCTAAGGCACATCTAAACATCATTGAATCATAATTGATTATCTTAAATTCTACATCGAGGAATATTCTTAGTAATATTCCTAATCATCATAATTATCTTTAATTTTATAATTATTTGGCAATAAATCACATTTATCCTAAAATTTCATTAATTAAATATTTTGCATATTTAATTAATTAGATTTAATATTTGCCACTTAATTGTTTAATTAAATTTAATTCTATCTATTATTAATTATATTATTTAATTTTGACAATAAATCAAAATTCCTATGAATAATTGATTAAATTCTTATTTAATTAATTAAAGCATGTTGTCGTTATTTAATAATATAATTTTTAATAAAAGTTTGGTAAAATAGTTAATTAACCCATAAATTAATTATTTTATTTCAAAAAGTAGTTAAGTTGAGAATAAATCACTTTATTTATTTATTAAATCATAATTATCCATGTGTACATTCAAAGACCAGTTAAACTCAAAATTGAAAAATCAATGCAAATTGTTAGCTTTTTGAAACTCAACATCTTTTTGAGTTTTAGAGTGGATCTTAACTTCTAATTCGAGTTGAACTGTGCTTTTGCATGATTTTTGTGACTTAATTATCTATTATTTAAAAATAACTCAAAAATCAACCTGAGTTATTTGAGTGATTTATGGATTTCTTTCACAACCTCCAAAGCTTGGGATTTCTATAAAAACAAGGCTCAGCTCTTCATAATTCATCTCTCAAATTTGCATCCAAGCATCTCATGTTTTTGCACAATCACGTTGGAGAATTAGAATTGGGAGAATAAAAGCTTATTGCGAACCAAGGCTATTGTGAGATCAATTTGTTTTTTCTTTTTACATTCATTTAGATTTTTTTTTATATCATTGTTAGATCAATTCATAGCATATCAATTTTCCATATTAGCATAGATTCCATATCAAGTTTTCATATCATTGCATAGAAAATATAAAAAATATAGATTAATTACATTCATATTTCATATCTAGATCAATTGCATTCAAATCTTTCATTTAGGTGTCGTTTAGGTCACTGATCTCGATAACAATCTGAGAACATTAATCTCACACCTACTAGAAGGTAGTAAATCACTTGGTTAGATAGTTTTCAATTTTGCATGATTTCAATTATAGCTAACCTCTAATGTTTTACTGAAGTGTTGTCTTTATAGATCGGGTACAATTTTTACACACACATTTCTGGCGCCCACCGTGGGGCAACCCACCTTTACATGCTAGTTTTGATTTTTTTTGGGAGCTAAAGCCCTAAAGTTTCAAAAATTTAATTTTATCTCTCAAATGGTTTGGATTTTTGCTCTAAATTTTTTTTTTCAAGTTGGACACATATCAAGAAAGCTACAGTAAAAAAATTAGAATTTTTTAAGATGTTTTGAATTTTTAATAATTTTTTCTTGAAATTATGAAAAAAATTAATATCTGACACAAATTAGCATATTTTTTATAAATTTTTATATTTTCGGAAAGATCTTCAAATTCTATAGGGGGTCTATTTTTCATGTTTTAAATTTGGATGCAATTTAATAGCTCAAATAGTCAAGTTGCAAAAACTAGTCTGTTTTGATAAAACAGGTCTCTAGGGCACAAATGAAGAGATTTTTTTAAAATTTTTGCATTTTTGGAAAGCTCTCTATTTTTTAGTAGGGGTCTCTATTCTTAATTTCTATTTTTTTATCCAAAATCATATGAAAAAAATTAGATCTTGTTGACTAGGTCAAATGCAGTGCAAAAAAATTAAAATTTTGTGATGGGTATACACTTATTTTTCATATGATTCACTTCATGATATGAGTTGTCATTTGGATTAATTTCTAGTTATTATTTCTCCTAACAATTGATTTTTAGATCTAACCTTAGGGTTTTCATAAGTTGAATATACCTTGCATATCTTGTTTGCTTGTTGGCTTGTTGGAGAGTTCGTAGCTTGCTTGCATAGTAAAGCTCAACAAAAATTACTAAAAATCAGGTAAAATCTACTAAGCATGTTGCAAGGATCTCAAGTATTCTCCTTCATCTAATGAAATTTCAATTTAGACTTAAAATAAATCTCTTATGTGTCAAGTTTGTGTGCATCTTTTCATGCTTTTGATCTATTTTTACACACTTGCATAATTGATACTAGGTTGTGACCCCTTAAGAATTCATTAAGTAGTCTTAGATACTAATGATTGATCTTGATTTCTATCTTGGGTTATTGGACTCTCTAATCCGTCGGCCCCTCATTTCCACCCTGTGGTTGCAATCTCAGCACCATAAAGGGGAGGGGTCAACAAGACAAAAGCGTTAAGTGTTCCACTTGGCAGCCCTTTTGTGCTTTTAGGAACTCACTTGTTTTCTAAGTTGGGGACTCATTTTTAGCTTGTGGGAGGTGTTAAGTGTTCCACCTTATGGACTCATTTCATATTCATTTTAAGTGTTAAGTGTTCCTCTTTCTACTTTTTGGGTACTTTTGGTAGATTTGTTTTCGGGAATATATCTGTGCTCACATAGTAATTAGGCCCTATGAACACTATTTGTGATTCTTGAGAGATTGGATTCTTAGTGAAATCTTTCTTGATGATAGAATCCTTGTAGGTAGGGAGGATACTTAGTGCATTTCACATTCAACTTGGTTAGTGTGTCTTCTCTTATTGATCAATACATTCTCTCCCAGGAGAGGTTGATAGATCACGTGGGGTTGACATCATGAGCTTTGGTGAATCAAAATTGGTTAGTGCATCTTCTCTTATTGATTGATACATTCTCTCTCTTGAGAGGTTGATAGATCACATGGAGTTGACATCATAGACCTTGGTGAAGCAAAACTTTGTCTTAGCATGTCGGATTAATCTACTTGCTTTGTTTGGGTTAAAAGTGAAAAGGTGTCAAAAACCTTGGATCTGGAGCCAAGTCCCCTTGTGGTATACTATTGTGAGTCATCTTTAGAGAGGGTTAACTGTAGCGGACAATCTCTTCACAGGAAAAACTGCGTTGACAGAACCTTAAGCGGTCATAGCCATTTTCACCGTGGTAGTGACAGCCGCTATATAAATGTCCTTGTGGAAGAAATCTCCACGGGTATGGTTTATTGTTTGGTTGTCAAATCTCCCTATTAGCTCCTGAAGATTAAGTTCTCAGACTATGTCAAAACCCTGGTGCACCGGGATTGGAGTTCACCCCTTTGGATCATAAAAGTTGCAGAGTCAAACCATTACTAAAAACCCTAGCGAGGCCAAATTTTCATTTTATAGGGTATATGTGCATTATTGCAAAACATTTTTGGAACATACACAATTAGCACTTCTGAGGATTAGAATGAATAAGTCACTTGATTTTTCATGTGCAAGGTTGCTTTTGCCCTTGTTCATTATTTTTAGACATGTTTGAAATCACTTGCTTGCTATTTTGTGTGCTTGTTTATCTATCTGGTTATTGAAAATGAATAAATCTGTTACAATCCTCAAATCTGGACATTGAAATTTGCAAACAATCTGAATCTGTAAACTCAAAATTTGCAAAATCTGAAGTAAAATCCTTTTCTGGAGTCAAAAGTCATCTTAGGAGGTCAGAAAGTCATACGAGTTTTTCCAAGTGTCATTTCATTACAACCCATCTATCGTATGATTGAGTACCAAGTGTCGTACGAGTTTCCATGCCAGCAAATTCTCAAAGTCAAAATCTTGCAACTGTCGTACAAGTTTTGCAATTGTCGTTTCATAGCATACCCACTGTCGTATGAGTCTGCAGAGTGTCGTTTGGAAAATTTTGAAAAGTTATCAAAAAATTATCAGAATTGCCAGATACTTATCTTTTTTAGCCTATTTCTAGAATCTGTCGAACAAATCACTGTGTCAAGAATAGAGCAATAGCTATTGAGAATCAGTACACATGTCTTAAAGAATCAGTACACATGAGGAAGAAGCTCTAATCACCGCTATGATGAAGCAGCTACAAGCTATGCAAGTCCAGCATGACAAACTTGAGAAAGAAAAGAAACCTAAAGAGTTCTCCATGGAAACTCTATGCTCTTTTCCATTTGATAAGGACTTGTACATGTCACCATGCCCTCAAACAAAATGTGAGCAACGTGACAACCCTTATGATACCTCTTCCACAGAGAGTGACATATCCAGCTTTGAAGACTATGATGACTATGATGATGGACAATATAATGATACCTATGACACCTCTGTTCCTAAGAGTCCTCCTCATCATGTGTTCCTGCTTACTAAAAATGGGATGTCACATTGGATAGATCATGATGGTGATCCATATGATTCTAATTTTGAAAGAGACTTTGATGGCTTTTATGGACAATACCTTGATTATGATTCATCTACTACTGCTGAGGACTATAAAATGCATCGTGCTAGCTTGAAACATCAATATTATAAGAATCCTTCTCCTAAGGACTCTCCTATTGAAAATAAAGATTACACTCTCAAGCAAAGTCATGTTAATGTTGAACCTTTGTCTAGTGATGGTTCCCTTCCATCCCCTACTTCCTCCAGTACCCATACATTTTCTAAAGCTTCTGAGTCTTTCAAATCTTTCACAGAACCTTCATCCAACACAAGCCCTGATACTTTTCATGCGGTTCCCTATAGTTATCCTCCAGAGCTACCTCTTAAAGAAACTCAAGCTAACCTTCACTTGGCTGAAAATACTTTCAATAATGATAAACCTAAAGAGCCTAAGCCTTCATATGCTATAATCCCTACTTCAGCTAGTCCTCCACCATCTATTCCAAAGTCATCCATACAATCCCAACATGCTTCCTTGTCCTTAGAAGTGGCTCCATGTCAAGAGGACTCTAAAAATGATAAAGAAAAGAACATAAAGAAAGATCAAGATCAAGAACCCTCCATGTCGTCCACTCCTTTTTACGATGTCCCTTATCCACTTCAGGGTTCTTTTGATCCTGCACACCCTTTTTCATGCATTCCACCATGTCTTAAGTCTTCTCCTAAGCAAGATCAAGTTACTACTTACAATGTTGAGCTTATTGACAATCAAAATAACCTTACTACACTTGCACTTTCCAAAGATGATACTTCCATTAAAGTTGTTAAAAATGGTGTTGTTACTTCCAATGTTAAGCCTATTGAAGATCAAAAGAAAAATGATATGCTTATGCTATCCAAAGATCCTTGTCAAGATCAAAGTCTTCCATCTTCTTGTTCTACCACTCCATGTTCATTTCCACTTTCTACTTGTCCTAAGTCTTTGCAAGCTTTGAACAATCCTATCAAAGAAGGTGCTCCTATTCAAGATGTTCACGATCCTATTGAAAATCCTAATGCTCACTCTAAAGATGCTGATATCCTTGGTTGTCATATAGATGCTGATGAACTTATTGATTATCCTTTTGCATCTTCCACTTCCATCCTTGGACCTCTTCCACCAATACTACGAGCTTCACGTCTGCCTTCCATCTTAGGTCCTTATGTCCCTTCACTTTCCCCTTCTAACTCTCCTAATTTGGCATCCATCTTGGGTCCTTACATACCTCCATCTCTTATCTTTCCTCAAGATCAATATAGATGCATACCCTTGAATCCTTTTTATCCACCCACCCATCTAAACCAGTCATATCCTCCTTCTTCTTCCACAAGTCCCAAGTCTTTTGGAAGTAACTTGAATGTTCAATACAAGAAAAAGAAGCAAGACAAGAATCTATCAAAAAAAGAAGATCACCATGTCTCCTCTAATAGACATGGAAACATAAAGTCAAAAGAGATATCTAAGAAAAAAACTACAAGACAAGTATGGGTTCCAAAATCCATCATTAAAAATATTCTCTCTAGATCATCAAAAGGAAATAAAAAGCCTATGGCTATATGGATTCCAAAATCTCTCTTGAAAGAGTTTGGTGTTGAGCAAAAAGTAAAGTTGACATTCAAGCTTCCAAAGGCTTCCACTTCATCTTCTTCCAAAAATATTCTTCCATTCCATGCGCCTAAACCACAACCTCTGCCATATTCCTTCACGTATTCCTTCATTCATGATTCCTCCATCCTCTCACCACCCTTCAAGGTATGTGTTGATGTTGAGCTTGCCTTTCTTTCCATCTACCCTTTCACAATCCTTCCATGCATTATCCTTCTACCTTCTATCATTTTTCCTCATTTGCCTATTCCTCTTATCTTCCAACCTCACTCGCTTTACATAAAACCTTATCCTCCATTTTTCTCTTCCATCTTCCTTTCCCTATCAGCATCTTTGAGCATATCATTTTAAATCCTTGGCATATCATGGTTTATCATTTCAAGGAGCACTATTTAAAAAGCTTGCCTTCTTCCAAAAAAAAAGAAATGAAAAAAAAAATTGAAAATGTCCCTTGGTGAAAACTTGGAAATAGGTGCCTTGGTAGCAAAAGTAAAGAGAAATAAATTCATCCTATGGTGAAAACCACTCCCTTGTGGCACCTTGGATAAGTACCATGATGAAAACTTAGCAATCAAGCGTCATGCATAGTTCTTCTACATATTTCATCCATTCCATCTTCTTTCTTTGATCTTGACAATGTTGATCTATACATGAACATTTGGCTATTTTGTGAGCTATCTTACGATGATCTTGCTTTCATTCCTTTCATTTTTAGCCTTCATATCCATCTTCCTCCATTCATTTTTGCCTATCACTATCCTTTTCCCCCTTGGTCTTGATCTAAAAAAGAAAGAAAGAGTAAAACACAGTGCTATGAAGCCTCTTGACATGTCTACTCCTTTTGACTGCATCCTTTCCTACTCTGGCATTACACTTTTGTGACTTATCCTATGTTAGCCTTTCATTGCTTGTTCCAATGCACTTTACATGACAATTTTTCCCTAGCTTGGGTATTCTTGAGGAGTTTTCCTTTGAGGATTGCTTCCTTTCATTCTCCTTCATTCTCTTGTCTTCCATCTCTTCCACCAACTTGCCAATCCCTCTTGTTCTCCACCTTGCTAGACATTGGGACTGCACAATATGATCTTACTTGGGAGTTTACAAATGGAAAAAGATGCTATCAAGTATACCAAGTATCAGAACAATTATCATAATCAGTATCAGAACTAGTATCAGAACAAGCATCAAAATGAGTGTTAGAACAAGTATCAGAACACCTACTGGAGCTACACCTTTTGCTTTAGTTTATGGGTCTGAAGCGGTACTACCTATTGAGGTTGAAAACCCATCACTCAGAATCAGAATGCATGGTCTAGTAACTGATGATGACTATAGAGTGTCTAGGTTGCAATAATTGGAACTACTAGATGAGCGCAGATAAGCAACGTATGATCATCTCAGAGTATATCAGAAGAGAATGTCTAGAGGCTACAACAAGAAAGTCAGACATAGAGAATTTCAGGTTGGTGATCTAGTCTTGAGAGAAAATCTAAAAAATGAATCCCATCAAGAACGCAAGGGGAAGTTCAAACCCAACTAGCTGAGTCCCTTTGTCATCACTACTACTTTTGGCTCTGGTGCCTATCAACTCTCAATGACTGAAAGAGAACAGCTCCGAGAACCAATCAATGTTCTCCATCTGAAGAAATTCTACGCCTAAGGCATTCAGTCTATGGTAAAATATCTTGAAAAAAATTATAAAAATTAGAAAAAGTCCTAAAAAATGAACATCTTGGTGAAAACCTAGCAATAGGTGCCTTGATGATTCACAAAAAAAAATCAGAAAATATCACAAATTCAAAAAAAAAAAAAAAAATTCAAAAAAAAATGAAAAATACAAAAAAAGAATGAAAAAAAAAGTGCCTTGGTGAAAACTTGGAAACAGGCGCCTTGGTAGCAAAAATAGAATCTCTGCCAAGATGGTGAAAAACTGGCAAACGGGTGCCACTTGTTCAAAATGCTCCATCTATCAACACAATCTTGGTCTTTCCCAACTTTCAATCTTGCTTTAGTTTGTACATATCTCCCGGTTTGTTTCAACATTTCCAATTTTCAATAAGTCGGTCTGTACACCAACTAGCTCAAGCGTTTGTATCCTATCAATGTTTAACACTTGGGAGCAATCAATGTCATATCCTATGGTCTCCCATGTATCTTAGACGGATCATATCTAGTCAAAGTCCTTTGAAGCTTCATGTGAGTCAGTCAGTCAATCTTGTCTCCAGAAAGGATTTTGCATCTACAACAACGCAATCAAACATCAAAACTCAACTAAAAACAATCTATGCTTTTTACATGCTTTTATCTCCTTATATGCTTATTGATTCGCATTGAGATTTTTGCATATTGTGTCCCTTCGAGCTCTTTGATGATGTCCTTTATAGGATTTAGAGAGTGATGACTGGGGGCATAATCTTTTCTTTGTCTTCTGCTTGTATGTGAAAATCTAACAACTTTAGAAATTCCAGATTGAAATGGTTTCCGACTATAAGAGCCTCTATCTCGAATTGGATGGCCATGCGTACCTCGACCATTGATACCTAGAAAATTCAAGAAAGTTTGATCTAACTATTTTCTTTTTGAGTAAGTTCTTTCTCCTACTGTGGAACGTGATCTTGCCTAAGGATGTGAATGATAAAGGGTCACTACGGGTAATTCACATTGGATTTAGAATGATCTCTTGACTCTTTGATGTGTTTGCAATGCAAGGCGTATTTAGGTCATCACGATGTTCATGTTTTGATGCTTATACAAATTGCTATATCAAAATAGACATGATATTCAGGTCATCCTGGCATTTATGCCTTGTACTTATATCTAATCCGACATTCCAAGAATAAAATCAATATTCATATGTCCATGGTTGTTTGACTAGTGGGGGTTGTATTGATTCTTGCACATACCAATCAATATTCATATGTCTATGGTTTTTTTTAGCTAGTGGGCATTGTATTGATTTATCTGGTTACCTAAAAGTTTAATGATGATAACAAATTGACATATGATCAGTGACTAGGTCCTAGGTCTTAGGTTGCATTTCATTTTGCATGTCTCTTTGCATTTTGCATGTTGCATGATCTCACAATGATTAAATGAACTTCAATGCTTAAATGATTCTTCAAATCGCATCTTCAAGTCTAACAAGAGCTGAATCTCACACGAAGGTTCCTCCAACGAAACAGCAAGTAGAATCCTTTTTTGGGATCAAAATTCAAATCAGAGATCATTCATATTATTAACTGCTTGCATATTTGACCTTCAATTATCACAGAGATCTAGTATTCAACTTAACTGATTATCTAACATCAAAATATCAAAATTTCAACTTGGTCAACCATGGTCAACTCATGGTCAAACCTAGTCAACCTTGGTCTCCAGGACCTCTAAACGATGCAAAATGCACTGTTGAACGTGTATAACCACTTTTCCCATCAATCAACATGCTTCTGAGCTCTCAACGCTGACTTTTCTTATCAGATTTTAATTTTAATCCCGAAGGGGGCATGGTATTGCACATCAATTCAAAGTCTGTAAATCAAAATTCTATCGATCAAGTCTATCAATATCTTTCATCAGTGATCAAGACAAACAATCACGTCTAGTTACTGATTCATCAAAAGTCCTCATCGCTCGGGGCAAATCTATCATCACTTGGGGCATATCAGATTCATCAAGATCCATATCAATCTGGTATTCTCCTAATCTTGTAAACTGTATTAGTTTTTGCAACCATCAGATCATAGTGTTCTTTTCTTGGTTCTTCGACGACTAAAGGGTTTGCATGTGATACCTGCTAGTTCTGCTAAGACAATCGAGTCTAGAACGGGTCACTCACTTTTTTGCAATCCTAAGGTTTGGAATCAGGTGTTTTGACACTTTTTCACAATCATAGGTTCATTTTCTGTTATAGTAAACATTATCTTTGGTCATTCAGGACCTATTATCTCCATATCAAATCAATATCAATCAGCTTCTGTCTCAATTTCAAACATCAGTTTCATATCTCTATCAAACACAGACTATCTTTGAACCACTACGCTTCACATAGTAATTCAAAGAGGGGCAAAATGTAATACCCCAAAAATGGGCTATAAGTTCATTCATCTCCTACATCTTCAATTCGAACGAAATCGACATCAAAGTCCTAATCTAAGGCACATCTAAACATCATCGAATCATAATTGATTATCTTAAATTCTACATCAGGGAATATTCCTAGTAATATTCCTAATCATCATAATTATCTTTAATTTTATAATTATTTGGCAATAAATCACATTTATCCTAAAATTTGATTAATTAAATATTTTGCATATTTAATTAATTAGATTTAATATTTGCCGCTTAATTGTTTAATTAAATTTAATTCTATCTATTATTAATTGTATTATTTAATTTTGACAATAAATCAAAATTCCTATGAATAATTGATTAAATTCTTATTTAATTAATTAAAGCATGTTGTCATTATTTAATAATATAATTTTTAATAAAAGTTTGGTAGAATAGTTAATTAACCCATAAATTAATTATTTTATTTCAAAAAGCAGTTAAGTTGAGAATAAATCACTTTATTTATTTATTAAATCATAATTATCCATGTGCACATTCAAGGACCAGTTAAACTCAAAATTGGAAAATCAATGCAAGTTGTTAGCTTTTTGAAACTCAACATCTTTTTGAGTTTTAAAGTGGATCTAAACTTCTAATTCGAGTTGAACTGTTCTTTTGCATGATTTTTGTGACTTAATTATCTGTTATTTAAAAATAACTCAAAAATCAACCTGAGTTATTTGAGTGATTTATGGCTTTCTTTCACAACCTCCAAAGCCTTGGATTTCTATAAAAACAAGGCTCAGCTCTTCATAATTCATCTCTCAAATTTGCATCCAAGCATCTCATATTTTTGCACAATCACGTTGGAGAATTAGAATTGGGAGAATCAAAGCTTATTGCGAATCAAGGCTATTGTGAGATCAATTTGTTTTTTCTTTTTACATTCATTTAGATTCTTTTTTATATCATTGTTAGATCAATTCATAGCATATCAATTTTCCATATTAGCATAGATTCCATATCAAGTTTTCATATCATTGCATAGAAAATATAAAAAATATAGATTAATTGCATTCATATTTCATATCTAGATCAACTGCATTCAAATCCTTCATTTAGGTGTCATCTAGGTCACTGATCTCGATAATAATCCAAGAACATTAATCTCGCACCTACTAGAAGGTAGTAAATCGCTTGGTTAGATAGTTTTCAATTTTGCATGATTTCAATTATAGCTAACCTCTAATGTTTTACTGAAGTGTTGTGTTTACAGATCAGGTATAATTTTCACACACACACTTGGGGGCTCCACTATCCTGGTGTGTCCCCTCTATAAAGTCTGGATCACCTGTGGGATAATCCTTGGGAAAGATAGGAAGGGTCCCCTCCAAACTCTAGTACCTAATGTAATCTCAGTTCACACCTGCATAGGCTACATCTGATGGTACCTCTATATCCTCTGTCTCCTTTGTTTCACTATCCTCAATGTCTACTATCAATGGTTGATGTATGGCACTGGGTCTCTGATAGTATCTCGTCATATGTACATAGCGAGGTACTGCCTTAGGGACTCCCTATAAGAGGCCGAATTGCCTCTTCACCTGATCATAATAGTAGGGCATCACTATATGACTCTGATGACCCTCTAACAACTTTCACTACTATGAATGTCTCATCTAGAATCATGTATCAAGCCACTCTGTCATGTAGTAGTAGGGTCTCCATATCACATCGGTGCTAGCAATGCAGACTAGATGTACTCTCCAATAGAGCATATCACCAAAATGCCAAACATCTCTCAAAGGATATGCAAAGGCTCTCACTGTCCTCGCATCTACCATCACTGACACTCCCCATGGATGTGTACATGTGAAATGCTTAAAGATTCATATCTGTAGAACCGTGCATGTCAATAAACTCTCTCGCTGATACGTCACTAACTGACTTAGCTCATGGTATAGCTGAGCTAGCATGCTGTGACCCCATGAGAACATGGTCCTCTCTCTCTCCATCTTCTGTATGAGATGCATTAGAGGTGAACAAAATATGGTACCCTTTGAGTTGGGTAACATAACCAAGGATACTATGCACAACATCACCTTCCATATAAAAGGTGTAGGGCCTGCTAGTATGATAGATAGTGGGATTTGATCTGATCAGCTCCACATTAGTGGGTGCACACCTATACAGTACTTTGAGTCTACATGGATCTCCTCACAACCATGCTATGCTCTAGGTCTGATAGTCTCCCCTCAGACTGGAAGCTGCATAATCGTGTACACATCCTCTAAAGTCATTGTGATCTCCCCACATGGAAGATGGAAGGAGTAGGTATCCTCATCCCATCTCTCTATCAGAGCTGACAACATGGCTCAGTGTAGTCTAATCTATGGAAGGACTGATACCTAGTACAATCCTACATCTATCGGTAACTATATCCCCTCATCATCTAGCTTGGATAGTCTCTCCTTGGCATTCACTAGCAAATCCCCAAAAGGATGTTCTCAGAAGCAGACTAGGTCTTGAAAGAACAAACAAACATCATATCAGTAATCTACATCATCAAAATTGCAAATATAACTAAACTAGGTCAAATTCAACCTTAGTTAGGTCAATGTTGACCTTACTGGGTCAATGTTGACTTTACTGGGTCAAGGTCAACCTTTTTGGGTCAAGGTCGACCTCATCTCAAAACATGACAAAAAAACCCCTGGGCAATGTCAACTTTTATGGGTTAAAGTCGACCTAGGTGGGTCAATGTCGACCTAAGTGGGTCAAGGTTGACCTAAAGGGGGAAAAATTGACGAACCTCTCAAAAATAGGAATTTGAAAAATACAAAGGTGGATAAAGGCACAACTCACCTCGGGTAGTGGTCGTCCGGTAGCTAAGCTGTGTCTCAGAGACTCTAGGTGTGTCGCTCGTAGCTCGTCTCTTCTTGGCATCTTGCTTTCTCATTTCAACTCTACAAATGGTAAGAATGAGTAAGTATTACTATTCATCTCTTTTATAAGTTCAAATTAGGGTTTTATTAGGGTAAAAACTCAAAATTTCTTTCTTATGTATTTAGACAGACATCCACTCTTTTTATCATAACTTGAGTTCAGTAACTCCATTTTTAGTGCCGTCAGTGACGTTGGAATTTTGATTCAGATACTTAACTCCTTGAACCAGTTTAGGAAGGTTAGGAATCCTTATAATTGGTTTAGGATAGGCCTTTTCAACACTCTGCATATCTAGTATATAGAGTTTTTCTTATCACCTTGTTTCACCCTTCTGAAGTAGAAAGCCGAAATAGGGGGGGGCATAAGGGGCTCTATACACTTCTCAAATTATCATATGGTAAGTTTTAGGTAATTTATAGATTTTCATTAACCTTGTGTGTTGTAGGTTCTAATAGTTTTCTGCAGGATCTTTACATCGAGGACTTGGCTATATCCTTTTTATTTACTATGATGTTTTCTTACTTTAGCTTGCATATTCATGTAGTGTCATAACTAAGCTAAAGTGGGGGCTAAATGTATCATCTTAAAATGGAAGCACTTCCATCTTGATAGGTTTAGCACCCTCTTTTATTACATTTATCATGATAGACATGCATTTAGGATGCATTTTGCACTCATCCTTTTCATTCTAGGTGAAATTAGGGTTAGGATCTTAAGGATTCTCCTGAATTTCCCTCTTTCATAGCTCTATTTCTAGGTAGGATTTAGAAATGGATCCTCTTTTCCTTCATCATGATAATCATAGGATTTTATGTCTATCTTTGACATTCTATCCTATTCTGGCATCAATTCTAGGTTTCTGGGCATCCCCGGGACCTCCTGACTTGGTTCTGAGTCAATTTGGGACCAGGGTCAAGGTCGAGTTAGAACCTGACTAGGTCAGGGTCGAGCTAAGACCCTAACTAGGTTAGGGTTGAGCTAAGACCCTAACTAGGTCAGGGTCAACCTCGACTTTGACCCCTTCCTCCAAAATTTCAATTTCCAAAATCTCCGGGCTTTGAGCTTTCGGGAGATTTATTTTCCCACTTTCGGGTCAGCTATTTTGGGTTTTAGGATGGTAGATCTTTTAATTGAATTTAATCTAGGTATATTTTCTAAAGGTGAGGACCTAATTGGGATTTAATTCTCCAAGGTGGCCCATCTAGAGGAGTGTTCCCTAGATCACTATAAAAGGAGGCCTTCCTCTCTCATTTTCACATCAAGTTTTCATATCTCATCTCAAGCAATTGCAAGCTCTCAAGTGCAAGCAAGAATTCAAGAAAGGGAGGAATAGTGAAGGTGAAAAGTTAGCAAGAGGAAGACATAGAAGATCAAGCCATTGTTGACATCAAGCATCTTTGTGAATTCATGTGGAGTAAGAGAGATCCTTTCTTCCTTAATCCACCATTATCAACTTTCAAGCATTCAAGGATTCAATCATGAAGTAGCAATTATAGATTGTGAGTTTGGTAGAAGTACTTTAGCCTTGGGGGCTTGGTATGCTTTCCTATCTCATTCAAATCTATGCATTGTCATTTCATACATATTCATGCTAGGGTTTTGATCTAGAGGATTAGATCTTGGCATTACACTTTCAATACATATACACACACATTCTATTTCAATCGATTATTCATGGAGGTGGAGACCACCAAAATGGGGGTTTGACTAAGGCAAAACCCTATATAGCCACCCCAAAACTCCCCTTTTCAGATATCTATAGTTGTTGTTTTAAGGATCAGAGGACAGATCTGAGTACCCTTTTCATTGAACTTTCGGGATCTGTGAATAGAATTCAAATCAAACTTCAAATAAAGAATGTGGTATTTGACCTCTTATGAGGGTCAAACCCAAGCTGAGCTATTTTGGAGAAAGATTTCTGGGTTTTCTTTGTCTCAGCATTTCCAGTCCAAGACAGGGTTCAAATTTTTTTGAAAGTGTGCACAAACTTCAAAAAATAGGTATTTATGAATTAATTTCATGATGAGGTATGTATCTTGACCTAATTGATTTTCAAGTATTTTTAGATTTACTTATGTTAGTCCAATTCCAATCTCAATTTCAAATGAATATGTGTTGAATGTTAGGTACATTACTAGGTTTCCATTTTAAACATATTCAATTGTATGTCTCTAGTACAAATACATCACTGGGGGCATTGTTGGCACAACATGATGAAAATAAATAGGAAAGAGCTATCTATTATATCAGTCGAACATTGGTGGCATATGAAATGAACTATTCTGTGATAGAGAAGGCATGTCTAGCTATGATCTTTGCATCATAGAAACTAAGACACTACATGTTATCTCATACCACACAACTAGTACCAATGATAATCCATTAAAATATTTATTAAGAAAAGATTCTCTCACAGGTAGATTAGAAAAATGGGTAATGCTACTGAGTGAGTTCGACATTGATTATTTTGAAAGAAAAGATATAAAAGGACAAGTCATCATAGATAAACTAGTAGAAGCTTCAATTTTTGATGATCAATCAATGTAGATGGAATTTCTTGATTCTTCTATCATGCACCTCTCTTTTAGAAAATGGTGCTTACTCTTTGACGGATCTTATACACAAAATGGATATGTAGCTGGTTTTATTGTTCATCCCACCACAAGGTTACTCCATTCCAAAATCATTCAGGATCAAGTTCCCTTGCACCAACAACATAGTGGAATATGAAGCTTTGTTAAATGGAATGAAAATGGCAATCGAATGGAGAGTAACAAAACTACACATTCATGAAGACTCACAAATAGTCATACACCAAGTCAATAATTGGTATCAAATAAAAGACGAAAAGCTCATCCATAAAAACACATCGTAGATGATCTAAAGGAGTAATTAATTTCTATAACATTTAAATAGATACCTATAATGGAGAACAAGGCAGCTAACACCATGGAAACACTATCATCTCTCCTACAACAGCCCGAACAAAAACATATACTCATACATTTGTGACCAAATCATTCCTGATACCTTTAACCATCATGAAAAATACTACCTTATCTGAAACACATCATGGTACATCATCATTGGTAATGATATATACAAACAAAGTCTGGATGGTACACTTCTTAGATATTTAGAATGTAAAGAGTCACAACACACATTAGCGAAAGTCCATGAAGGTATTTGTGGATCACATTCCAATGGTCTATCATTAGCTCAAAAAATCATTAGGGAAGGGTACTATTGGATAGATATGGAGAAAGAGGCTATGAAATATGCTAAGAATTATCAAAAATGCCAGGTCCATGGTAACTTGATTCACACGCTAGGGAGATATTTGATTCCCTTTACAACACAAAGCCTTTTCAACAATGGGAATTTGATCTCATAGGAGATATATATCCACATTTGTCAAATGGTCACACCCATATCATCACAATGACATATTACTTCACAAAATGAGTTAAAGTAGTTCCTTTGACACAAGAAACTGGCAAACAAATCTCAATGTTCATTCTAAATTACATAATTTTTCGGTATGGTATCCCACACTCCATCATCACTGACAATGGAGGCCAATTCAAGAACAAGGACCTAGACTCCTTATGTTCCAAATTCAAGATCACTCAACATTGGTCATCCATTTACTATCCACAAGGGAATGGACATGTTGAAGCATCCAATGAGAATTTATTAAAAATCCTACATTGTATAGTCAATAAAATAGGAAAAGACTGGCACCTGATTATAAATCTAGCTCTTTGGGCTTAGAGAACAAGTATCAAAATTTCCACTAGGGCTACTCCTTTTACTTTAGTATATGGGGTTGAAGTAGTAATTCCTATAGAGGTTGAAATCACATCACTCAGAATCAAAATGCATGGTTTGGTAACTGATGATGATTACAGAGTATCTAGGTTACAAGAACTTGAACTACTAGATGAGTGCAAGAAATTCATGTATGATCATTTCAAAGTCTATCAGAAAAGAATGTCTAGAGGCTCCAACAAGAAGGTCAGCCATAGATATTTTCAGGTTGGTGATCTAGTATTGAGAGAAGATACTAAAAATCAATCCCATCAAGAATGCAAGGGGAAGTTTGAACCCAACTGGCTGGGTCCCTTTGTTATCACTGTTTCTTTTGGCTTTGGAGCCTATAAAATCTCAACGACTGACAAACAACACCTCTGAGAACTGATCAACATTCTCCATCTGAAGAAATTCTATGGCTAGACATTCAGTATGTGGAAAATCTTCTGAAAAAAGTGTAAAAATCAGAAAAAGTCCTAAAAAAATGATCATCTTGGTGAAAACCTAGCAATAGGCACTTTGATGAATCAACAAAAAAAATTAAAAAAATGGAAAAATCCAAAAAAATTAAAAAAATGGAAAAATAAAAAAAAATTGAAAAAATAAAAAAATACAAAAAAAATTGAAAAAGATGAAAAAAAAAAAAAAAAAAGAAAAAGAAAAAAAAGTGCCTTGGTGAAAACCTGATAAACAGGCACCTTGCTAGAAAAAAAAGAATCTCTGCCAAGATGGTGAAAACTTGGCAAATGGGCACCACTTGTACAAAACACTCCATCTATCAAACAAATCCTGGTATTTTCCCAGGTTTTTGACATGCTTTAGTTTGTAAATATCTCCCCAATTGCTTTTGCATCTTGTTTTCAATAAAGTTGGTCTGTGCACCAAGCAAAAAAAGTCTGCATCTTATCAATATTTCCAAACTTGGGGGCAACCCGTGTCATATCCTACGGTTCTCAAATATATCAGACAAGTCATATCTAGTCAATATCCTTTCAAGCTTTATTCGAGTCGGTCAATCTATCTCCCTACTATAAAAGGATTTTGCACCTAACAAAAACACAAACAAACACATAGTTATAACAAAACAAATTCTACAACATGCTTTAATCTTCTTGTATGCTGACTGATTCACATTGAGATTTTTCATATTATGTCCCTTCAAGCTCATTGATGATGTCCTTTTATAGGATTTATAAGAGCAATGACTGGGGGCATAATCTTTTATTTGTTTTCTATTTGTAAGTAAAAATCTAATCTCTCTAGAAACTCTAGATTGAATTGGTGTCCACTATAAGTGCCTCTATCATGATTGGATGGCCACATGTACCTCAACCTTTGATACTTAGATGCTTTAGGGGAGTTAGGTCTAACTTTTTCTTTTTAAGTGATTTCTTATTCCTACTATGAAACATGACATTATCCAAAGACATGAACGCTAAAGGGTCACTACAGGTAATTCTCATTGGAATAAGGATGATCTCTCAACTGCTAGGTGTGTTTTCATGTAAGGCATATTCCAGTCATCGCAGCGTTTATATTATGATGCTTATACAAATTACTACATCAAAATGGACATGATATTTATATCATCTTAGCTCTTGTGCCTTGGTGATTATATCTAATTTGACATTTTTGACTAAAAGTCAATATTCATATGTTCATGGTTGTCTAACTAGTGGACATTGTATCGAATATTCGTTGTTACCTAAAATATTCAGTGATGATAAAAATCGGCAAATGATTAGTGACCAAGTCCTAAGATTGCATTTCATTTGCATTTTGCATTTAGACTGGTTGCATCTCTTTCATGGTTTGAATTCAACATGACATTAGAAATTCTCAAAAAAATTGCACTAAACACATCACAAGAACTAAGCATCACGTAAAGGTCTCTCCATCTAATTAGCAAGAATTCACTGTTCTGGGTTAAACATCCTTTTTTACAATGACTGAGCACTTGAACTCTTCATGTACCTGCAAAAAAAAAACATCATGTGTATCGTTGCATTTACATATCACATCATTTTCATATTCATCTCATATATCCATTGCATACATACATTTGCATCCATCCAATATACATATAACCATACATTTTCATTATTCATCTAAACATTGCATTCAATATTGCATAATTATACATTCCAAGAAAAATATTACATATTGCATACATTTGCATCACATGATAACAACATCATAATCCAAAATGACAAGTGCTATGAAGTCACAACCCAAAAATGATATATATATATATATATATATATATATATATATATATATATATATATATATATATATATATATATATATATATATATATATATATATATATATATATATATATATATATATATATATATATATATATATATAATGTTGATATAGTACATGGGGTGCTTGATGTGCATACAATACAAAAGAATGAGCTCCAACGAGCTATCAAGTGCCACAAAATGTCAAAAAAGGGGGAATCAACTAAAATGTCAACTATCAGCCTGATCCTCTACATCAGGTGTTGTGCCTCCCCCTATTGGCACATCAAGTGGTAGATTAGATCACAACACTTTGGCTCCCTCAGATCCCACCATGTATTGAGAATATGAAGTAACCCATTGTCCAAGTGGCACAACTAAAAAGTAAGCAGACACATAGTATGTAGCCCTACCTATCTGATGTGTGACCTCTGCCTATAGTTGTCGAGTCTCCACCTGAGACTCATGCAACTACCTATCCCACTCTACCAGTCAGATCTCCAAGGCCAACCTCTCAAATCTTAGTTCCTTGATCTAATGATGCAACCTATGTATGATATCCTGAGGTGTCTGCCTCAGACCGGGGTCTACCTTCTTAGCTACCTCCTCCTTTGCCATCGTCTGATCACTGCCACCACATGCCTCTATCCATGACTTATGATGTTGAACCTCTACACCTAGGTCAAAATCAAGTGCCTCATGTACCTCATCCATTTGCCCATCCTGGTGTTCACCCAAAACCTCCTTAGTCGCTATAGTACTACCTATAGAACCTAGAATCCCGCCCTCACCTCTCATGTAGCATTGCTACAAAACTGATGACCTCACCAATGGTATTTCCTATGCCATAGGGGTAGGCCTCACATATGTTGTCAGCCATGGTGGGATACTTGCCACTCTCTGCACATGAGGGATCAACTGGGCCATAGGGATTTGTATCTCCCTCCTCCTTTGTCCCCTCCCCCAAGGTGCATCTATCACATCATCTACCTCCTCCATAGTCAGAATTGGCTCTTTAGGATCAGAGAATCACCTAAAGGTATTCTCTACCAATTGTTTCCTATAAGCATCAATAATTCCTACATCAACCACCTATGCTCGGTAGTCCCAATCTCTACTCTAGAGCCCACTGTACTCCAAAATACACACTGCATATGACAATCTGGGATCCCACCCCAGTCTGATCTCCCTCACCTATCGAGCATAAGAGGTAAACTCTTGGGGTACATCCTATACAAGGTCATGCTGCCTCCATACCCTAGTAATTATAAATCTCTCCAACACACTGGTAGAGTGGCCAGTCAAAATACAACTCTATATAGCCAAACTGTGCCCTAGCAGTGGGCCATGCTTCAACCTATAAGTATTATCATCAAATAAAAACAATCATATCATCAATTACTTAGCTCTAGTAGTCTATCCTCCCCATCCTAACCTATGTCATGTACCCCACATACCTGTATATGAGAGGCTCCTAAGCCTACCTCTCATCTCCACATATAGGCCAACAGATAGGGATGTGCTCCCATGCCCAAATATGAAAAACTATAACCCCTAAAGAAAAATTATTACCCTCATGGTAGACTATCTCATGTATCTATGAAAATATGTGTGCCAGGAGGTACTGACCCCATACGTACTCTGTAGGATGCGCCATGAGGTGCTGTACCATAGGATCCCATCCCATCAAAAGATTGTTTTGTTTATAGTCTGACATGATGATACCACCGATCATGCCTACAATAATGCACTCCAATCTGTGAGACTGCCCATATCTCTGAACTAATACCTCCCAGGGTATCTGCTGTGATATTTGCTTGTGAGCTCTGAATGGTGTCCTAAATTCTTGCAAACCTATATTCCTAGAACTCAGGTAGTCCAAGCATGGTCCATGAAATGAAATATGAAGAAGGTGATAAACATCCTCTAGTGTGATGGTGATCTCCCCTATTAGGAGATAAAAGGTCTGGGTCTCTGAGTGAAACCACTCAACCAGTGCAGTGATAAGTCTATGATTTACCCAAATCTCAGGTAAACTGATAAAGTACTCGAAACCACATGTAGCAAGATGTACCCTCAATGGATCTAACAATGACAAACACAACCTCTGAGTGGCTAGATGAGAGACACAAATATGTATATCAGGGTATCTCACCTATAAAGCACAGAAAAATGAGCATGACATCAGTACTTCACCCAAAATTAATGCTACATGTATGCAAAATGAAAAATTGAACATATCAAATGGTGCATTAAAGGCTATAGAATCTAGGTGAGAAGCTAAATTTTTTGGAATAATTCACTAAAAGCCTTAAAAATGCTCACTATTTTTCATACGACACTTTAGAAAATTAAAAACTAGTGTCTAGTTTTGTACGACACTATACAACAACCCATACGATATTTGGGTTCCATACGACAATTCATCAATTATCATACGACAACTGAGGGACGTAACAAAATATCATACAATAGATGGGTGTCTCCCATATGACACTATACTACAATGGAGATGACACTTGGTTTGGACCTAAAATGTCTTGCAAAACACTACCAATTGTCGTACGACATCCTGTGAATTAAAATTAAAAACATGTGAAAACATTAAAAAAATCCTAAAATGCAATTAAAAACATGCTAAAATGATTCAAAAGAGGCTCAAAGGTCCACTTATCGGATGTCTATACTATCAAGGTTGCTGATATCATCGAGAGTGGTCAAATCAATGCGAAGACACATGGACCACCATTTTCTCACTCAGAGGGCTCCATGTAATCTTGAATAGTCAATGATTGAAATGAATTGAAAATGACTCTTTCTTGTCATGTATAGGTTTTGACCTAAATTTTCAAAGTACTTAGTTTTACGTGAAAATTGTACCCTGAGCTAATTTCAACATTCTAAATCCATTTTTGGGATCAAAATCAAAATTTGAGATTGTTTACTTTCTCAAAATCATTATTTAAAATTTTGGACCTAGGACAACTGATTGCTTGCATAATCAACCTTGAAAACATCATAGAAATCTAGAATTCAACTTATCTGATCATCTAACTGTTGGAAATATTCAAGACTAGCCAAGTTACTGAGAGGGGAGGGGTGAATCAGTAACTTCAAAACTTTTTGCAAATTGCAAATCTTAACAATATTCCAAATACATTTGGCTCATTGATCTAATTGCATGCATGAGAAATTGAAAACATAAAAGCATTCATAACACTTGAACATAATGATTTGGTGATACAAAAACCTTCCAAATAGAAAGTAAAACTAGGGTGGGGATGATACCCACAAAACTTCAATACTGCAGTATAAAGTTGGCCAGTTAAGGCTTACAATGATCACTTTTGATGATTTGCCTTTTTAGGAGCAATTAGGACTGCTAGATCCACCTTGTTAGAGGATTTACAAACATACAATGCAGTATGCACTTGGTTAAGAGATTTTACAAAAGACTGTTAAGTCTACCCTGTTAAAGGATTTGGGGCTGATTCACCTGTTAGGATGAAATAGTAGATCTCTTACTTACAACTGATCTTGCCAAATGAGATTCCTTGATGTACTGATCACCTTTTGTGATAGATATGTCTCTGCTGCTCCTTATACTATTGTAGTCCTTTGTAATTCACCTATCTCTACCTTTCTTACATCTTCGCATATGCACATATACTCTTCCACACACTTCTCTCCTTTTCACACATTACTACATTTTGGATATGATACAAAATATTACTTTTATATCAATCCACAACAATTACAAAATAATTACAAAGTCAACCCTTAAACAAGCCAACACAAATATTACTGAGTCAGCCCAAATATAGTTACTCAATTTTTGCAAACTAACTCGGTGACTTTCTGATACTCGGCATCCACTGCCTTACTCGACATCATCATGCTCTCGGTAGAAGTGGAGGCACGATCCATACTAACCACTCAGTCGTAGTTTTGAACTCGATATATACTGGTGACTCGGTAGATATAGTGTCACTCATTAGAAACTAAATTCCCTATTTTACCATGCCATTACTTGGTAAACACTGCTTAACTCATCACTCGGTAAACACTATTCTGCTTGAACTGCTTGGTAAGCACTATTCTGCTTAGTCTGCTCGTAAACACTGCTCTGCTAGATGAGCTCGGTAAGCACATAGAAACCGAATAAGTGTTGTCACTAATGACAAACATAACTTAATGCCAACACTAACAACAAAATTTCCAAATTTCAACTTGGTCAACCATGGTCAACTCATGGTCAAACCTAGTCAAATGTGGTCAACATGACATCTATACAATGTAGAATGCATCCCTAGATGTGTACAACCACTTCTATAATCGATTACATTATTTCTAATTATTCACCCTGGCTTTCTCACCAGATTTTAATTTTAATCCCGAAGGAGGCATGGTATTCTATATCATTAACCATTTATCAAATCTATCTTTTTTAAAGATTCTTCAACAATTAAGACAATAACCATGTCTAATTGCCAACTCATCAAAATCCATATCAATCTAGTGTTCTCCTAATCTTATAAACTATATCAACTCTTCATAACCATCGGTTCAGTTGTGTTATTTCCTTGATTCTTCATAACTGAATGGTTCAGATTTGGCATCCTTTCAATTCCTTTGGATAATCATGATGGTCAATTCCTCATAATCATAGGTTCAAAATTAGGTGTTTTATCACTTCTTCATAATCATAGGTTCATTGTTGATATTGTTAACATAATCTTGATTCTTTGGTCAATCAAGACCTAAATCAACATCTTTAAAACCTTTCAATCAATTTTTGTCTGTAAATTAGCTAATATTTTAGGATCAATTTCTCCATCACACAACTGAGTCCGGATCTCACAAAATAGATTTATCTTTGAACCACTGTGCTTCGCATAGTAATTCAAAGAGGGGAAAAATGTTATACCCTGAAAATGGGCTTCAGTACCATTGACCTCCTACTTCCAAAAATTGATCGAAATCGACCTTAAAGTCCTAACCTAAGGCACATCTTCACATCGAATCATCAAAACCCTAATCGATCCTATTTCAATTCTGCATCAAGGAATATTCCTAAATATTCCTAATCTATCCTAATTATTTCTAATTGAATATTATTTGGTGATAAATGATATTATTTTATTTATCCTAAGTATGATTGATTAAATATGTTAAATATTTAATTAATTGAACTTTGTTCTGTTGTGTGTGTGAAAATTATACCTAGTTGCAGACACAACACTTCAGTAAAATATTAGAGGTTAGCAAACCAAAAAATCTATAAATGAAATGATCTAAGCTAAACAGGTGATTTAATGCCTTCTAGTAGGTGCGAGTATGGTATTCTCAGATTCAGATCGAGATCAGTGACAATGCAACACCTAAACGAAGGATTTGGATGATTGAAAGAAATGAGATATGAATGCAGATTAATCTTTTTTTTTGGATTTTTGATGCAATTAGGATGAAAAACTATATGAATCTAATCTAGAATTGAATGGAAATGATATGCAGATTATTCTAACAATGATGCACTATGATATGAAAATGGATACAATGCTATGAAAAATGATGAATGATCTTACAAAATCGCCTGTTGCAAATGCTTGATTCTTCAGATGCAATTTCGCCAGAGTATTTGTGCAAATTCGAGAGGTGTCTTTGTGAAGAGCTAAGCCTTGATTTTATAGAAATCTAGGGCTTGAGGATGCATTAAGAAAAGCCATAAATCACTCTTGAGAAACTTAGGTTGATTTTTGATTTAACAAGAAATCAGAATTAATTAACTCATAAAATCATGCAAAAACAATTTTTTGACTCAAATCAGAAGTTTAGATAAGCTTTTAACTCAAAATAGATGTTGAGTTTCAAAAAGATAACAACTTGAATTTATTTTTTGATTTAAAGTTTAACTGCTCTTTGAATGTGCATAGATAATCATGAATTCATTAAAAAATAAAGTGATTTATCCTCAACTTAACTAATTTTAAATTTAAAACAATTGATTTATGGGTTAATCAATTTATTCAATGAAACTTTTATCCCAAACTATATTATTAAATATTGACAATTGGATTTAATTAATTAAATAAGAATTTAATCAATTATTCATAAGATTTTTGATTTATTGTCAAAATTAAATAATATAAATTAGGAATAAATATAATTAAATCTAATTAAATAATTAAGTGGCAGAATTAAACTTAATTAATTAAATATTCAGAATATTCAATTAATCAAATTTTAGGATAAATAATGATATTTATCGCCAAATAATATTTAATTAAAAATAATTAGGATAATTAGGAATATTCAAGGAATACTCCTTGATGCAGAATTAGGATAATCAATTTTTGATAAACTGATGTGTAGATGTGCCTTAGGTTAGGACTTTGATGTCGATTTCATTTGATTTGATGATGTAGGAGGTTAATGAACCTATAGCCCATTTTTGGGGTATTACATTTTGCCCCTCTTTGAATCACTATGCGAAGCATAGTGGTTCAAAGATTATTCTATTTTTCATAAAGAGGTGGACTCAGTTATGTGGTAGAAAAACTGATCCAGAAAGATTAACTGATTCTGAGATAAAAACTGATTGATAGATTTGAAGATGTTTGATTTAGGTCCTGATCGACCAAGAATTGAGATGATGCTAACTATATCAACAATGAACCGATGATTACAAAGAAGTGCCAAAACACCTGATTCTGAACCTATGATTATGAAGAAGTGAGCGACTTGATTGTCCAAAGGAATCAAAAGGATGCCAAATCTGAACCCTTCAGTTATGAAGAACCAAGGAAATAACACAATTGAACCGATGGTTACAAAGAGGTAATACAGTTCACAAGATAAAGAGAATACTAGATTGATATGGATCTCGATGAACCTGATATTCCCCAAGTGATGTGCCCCAAGTGACGAGGACTTTTGATGAATCAACAACTAGACATGGTTGTTGTCTTGATTACTGAAAGAAAGATTTGATTGATGTGCAATACCATGCCCCCTTCAGGATGAAAATCAAAATTTGACAAGAAAAGTCAGTGTTGAATGGTTTAAAAGCATGTTAATTGATTTGAGAATTGGTTGTACACATCCAAGAACACATTCTGCATCGTTTAGAGGTCCTGGAGACCAAGTTTGACTAGGTTTGACCATGAGTTGACCATGGTTGACCAAGTTGAAATTTGAATAGTTTGATGTTAGATAATCAGTTAAGTTGAATCTTGGACTCATTTGATGTTTAGAAGGTTGATTATGCAACCAGTTGGCCATCTTGGGTCTGAAAATTTTAAATCATGATCTTAACAATATTAATGATCTCAAATTTTGATTTTGATCCCGAAAATGGGTTTAGAACATCGAAATTAGCTAGGGGTACCTAGTTGGTGATCTGTTAAGAAGACCTGTGTGTGATACTCAGTCCTTATGATATGTTTAGCATAGTTTTGGAGAATTATCATGCATCGAGCCAAATTGAAATCGTGAGATAAATACAACCATGCAAAGTGCAAAATGAGATGCAGGCCTAGGACCTAGGACTTAGTCATTGATCATGTGTCGGTCTTTTTCATCACTAAATATTTATTAGGTAACTGGATAGTTGATACAATGTCCAGTGGCTAGACAACCATGGGCATATGAATATGGACTTTTAGTCAGAAATGTCGAATCAGATATAAGCACCAAGGCATAAATGCCAAGATGACCTGAATATCATGTCCATTTTGATATTGCAATTTGTATAAGCATCAAAACATAAATGTTGTGATGACCTGAATATGCCTTGCATACAAACACACCAAGCAGAGGAGAGATCATTCTCATTCTTATGTGACTTTACCCACAGTGACCCTTTATCATTCACATCCTTGGGTATCAACATGTTTTATAGTAGATAAGAAGAAATCAATCAAAAAGACAAAGTTAGATCAAACTTCCTTGAATTTTCTAGGTATCAATAGTCGAGGTACATGTGGCCATCCAATCATGATGGAGGCACTTATAGTGGACACCGATTCAATCCAAAATTTCCTAAGTGATTAGATTTTCACTCAAAGCAAAAATAAAGAAAAGATTATGCCCCCAGTCATCACTCTCTAAGTCTTGTAAAGGACATCATCGAAGAGCTTGAAAGGACACAATATGCAAAAATCTCAATGTGAATAAGTAAGCATACAAAGAAGATTAAAGCACACAACAAAGATTGTTTCCGTTCATGTTGATGTTTGTTTGTGTTGTTGTAGATGCAAAATCATTTCTGGTGAGGAGACATACTGACTAACTCGGATGTAGCTTCAAAGGACTTCTTACTGGATATGACATGTCTGAGGTACTGAGGACTATAGGATATGACATTGATTACCCCCAAGTTTGAACATTGAAAGGATACCGATGCTTTTGCTGATTGACTTTATTGAAAACAAGGATATATACAGACTAAAGCAAATTGAAAGTTGGGAAATGCCAAGATTGCGCTGATAGATGGATCATTTTGAACAAGTGGCACCTGTTTGCCAGGTTTTCACCATCTTGGTAGAGATTCTATTTTTGCTACCAGGGTGCCTGTTTCCAGGTTTTCACCAAGGCACTTTTTCTTTTTCTCATTTTTTCGTATTTTTCATTTTTTCTATTTTTTTGTACTTTTAATATTTTTTCAATTTTTTTGTGAATCATCAAGGCACCTATTGCTAGGTTTTCACCAAGATGCTCATTTTTTCAGGACATTTTGCAAAATACTGAATGCCTTAGGCATATAATTTCTTCAAATGGAGAATGTTAATTGGTTCTCAAAGTTGTTCTCCTTCAGTCATTGAGAGTTGATAGGCTCCAGAGCCAAAAGTAGTAGTGATAACAAAGGGACCCAACCAGTTGGGTTCAAACTTCCCCTTGCATTCTCTATGTGATTGATTTTTAGGATTCTCTCTCAAGACTAGATCACCAACCTAAAATTCTTTGTGTCTGACTTTCTTGTTGTAGCCTCTAGACATTCTTTTTTGATATACTCTAAGATGATCATATGCTTCTTGTCTGCACTCATCTAGTAGTTCAAGTTCTTGCAACCTAGACACTCTATAGTCATCATCAGTTACTAGACCATGCATTTTGATTCTTAGTGATGGGTTTCAACCTCAATAGGTAGTATTGCTTCAGACCCATAAACTAAAGTGAATGGTGTAGCCCTAGTGGGTGTTATGATACTTGTTTTGTAGGCCCAGAGAGCTGGATTGATCATGAGATGCTAGTCTCTTCCTATTTTATTAACTGTTCAATGTAGAATCTTCAACAGGTTCTTATTTGATGCCTCTTCTTGTCCATTCCCTTGAGGATAGGAAATGGAAGACCAATGTTGTGTGATCTTGAATTTTGAGCATAAGGAATCTAGGTCCTTGTTTTTGAATTGGCCACCATTATCTATGACTATAAAATGTGGGATACCATACCGACATATGATGCAGTTCAGGATGAATATAGATATTTGCTTGTTGGTTGCTTGAGTGAAAGGGACTGCTTCTACCCATTTTGTGAAATAGTTTGTAGCTATAATTATATGAGTATGTCCATTAGAAGAATGTGGATAAATGGATCCAATTAGATCAAATGCCCATTGTTGAAAAGGCCATTGTGTAGTAAAGGGAATAAGATCTCTCCTTGGTGCATGAATCAAGTTACCATGGACTTGACACTTTTGACAGTTCTTAGCAAATTTGATAGCCTCTTTCTCCATTTTCAGCCAATAGTACCCAGCCCTAATAAGTTTTCGAGCTAGTGTTAAACCATTGGAATGTGATCCACATATACCTTCATGGAATTCCTCTAATGAACATTGAGACTCTTCTTGTTCTAAACACCTAAGAAGTGTACCATCTAGACTTTGTTTGTACAGATCATTACCAATGATGACATACTGAGATGCATTTTGGATAAGGTATCATTTCTCATGATGGTTGAAGGAATCAGGAATGATTTGGTCTTGAAGGTAGGAGAAATGGTTTTTGTATCTAGAATAATCATGACCAACAATAGTGCAGATCATGTGGGTTTCGAGGGACTCATATGTAGGGAACAACAATGCTTCCACCAGGAACTTGTAATGTAGCTCATGTTTGGGCTGCTATAGTAGAGATGAAAGTGTTGCCATAGCATCAACAAACTTGTTCTCTATTCTAGGAATCTATTCAAACATGATAGATGTGAAATATTTCTTTAATTCATCTACCATGCATTTTTATGGAACCAACTTCTCATCTTTTTTTTGATACACATCATTGACTTGGTGTATGACTAGCTGTAAATCTCCATGAATGTGTAACTTTGTCACTCACCACTCAATTGCTATCTTCATACTATTAAGAAGGGCTTCATATTCAGCTATATTGTTTGTGCAAGGAAATTTTATTCTGAATGCTTTAGGTATTGAGTAACCTTATGGTGTTATGTACAATATACCTTCTCTAGATCCATTCTATGTGTAAGATCCATCAAAGAATAGATGCCATGTCCTAGAAGATATGTGCATGATGGATGAATCAATAAATTCCATCTATAATGGTGTATCATCAAACAATGGTGTGTCAACTAATTGATCTACAATGAATTATCCTTTGATAGCTTTCCTTTCAACATATTCTATGTCAAACTCAGTCAATAGCATTACCCATTTAGCTAATCTACCTTTGAGGGAAGCTTTTCTTAGTAGGTACTTTAGTGGATCAACCTTAGCTATTAGTTGTGTAGTATGAGCTAACATGTAGTGTCTCAATTTCTATTATCCAAATATCATAGCTAGACAACCTTTCTCAATCATGGAATAGTTCTTCTCATATGCTACCAATGTTCTTCTGATATAATAAATAGCTCTTTCCTTCTTGTTTTCATCATGTTGTTCTAGTAATGCCCCCACTGATGTATCTATGGTAGAGACATATAGGATCAATGGCTTCCCTTGGATAGGAGGCATCTAAATAGGAGGATTTGATAGATATTGCTTGATATGATTAAAATTCTTTTCACATTCCTTGTTCCATGCAAAAGTCACACCTTTATGTAATGTCTTAGTGAAGGTTGGGATATGTCAGCTAGTTGAGAGATGAAACATGTAATTGATTGCACTCTTCCTTGTAGAGTTCTCATTTGACTGATATTTTTAGGAGGTTGCATCTCCATGATAGCTTTGAACTTAGAAGGATCTAATTCAATACCTTTCTTTGAAATAACGTAGCCTAGGAGCCTTCCATAAGTGACACCAAAAGCAGACTTTTTAGGGTTTAGTCTAAGACTAAACTTCTCCATTCTATCTAATATTTTTCTCAAGTCACTCAAATGTTCAGATCTTATCATTGATTTAGCCAAGGTGTCATCAACATAGTCTTCCATAGTTCGATGAATCATATCATGGAAAATAGACGTCATGGCTCTTTGATGTGTAGCACAAGCATTTTTAAGGCCAAATGGCATGACATTCCAACAAAAGGTACCCCATGCACATGTGAAAGTAGTTTTCTCTTGATCCTCTAGAGTGATTTTGATTTGATTATATCTAGAGAAACCATCCATTAAGGAATACATCTCGAAACCCGCAAACATGTCCACTATCATATCAATGTTAGGTAGTGGAAAATCATCCTTAGGGAATTCTTTGTTCACATCTCTGAAATCGGTGCATACTCTGATTGATTTAAATATAGTTTGGAAATAGGCACTATATTTGAGATCCACTCAGCATAGTCTATCACTCAGATAAATCCAAATTTTAACAATTTTTCTAGTTCAGCTTTTACAAGAAGTGTCACATGTGGATGCATCTTGTGTAATTTTTGTTTGACAGGTTTCACTCCTAGAGCTATAGAGAGATGGTGCATTATGAGATGAAGATCCAATCTAGGCATATCTAAATATTTCCATGCAAAGTTGATCTTCTTTTCTATCAAGAAAGTAGTGAATGCTTGTTTCTCTTCCTCTAATAAGGATTGTGCTACATGGATCAGTTGTGGTTCCTTTGTTGTACCCAAGTTGATAGATTGATTTGGGTCTATCAATAATGGAGATCTATCTTTTAAATGACTTGGAAGGACATCAAATATCTCATCCTTAGGCACCTTAGAGAGGTTTCCACCTTTGGATACATCTTTTTTTTTTACTATTTTAGGTTCTGAGACTGCAAAAAAGTGGTTTTCACCCTCAAAATTCTTTTTATTTTTACTTTTATTCTTTTGACTAAGATATTTGATATCTGAATCTATCATGCTAACCCTAGGTTCACTGATGGAACTTGTCATAGGTTCCACTGCATTGAGGTAGCAAGCAAGGGCATAGTCATTTTGAAAGGTATAGATATCTTGGTTCGGATCAATAGAGGCTTGGTCAATAAGTTCTAGATATTGGATAGTCAATGTAGGGAAGGATTGGGAAATGGTGTTGATGCATATGGTGTTTTCATCATTGGTCCTGACCTGACTCTTGAAATCAAAGGTGATATTACTTCTCAAAATGTTCAATTCATGAATAGTCTCAATGTCATTATTGGATTCCACTTCAACAGTAGTTGGAGAAGACTCGTTAAGTTTGACATTTCACTCTAGACTTATGTCAGTTTTAGGTGAATATTGGTGAATGATAGAAATGTGTTTCTCAGTGATAAGTTCATCTTCTTCTAGAATAACTCCCCACTCATAGTAATTTGATTCATCCTCTGATTCTTCATCTAGACCTCTGGGAAATATGAGAACATGTGTAAAGTCAGGATGGATCCCCTGAGCAAGATTTCCTTCTGATTCTAATTTGAATTCATAATCATGAGAGTCTATTTCAGAATCACTGTTGCATCCCAAATTTTCAGCTATGGTGATAGGTTTACCTTCCTCTTGTTTAGTAGTAGGTTCTTATGGAGCTACCAAATTGATATTATCCTTAGGTTTTTCTTCATCTTCAAGGAGATCTAGTATTTCTTGAGGTAAACATTCATAAGGAATAAGTTCAAAGTTGTCTGAATCATCACTGTCTGACTGAGGTGTTTCTTCTTCTTCATTGTTGTTCTCTTCTGGTTCTATACGTTCTATCACATGAGAAGAGTCCCCCTTGAGATAGAAGGGTTTCTTCTGATAGCCTAGACCTATAGTATCTTTTTTTGGTTGACCAACATGTCTAATGGGTGCCACGAGACCTTTACCTCACACTCCTAGAGGTCCTTTACCAGGATATCCCATTTTAGTCATTATTTTATTACCTGGTCCATATGACTTTGAATGAATTTTTGGTGTTTTAGTTTTATATTTTTGAATGGTTTGGGATTGAGACTCATCTTTGTATAGTCATGCAAGCACAACTTCATCTTCTTCAAACTCTTGCTTGGGTAATTTTTTGTGAAAAAAATTCCATTAAATATGACCTAAGATTCTTTAGCAGTAGGTTTCACTTTGTCTAATGGTTGTCCATAAGATTTTAGAGACAACGAGAGAGATGTGAGAGATAAGACTAGTTCCATCATGTATTCTCCCATACCCGTGTCCTTGATTTTGACTTCTTTGGCAATGTCTTCCATCTTGGATGTAGATGCAATGTCTATTTGCTTAGTGAAAGATTCTCTATTATGTGGAACAAGTTTATCAGCACTTTCTTTCAAGGCATTGCAAGATGTTGATATGTCAGCTAGAATTGTAACATCTACTCCATCATAAGGAAACTTCACACATTGATGGTATGTTGATGGAATAGCTTGCATTTCATGTATCGAAGGCCTCCCTAGAAGAACGTTGTAAGCCAATGGAAGATCTAGAACTTGACAAGTGATGTCTTTGATAGCATGTCCTATTTTGATTGGTGGGACAATGGTTCCTTTTGAAGATCTTTCTTTCTCATCATATGCCTTTATAGTTATGTTCTTTTTAGGATCAATAACAACTTTTGATAGTCCCAGTTGTGTGATCAATTTGTAAGAATAGATATTTAGACCAGTGCCTCCATCTATCAACACGTGTTTGACATGATGGTTTTGGATTAAGACTTCAATGTGCAAGGGCTGGTTATGTAGATGACTTAGTGAATTGTCATCTTCCTCTGAAAAGGAGATATACTAGGGAGATGTCAAATGACCAACCTTAGTTTAGAATCTATCTAGATCAAGATTTTCAGGAACATTGGAACCGAGAAGAGATTTATCTAGAATGGCTCTATGAGAGGGAGATATCCAAAGCAACTCAAACATGGATATTTTTGCTTTGGTATGTTGGAGTTGTTGGACAATACTGTATGATGTTGGCCTTTTGTCTTTAGGATTTGATGATTTTGAGGCAGCCCTCTATTTGGAAGCATATGAAAGAATGAAAAGAACCTTAGGGGCATTGAATGAATTTGAGTTTTGTCCTTGTAGATGTGCCTGAGCTTGTGACTGAGTTACTGCATTTGCTGATTGATTATCTCTATCCTTTCTTACAATTGTGATGACATTACAATTTTTAGATAGGTATGGTTCAACCATATTTATGACAAAATTGTTTCCAGAGTAGGCGTAATTGACTTTAGCACCCATGTTAGGCTAAGAAGATGAATCTCCTTGACCATGTTTTAGAAATGGTTATGTGAATGTTGTATGATCATTATTTCTCTTACGATTGTCAATCAAAATTTCTCCATTATCAATTTTGTCTTGTATGAGATGTTTCAAGTGTATGCAGTTATTGGTTTTATGACCCTTGTTTCGATGGAAGTCACAGAAATTGGTCTCTTTCCACCATTTTGGTTTCGGTTCAGGATCAAATACTTTTATCTTAGGCAATGAGATGATTTTGTTCACCAAGAGAGTTTTCATGGTAGATTCCAAGGACTCACCCAAAGGAGTGAACTCATGCTTAAGTGTTGTAACCCATGGCTTATAGTCTTTCAACTTTTGAGAAGGTTCAGATGCCTTTTGTTCAGAAGATTTTATGGCTTGAGTGCCCATGGTGAGATTGAATACTGGTGCCTTTGATGGGATACTAACATGATCAACAATGCCATTTGTTACAACATTCTTGTTCTTGTTCCAGAATTTTCCTTTGTCTTTGTTGTTGGAACTAGAACCAAATTCATAGCTGTTGTCTTTATGAAGTGATATGTCTCCTTTTTTGATAAGTACTTTCTCAATCTTGATGACATTCTCTACCATTTCGTCAAAGGATGTATGATTTTGCATTTTCAAGGGATAATTAAGTTCCAAAACCAAATTGTTGATAAAGATTTTGAGTTTTCCAGTTTCTGGAATAGGTCGAGCATAGAGTGAAAACTTCTTCCTCCATCGCTTGAGGAAAGTCAAGAAGGGTTCTCCTGAGTTTTGCTTCAAATTGTAGATATCGATCATGGTGATCAGATGTTGAATGTTGTAGGAGTATTGTTGATATAATAGTTTGATTAACTCCTTGAAGGTTTTGATTATTGGAGGCATTTTAGAGAGCCAATGAATGGCTGCTCCTCCTAGAGATCATGGGAAAAGATGCATTAAGTAGGTTGGTTCATGCATGAACTCCATAGATTGAGTACAGAATTCTTTGACATGATCTTGAGGGTCAAAGTTTCCATCATACTTGTAATATTTTAGTATCTCCACTCTTTTTGGGAATGGTGGAATGTACAAGTCTTTATCAAATGGAAAAGGACATAGAGCCTCCATGGAGAACTCCTTAGGTTCCTTCTCCTTTTCTAGTTTGTTGATCTTGACTTGAATAGCATGCATCTATTTCATCATGGTTGTAATAGGAGTTTCTTCCTCTTGAGTGACGATATCTTCAACATTGAAGTTTGGAGGAATTTTGGCTCCTTGTCGAGCTAGATCTAGGAAATATGCCTCTTTCTCTCCACGCAAGAAATGCCTCATCATTTTCTTGAAGTTGTCATCATTTTGATATTGGGAAATTTTGGAAGGTGTGGGTTCTTGATTTGCACCATGTTGAGATTGGTGTCCTTGGGAGTTTTGGTTTTCTCCTCCTTGAGACATCATGTTGGTATGAGGACTACCAGGGATTGACTGATGTGGAGTTTTTTGAGAACCTATGTGAACTTAGGGAGAAGGGGTGATGTAACTGCCTTTCAAAAAGAGATTACCAAGAGCATCTTCTCCAAATTTAGTTGTGTCTTAAGGTTGATGAAATGTCTGAGTAATCACAAAAGATGCTACTAAGGAGAATTTGGGTTGTTCTCCTTGTTTTCATTGTGAGGAAGCTCTAGTTTCCACCATTAACGAGCTCGCAGCACTTAGCTATTTTGTTGAGGATTGAATTGAAGATGATTTTGACAAGGTTTTTGACACAAGATGAATGAGATTCAAATTGATAGATCAGAGGGCTGGGTCAAAACTTAGGAGACCAATTTTGGAAAATGATTGGATTCTTTCTGGTTTCTGCTCTGTTCTCGACATAGTGAATTTTCTCACTGAATCTGGTAGTTGGCTACAAAAACTAGATTTCTAAAAAATTCTAGAGTTTTCTGACAACTTTTGAAAATTTTGATACGAGTTTCTCCAGGCTTGTACGAGTCTAGGTTGGCTCTAGCATGACAGTTGACAAAACTCGTATGACAATTTACACCAGGGTTTTGTTTTTGCTTTACTTTGAGACAAAACTCATATGACAATGTATTGGCTCCCGTATGACAATTGGGGGGTTCTAATATGACTCTTGGGAAAAACTTGTATGACTTTCTGAGACTGCAGAATGACTTTTGACTTCATAAAGGATTTTTTCTTTAGATTTGTAATTTTTTCAAGTTTTCAACAAAGTTTTCTATCTAGGTTTGAAGATCTGTCTAATAGTTCATCTCGGGTTCATTCATTTTCAATAACCAAGTAGATAACAAGAACACAAAATAGCAAGCAAGTGATTTCAAGCATATTTGAAAACAATGAGCAAGGGACAAAGAAACCTTGTACATGAACAATCAAGTGACTTATTCTTCTAACCCTAGGAATGCTACTTGTGTATGTTCTCAAAAACTTTTTCAATAATGCACATAGTCCTAGAAAATGAAAATTTTTGGCCTCGCTAGGGTTTTTAGTAACGGTCTGATTCTGCAACTTTTGTGATCTCAAGAGGGTGAACTCCAATCTAGGTGCACCAGGGTTTTGACATAGTCTAAGAATTTAATCAATTAGGAGTTGCTAGGGAGATCTGACAACCCAACACAAGACCACACTTGTAGATATTTCTTCCACAAAGACATTTATATAGTAGTTGCTGCTACCATGACAAAAATGGCTATTACCACTTGAGGTTTCATCCATGTGGTTGACCCAATAAAGGGAATGCCTACTATGGTTAACCTTCTCTAAAGGTGACTCACAAAATATACCACATGGGGACTTGGTCCATATTCAAGGATCTAAGTTTTTGATACTACCCAAAAAGGGAGTAGAGCATAGTCCTCTAGCCTTTTCAATTTTACCTAGATACAACAGATAGATTCTTTGACACGCTAAGACTAAAGTTACCTCACCAAGATTTGTGATGTTGACAATAATGTCTACTGAGCTCTCTAAGTGGGACCAAGAGAGAATGTACCGATCAAATTTGAGGACCAAACTAAGTGAACGTGAGATAACAACAATATCCTCACTACCTACAAGGGGATCTGTCATCAAGAAGGACTTCACATGCAAAACAAGTGAATGAAGCCCACTTTCTGAAGATCATCTACAAATAGTGTTCATATGGCCTAATTACTATGTGTAACAGATATGCAAAAAGAAAATCTATGTTCATTTTATAGCCCAAAACTGAAGTCTATTTTATGAAAGCAGGAAAGGCACAATGAGAATTAGGTAAAAATTAGGTAAAAATCTACTAAGCGCTATAAAATCTACTAAGCGCAGGAGCAATCTATGTTCAACGCGCTTAGTAGATTTTTACCTAATTTTTAGCTATGTTGAGAAATCCCACGAGAAAAGATATCAGAAACATCAGATATGAATCGTTAGGGTTAGCTATCAAAATCTGAAATCAAGTCTGAAATGACTAATTTTTTGCAATTCTACTATCAAAAAATGAAATTCTGGCACCAAAACTCATATGATAGTGGACTGCTGCTTGTACGATACTTTAGATTGTCGTCTGTCGTATGACAGACATGGGGTCCTGGTATGACATTCTGTCAAATGTCGTACAAAAAATGTATGGACAGAAAGTAAAAATCATAGTTTTAAAATAAAAATGATAGAAAATTAATCAAAAATAAATGGAAACCCATTTCATGGCCCCACGGTGGGCACCAAAAATATGTGTGAAAATTGTACCTAGCTGCAGACACAACACTTCAGTAAAACATTAGAGGTTTGAAAATTGAAAAATCTCTAAGCTAACCAAGCGATTTACTGCCTTTTTGTAGGTGCGAGTATGGTATTCTCAGATTCAGACCAAGATCAGTGACAATGCAACACCTAAACGAAGGATTTGGATGATGGAAAGCAATGAGATATGAATGCAAATTAATCTATTTTATTTTTATTTTTTATGCAATTAGGATGAAAAACTGTATGAATCTAATCTAGAATTGAATGGAAATGATATGTAGATTATTCTAACAATGATGCGCTATGATATGAAAATGGATGGAAAGCTATGAAAAATGATGAATGATCTCACAAAATCGCCTGTCGCAAATGCTTGATTCTTTAGATGCAATTTCACCAGAGTATTTGTGCAAATTTGAGAGGTGTCTTTGTGAAGAGCTGAGCCTTGATTTTATAGAAATCCAGGGCTTGAGGATGCATTGAGAAAAGCCATAAATCACTCTTGATAAACTCAGGTTGATTTTTGAGTTAACGAGAAATCATAATTAATTAACTCATAAAATCATGCAAAAATAACTTTTTGACCCAAATCAAGAGTTTAGATCAGCTTTTAACTCAAAATAAATGTTGAGTTTCAAAAAGATAACAACTTGAATTGATTTTCTAATTTAAAGTTTAACTGCTCTTTGAATGTTTATAGATAATCATGAATTAATTTAAAAATAAAGTGATTTATCGTCAACTTAACTGATCTTAAATTTAAAACAATTGATTTATGGGTTAATCAATTTATTAAATCAAACTTTTATCCCAAACTATATTATTAAATATTGACAACTGGATTTAATTAATTAAATAAGAATTTAATCAATTATTCGTAGGATTTTTGATTTATTGTCAAAATTAAATAATATAAATTAGGAATAAATATAATTAAATCTAATTAAATAATTAAGTGGCAGAATTAAACTTAATTAATTAAATATTCAGAATATT
Source organism: Chamaecyparis obtusa (assembly GCA_027943335.1). Classification (NCBI taxonomy): domain Eukaryota; kingdom Viridiplantae; phylum Streptophyta; class Pinopsida; order Cupressales; family Cupressaceae; genus Chamaecyparis; species Chamaecyparis obtusa. The sequence goes on from BSBK01001318.1 coordinate 94,478, forward strand.
TAGTTAATCAAAATTTAGGATAAATAATGACATTTATCACCAAATAATATTTAATTAAAAATAATTAGGATAATTAGGAATATTCAAGGAATAATCCCCGATGCAAAATTAGGATAATCAATTTTTGATAAACTGATGTGCAGATGTGCCTTAGGTTAGGACTTTGATGTCGATTTCATTCGATTTGATGATGTAGGAGGTTAATGAACCTATAGCCCATTTTTGGGGTATTACATCTGCCATTTAATTATTTTAATTAGATTTAATTAAATTTATTCTTAATTAATTTGACAATAAATCACAATTTCTAAAAATAATCAATTGAATATTTATTTAATTGATTAAAATCACATTGTCAAAGTTAATGATTTAATTTTGAATAAATTTTTGATTTAATAATTGACTAACCCATAAATTAGTTTTTTAATTGATTAAATTAGTTAAGTTGAGAATAAAGCACATGAAAATTAAATAATCAAAAATTATCTATGCAAAAATCAAAAGATCCATTAAACTCAAAATCAACTATTGAATTTGTTTTGTTAACTTTCTAAACTCAACATGTGATTGTGAGTTGAAAAACAGATTGGAGTAGTCTCAACTTCCAATTATGAGTTAAAATGCTGATTTGCATGATTTTGCTAGATAACTATTTCTAATTTCTTAATAAATCACCAATCCATTCAAGTTTATGAAAGAGTGATTTTTGGTTTTTCCATGAGTTCTGAAACCCTAGATTCCTATATAAAGAGGCCTCAATCCTTCACAAAGAACAACGTGCAATTTGGAGAATAGCAACACTATACTGTCAAATTCTTGAAAGTGTGCAACTTTTTGTGATTCATTGCTAACATTGATTTTCTTGTTTTTACATTCATAGCTAGATTCAATTCATTTTCATCAAATTTTTAGATCAATTTCATTTAGCTCATATTGTTATTGCATAGAAAATCCAAAAATATAGATTAATCTTGCATCCATTTTCATAGCTTTTACATTCAAATCCTTCGTTTAGGCATTGCATTGTCACCGATCTCGGTAAACTCTGAGAATACCATACTCACATCTACTAGAAGGTATTAAATCACCTGGTTAATTATATATTTTTTACTACATATTTTTTCTATCATTGATCAATAATGATTTACTGATGCATTGTGTCTTCTGAATAGGTACAATTTTCACACACACATTGATAAGCTATGCAGTCAAGGTATGTTAAAATTATGGTTTAGTCAACTTCAAACGTTAATAAAATATGCAATAATCATGATAATGTCATCAAACCAATTGCATGCCCTATGTATGGATGTTACAAAACTAAATTCGAAAGAAGCACATTGATATCTATTTTGGAAAAAAAGTTATGTTGTATGAAAATAATGTAACTCTTTGAAAATGACATTTTCAGCAACATACCATTTATCATGGGAGAAAGAATAAACCATTCAAATTAATTCAAAAATAAAAAATATATTTAGAATCTAGACACAAAATCCTAAAATACTCTAATTTACTTCATCTTCCGATTTCAAACAGTTTAACGATAATATGCATCTGAATCTAATTTTTTTTTTCAAAATGTAGAGCTTAGTGCCCGTTCAGGCAAAAAAGTGTAACCCACTATTGTGGGTTCACCCAATGTTAATATAATACCATAACTATGCTTTGTAATATTTAGGGACCCTTAGTGACTTAGACATTAATTAATTAATTTAAAATTAATTACTGGAAGCTAGTCGGAAACATTTCCATCGGGTTTCACAGGGAATGCCTTCTCTAGCTACTACCCTGAAATCAAATGTTAAAAGAACAAGAGTAAGGTCACACATACAAATGGATGCTTGAAAAGTAATATCTTAACTAATTATACTTTATCAAGTTTTTAATCATAACACGTGTCTTCTTTCCACTGTGCATTTTCAAAAGAGGTGATCGTTCCTCTAATTGGCCCGAAATATGCCTTGGGCCATTGATCTATGTTACATCTACATTACATCTTGATCCTTATCACAATGTTAAACTATCTCTAACCCTTACCCTAAGCCTAAATATACAAGCATCCAATATACTAATACTTCACTGAACTCTATACCTTCTTTCCCATCCCTAGCTATCCTAAGTGTTAAAACTTCACATTTGGTTTCAAGTCTCCAAGTATCAAGATTTTCAAAAACTAGCAGCCTATTAGGAAAAATAGCTGAATAGTTCCCTTTCCAAGATTATGAAAAGGGGAGTTTCCACTTAGAAAAATGATGTTTGGAGAAATGGTTAGTTAGGAATAGCAGTTACTTAGTGCTTTTTCCAAAGAAAAGGCTTAGAATAAATTAAGAAAATCGATGCCCAAGGTACACCAAGTCAGAAATAAAATCATGGTAAGGCACATCTTAGATTTTTGAAGGTAAGGTCATGACCATCTCATCTCAATCATATAAATTTTTTTGGAGAAGTGAAAGGACATATCATCAAGATCCGATGAATTAAAGTAAGGAACTTAATCTCATCAAAAATTGATGAATTGGATTCTATCTAAGATTGAGATTTTTTTTGATGCCAAGTTGCTATGTGATCTTGTCTTTAGATCAATGGTCTGAAACACATTTTGGGCATTTTGTTGGTGCCCACACCCTTAAATTAGCTTATTCTCTCTAGAATTAGACACACATCATAACTCATGAATAGTGTACGTCCGATTGGAAGTTTGGAGGATGACATGTTTGCATATCAAGTTTCATCTTGAACTCATAACCATCTTCATCAACCATTGGATGACTTCCGATCTATGACCCAAAGTGTATTTTGGGCATTTAGTTGGTACTAATATATTTTTTGACATACACTATCCATAATTAGGATAAGTGTTATTCCTCAAGAGTAGGCTTCGTCCAATTGGAAATGTGGAAGATGACATGTTTAGACACCTAAAATCCCTTTCCCAAATAAAAATATTTTATTTTGTGAAAACCCCTAATGACATCATCATTAATTAATTAATTAATTAATTATTATGTCATTATCCTCTCCTATTTTAATTGAAAACATTTAATTAAAGAATCCCTCCCAAAAGCATTTGAATCCAATTTGAATGATATTCCCTCCAATTTATTAAAAAATATTTAATAAATTGTGTCACAATCCTTTAAATAAATAAATAATTTATTTAAACCCTAAAACCCTAGAAATTTCTAGAAAAACCTAAACCTATCTACCCTTTCCTAATCAATCCCTAACCTGGCTTAATGGAGGGATTCCTAACCCTCTTAGGCTAATCCACCCTCCTTTGACTTCTAGTCAACCCTCATTAATGACTTTGTAAGAGTCATTAATAGCCCTCTTACACCCTCATTTATGACTCTTACAGCCATATATGAGAGCCTATGTCTCCTCTTTCACCATTTTTCCCTAGGCACTCTTCCCTAGTGTTGCTCACACATGTGTGAGAAACCCTTAACCCTTATCCCCTTGACCATACCTCTAACCATACCCCAAACTCTACCCCTAACCTTGACTCTGACCCTAACCACCCTTCCTAACTCAAGCCCTTCCTCAAATCCTATAAATAATCTTCATTCCAAGAGAATTTCACCAATTCACATAATCATTTCATGCATTGTTATAATGTTAAATTACTTCTAGATTATCTTACCATATCTCCTAATTGTTAGATTTACTTCACTTTTATGCTTTCTAACTCACACTAGCCTAGCCTAATGGATTGAATATATTTCATCTTCATTATTTTTATGTCATTTACATCCAAATCACACTTATCTTTGGTTAAAATCAACTTAGCATAAGCATTTATAGCTCAAATATGCATTCTAGCTTTAGTTGGTTCCTTGGGACTCTAGGGAAAAATTAGGCTCACCATACTTGATTTTGTGCCAGTATGGGGTATCCATAGTTCCTAAATGTTCCTAAACCTTCCTAATCAACATTTGGGACATGCTTGTTGTGATTCGAGAGCATACCCACATCCCTATTCAAAGAGCAAATCAAACAGTGATAGGGTGCTCTCGTTTAAGCTCACTCCTATGTGTCTTGCAGATAGTTTTTCTCTTTGTTAGGTATATTCTAATATGAATAATTTTTTAGTGTCTATGCATGTTTTGAATAGGTTACATTTTCACTGATCACATTTTGGCACACCCAGTGGGACCCCACCACACTCTTCAAACTACATTTTTAGGGGTTTTTAAGCCAAAAATCTCACCTTTTCTCAACATCTTAGACATCATTGGCTATAGAGTCATAAAAAATTCCTTCAATGGCATGGATTTTCGAATGAGAACCCCCCAAGTGTCATATGGTAACATGTGTATTGTTGTTTGAGTCATTTTGCATGTATTTTGGGCCTTTCCCCACCTCTTAGCATCAATTGTCATATGGGTACTCATGTATTGTTGTTTGGGTACTTATGTAATGTCATAAAAAACTGAAACTTGAAAAAATCCCTGGTCTTCATTGTCGTATGGGAATCAAAGGGCTTGTGTGAAGCCCTAAACTTGGTTTTTATTGGTTTTTAGGGTCCCTTTGGGGCTCCTAGTGACCCTAAGCTTCAAACTTGTAAGTTATAACCCCATGCTCTTGCAGGTAATTCTTGGAGGGAAATTTTATCATCAAAAAATCAAATCCTTAAGGCTCATTAACTCTCTTACATGTTTAGGAACTAAAAAACCTCATTTATTGGGCTTAAAATGAACTTTCATTCACTCTTGAATGCCTAAAATGGACTAAACTGCATATCTTTCCTAAAAGTTTCCTAATCAATCCTAAAGAAATAAAACTCACTTATAATGTTTTTCCTTTGGCTAAAAATAACTTCATTCATTCAAATTTAAATGATTTAGGGTTTTTTATGCAATCTAGGAACACCTCAAGTTTTAAGTGCTTAAAAAAGGAGTATTCCTAATCAATCCTAATCAATTCTAGGTTTTCCTAAACCAATATTGATTCTCTATTCTTGGCTAAAATAAATTTCATCTTCAAAATCTTGAGTGTTTTTAAAGGTTTTATGCATTCCTAAGTCAATCTAGGAGCACCTCATTTTGGCCTAAAAAGTGAATCCTAAAACATGAAATCTTGAATGACCCTAAAGAAATGAACTAAAGTCAAAAATCAAAATCTTTTCATTTGAGTCCTAAGTAAATACAATCTTGAATGCACAAAGTGAAAACAAAGCACATTTCATTCCTCAATCAAATTCAATTAGGATCCTAAAAACCAAACTCAATCTCGAATGCAAAAAGGGTAAAACACTTGCAAAGATCTTTCAAAGAGATTTCTTTTTTGCTTTTGAGGAAAAAAAAAACAAAAAACTAAACATATGTTCTTTAAGGTTTTGGCATAGAAAAAACACTTAAATCAATTTAGAAAAAGAACTCTTTTTTACGTGCTTCTAGGATTTTTCCAATTCTACAAATCCTTGTTAGCATAAGCGACGTAAAGCAAACTGAACTAGGAAAAGTTCATTTGTTTTACTTCTAGAGAGGCCTATCCATAGAGAAAAAGTGCTTCCTCTTTGGAGAACAACCTCAAATTGGTACTTCCCCGACTGATATAGAAACAAAGCACTAAGAAAACTCTCAGTTCATCCCCTCAAACTCAATCGATGCATGTTGATTGTAGCCCAAGGTAGGTGAATATCCCTACTATTTCAGAATGGTCAACTAGCTCTTAAGTGATTCATGTGTGTACAAACCGATTGAAAGGACACCATGGACCAAACTAGACACTTGGTAAATCAAAGGCTTCTCGATCTACTCCCGAAGGTATCAAAATATTTGTGCAAGGATTGATCAAGGTGGTTTCCCAGATCACCTGAAGATTACTAACCATCTATATCCCTTTTGGGGTACCAAGTTATGGGCAAAGACTTTGATACTAGCCTATCCTTAGGTATTTCTTATTGATGTGTTTTTAAAGTTTCAAACTCAGCACAAAACATCTGTTAGAACATATAGTTTCTAGGAACATTATCATAGTCTTTGGTCCTAATTTTCTTGTATCCCACAAAGTTTCTTTTTCCTTTGCTGGGATTGCTTTCAGAATATCCTTTGAGTCTTTTTTTCCTTTGCCATTGGAGACATCAAAAATTGAACCTTACACTTATTTAGAGTTGTCCAAAACAACCTCATAGAAAGATTTCTCACAGTCAGATACCTAAAGCATTAATTCAATCCAATTGCCAAATCCTTTAAAACTATGTCTGATTTGATCAAGCATAAGAAATCCAAACTACCCAACTCCCGATTCCATTAAGAGAAGAAGATTGCAGAAAGAGACCTAAAAGATCACTAACCTTTCATAAAGGCAATCCAAGTAGAAACCAAGTATCAGGAAAAACTAGATAATGTGGTTTATAACACAAGATTTAAATAATTTGCAGCCCAATTCTAGGTCAATCGTTGTTATGTTAACCTAGAGAGTGAGGACTAGTTTGGCCCATTGCATATCCATCATTCTTTCAGAATCCAAACATCATATCTCAACATCCTTGCATCCTAGATCATCCTTAGCTACATCATTAAATCATTCTTAGTTTCATTCTTGCATCATAGGTCATCTCCCTAGATTGTATCATAGATCATCCTTGCACACTAAGTCATCCTCTAGAAATAGCATCATTTGGTCATCCTCCATCATCAATCCAAAATCAAAATCCTTGTCTTATCCAACCATCCCAAATCCTAAATCCAACATCCAAGTCAAAATCCAGAATCCTTGAACCAAATGCTAAAACACTTAGTGTCATATCTTTTGAGTTTCTTAAACCTTATCCTAAATCAGAATCACCCTAGCACTACCCTTTGACTAAGAATTGTCTAGGGAATCTTGCACTTGTCTTTGTAGGCCCCATCATCTCAAGCAAGAGATTGACATACACTGGCAAGGATCCCATCTTCCAAAGATCATCAGTCTATCTTAGGTTGACAATCCTATCCACTTTGATCCTACATCATGAAGCAATTGCTCATTACTGATACTTAGTAATCCTCCACCATCCTCATCACTCAAAAATTTTCATCATCCTTATAACCAATCAGCATCCCACTATCCTTCAGTTCATCCAATCCATACATCATATCCTTAGGTTTTCATAGGCTTATTCTATCCACCATCCTTAAGTCCTTTTATATTTTTATCCACCATTGTTAGATTTTTTAGGAAGCATCTTGCATCCATCCATCATCAACATCTTCATTCTTAGATCTACATTTCATGCTGACCAAGACATGAGCCAAGAAGAGAAGGAATATGGATCCCAACTTGGCCACTAGTTCACTTGATCCCAATGATCCTAATAGTGCGATGGTGACCTATAATCCCAAAACCCCACAAGTTGAGAATGTGTGGGAAGATCCAATAGACCCCCCCACTTCATTCTCCATGAAATCCTTCATGAGCCATCCAAGGCATGCACAAATGGTGAGTGCAATCATTGATCAAAATTGATGGGAAATATTGGAAAACTTTGCACAAGAGGGTACTTCTATTCCACCACATCTCTAGCCCCTCATCCCCATAAAAACTATCCATATCCCCACTGAAGTATATACCCCCATCATCCAAAAAATCCATGATCTTGACTTACAAATATCTTAGGTAGCCTCACCTATCCCCCATCTCTTACAAAGAAGCTTCGCAAGTCCCACAACACAAACAATAGCACAATCCAGTCCTTTTCCTAGTATGGGAACACCATTGTCATCTGTAACATCTCAAGCCACCACTCAAGCACAAATCTTCACACAAACTCAACCTCCACCTCCAACACAAGGTGCAATGTAAACACTTCCTCCACCTTTCATGAGCCAAGCTTCCTCATCAGCACCATCTTTTTTGGGGGCAACACAATCATTTCCCTCTTTCACCCAACAAGCTTCCACATCAGCACCATCTTTCCCGAGGGAAATGTAAGTTCCTCTTCCCATTTCTAAGAAAGCTTCCACTCAAGAAATCATTCCACCCATCACCTAGTATACTCATTCTATGCACATCCCTTATCCATGCTATATCTCTAACACACAAGCCAAACAAAATACTTTCACAATAGGAATTCCTTTTATGGGATCTCAGAATCCCCCATTTACATCCCAATCTCCCACCATCACATCTGAATATCCAACATCCTCCGCACCAAAAGGTTCTCATTGGGGCCTCACCAAGACCCAAATACATGCCTTGGGAATATAAACATAGTCACACATATCTATTCCCATAAACCCAGAAGCCACTTTTCCTCAAGTGGTGCAACAACAATCATCACAACATCCACCAAGTTCATCTTTTCCTACATATACCAACTATCTATCTATACCTCCCACCGCTTCTCAAATAGTACCACCACCACAACAACAAATTTCTGCCCATCTCACTAGCTACCTTGCACAACCACCTCCTATCACTAGCTTCCCAACAACCATTCTACCCCTAAGCAATGCAAGAATGCATCCCACCTACATTAGCCAAGCCCAAATCCAAGTGCATCAAGTTAAATCCCATCAACAAGTTGCCCAATTTCACCAATCTCCCCAACAACAAAACTACTTCCCAGTGCAACAACAACATCCCATCATCCCCCAACAACAACAAGCATCATCATATCTATCACAACAACAACATCTCATCATCTCCCAATAGCAACAATAAACTCCATATCCTATGCAACAATACACCCCTGCACCTTAGCAACAATATCATCCCCGGGAACCATCACCCCAAAATCCATTTAAATCTACCTATCTTGCTGGGCAATCTCCATATCCAACTCTGCAATATCCCCCACAAAATTATCCATATTCACCAGCACCATCAGATCCTTTCCCAATGGGAGTACCCACTCCAATGCTAATCAACGCAGAATGGGAATAAATGAAGAATGCTCTTAAGGAGCTTAGAGACAGAACAAAAGGCAAGGCCTTCAAATTCAAGGAGGTTTGTCCTTATCCCTTTGACAGATCAATCATAGTGATCCCCTTCCCTAAACACTTCGAGACACCCAAGTTTGAAAAATATAGAGGGAAAGGATCCAGTCAGCCATGACAAAGAATTCTATATGGCTTTTCAAGAGGTTGCATACAGTGATAATTTCCTTATACACATATTCCCTAAGAGCTTGGGAGGAACCACTATTGAGTGGTTTTACAAGATACCTTATGGCACAATCACAACCTTTGTCGAACTTTGTAAAAAGTATGTTTCTCAATATGCCCATAATGTTGAAAATGAGTTGTCCTTGTTGGACCTCTACAGCTCAAAATAGAAAGGAGGTGAGAGCCTAGCTGATTACTTACAATGATGACAAAAACTCACCACAAGGTTATTATATCAACCACCTGAGAAACATCTTACCAAAATCTTCATCGATAAACTACATCCTAAACTATCCCATTTTATGAGGATGATCTGTATCCAGACTTATCAAGACATCAAAGGAAAAGGGGTAGACATTGAAAGAGCTCTCATAGACAAAGGGACAATCTGACACTACAACAACAATTCACATAGTGAACCCGGTAATGACAAGCCTCACTACTAGAATAAGAAAAAGAATGTTGTCACTAACGGGGCCATAGACACTAATCATGTCCAAATTATTGTGGTTGATCCTACACCAACTCCTGCATATCAATAATAACAACCATAGATCAATCAACAACCTATGCAACACTATCAACAATAAAAAAATCAAGCAAACCAAGAAAATCAGGCTAATGCCATATCCACTACCCCAAATCAGAACAAGCCTCGAGTCCAAACTAATCAACGACGTACCTGCACACCTCTTGGTGAACCACTGGATATAATATTCCATTGAATGGCTAAAGCCAATCTAATCACTTACACTCCAACTCAACAATTTGATGATGCAAATCCCAATCCAACATGGTGCAAAGATCATGAATACTATGACTATCACTGTGTTAAAGGATAGGCTACCCTCAGGTGCATGAAATTGAAGCACTACATCAAAGATATCATTAATAGAAAGGAGATCCACAAAGACTATACTACTACCCACATCAAATATGACAAGTTTGTTGGGTTCATATCCCAAGTTGAGCCAACAGTTAATGTCATCCATGTTAAGCGAGTAGACAGTCAGTGTGTTGTTACCACACAAAGAGGCTAGATATCTATCGTCGGTGCTAATCCAATGCCTTCACATAATGCATAGTATAACCTTCTAGAATATCTTGGGAATACACCTGTCCAAATCTCCATCCTTGACCTTCTCTGCACTTCACCCGTCCATCAAGAGATCCTCAACCGAACCCTCCAAGAAGGATATGTCCCCACAAACATAAATATCATCTAGTTTGAGAACCTTGTGGGACATCTATCAGCATCCTATGCTCTTTCCTTCAAGCTGTCTGACACACCATCCATTGATCCTAACAATAATCTCCCTCTCTGCATCATCATCATGGTTAGAGACTTTTCCATCAAAAGGGTGATGATAGATAATGGCTCGGCTCTAAATTTGTGTAGTTTGAAGTTCATCTAGCAAGTGGGATTCATAGAGGCCAACATATCACACAATGTTATCACCATCAAGGCTTGTGATAATTTGGAGCATACCTCATAAGGGACCATTATTTTTCCCATCAATTTCGGACCTACAATTTAGGACACCATCTTCTATTACCTTGTGGTGACTGATTAGGATAGTACTATCCAAGAAAGTACTGTACACTTTTCCTCCTGACCTCACCGGGGTATTTTTAACTTTTCCTCCTAACATATTTTTGGCTATTTTTGGGCCGACATATTGTAATTCATTATAACCCTAAAGAGGAAAAATATTGTATAATATGGCTTAGGGTTAGGGATTTCATAATGTATGATTTTAGCACTTGTGGCATAATTGAGTTGTAAGGGATTACAAATTGTAATCAGGTTGTAGTCACTAGATAATAATAATATTGGACTCACTATTGGTGGATGTAGCCTAGGGATTAGGTGAACCACATTAAATATTTGTGTCTTGTGTTCTCTTCTATGTGGTTTATTATTTTCTGATATTGGTTATATTTGTATGTAATTGTTATTTCTACTTTGTTAATCCTAATATCTTCCATGTTGTTGATCTAGACCTACCATATAACATCCTCCTCGACAGACTATAAATTCATTCCATCAAAGTCGTACCATGTACTTATCACTAGTGCCTCAAATTTCCACATCAAGGCACTAAGATAACCATCTATATAGTTCTCCAACCCTTTGCATACAGTCATACATTCAAAGATTCATTCCTCCATTACATTCATTGTCCTAGGATTGACATTGGCACTTTAGTTGCTAGCTCATCCCAATCCCATAGTGATCTAAAGAATATCTTAGCCTCCACCCTTTCTTTCATCAAGATCAACAACCAAGGCTATGGTGAGTACATCCTAAATGATGTATTCACAGTAGGGGCCCTACCACTTAATCTAGATACATAAGGGTGCCCAAGCCACCGAAGAAAGCCTACTCTAGCCAATCCTGCGATCAAGCAGCTAGGGTGATTAAATTTTGTTTCCCATGGAATCATAAATAGTCTAGAGATGGACCCTGATATAAATAGGTGGCTATAAAAAGATCCCCCACCTCCTAACACTAAGCTCCTTAGTTACTTCAAAGTAAATATCCTTCATCACACAAATATGCTATAGAGAAATGGAAATATCAAGGTGGTGGTCTAGGACCAAATTAAGCTAGCAGAAAAGATCCAATAGAGGCCTCACAAAATCATAAACATCAAGGCCTTGGATTTAATACCCCTCTCCTACATATACAAGGTCCCAATACCATAACTAGGGTACTAATATGCCCAACATCAGTCTCTTGAATATCCAATATGAACTCATAGAAATTGAAGATATCCCTGAAGAGGAAGAAAAGAAATCCTATGATGACATCTTCAATGATGATACCATCCTGGGCACTTCTATCCTCCATCAACTCACCATTAATGTCATTAAAATTCCTCTCATCCATCCTAAAATCATAGACTGGGATCAACCAAGCATCACACATATCAATGAGTTCAAAAGCACATAAGCGCTCCTAAGATTCGTGGGGGCATCAGGCCAATAATCAAATTAAGATCAAGAATCAACTTATGTCTACAAGCTTGACCCTAAAGGATACTTTGGGGAAGAGGAAGTCCTTAGCTGCAAAATCGAAAAAGAAAAAGAAAAGAATGAGTCCTTTTGTGAAAACCCCTATGGGACACATTCTGACTCTAAAAAAGGAAAAATAAAGGGTGTATCTTCTAGTGAAAACCTCTTTGAGGCACTAGAAGATGAGGACTTTCCTCTTCCCCCTATATAGGACTACAGACTAGAGAAATCATCCATCGTCATCAAGGAAATGAAGCCAATCAACTTGGGAACAAAAGAATACCCAAGGATCACATATATCACATTATCCCTAACTGAAGATGAAGAGACATATTTCACAACACTCCTCAATAAAGCCACAATCAACTTTGCATGGTCATATGCACACATGATAGGGCTTGATCCTAATCTTGTCATCCATCATCTTGCAATAGCTCCCAATACAAAACCAGTCAAGAAAAAGCTAAGAAAAATACATCCAAAACTATCCCTTTTGGTAAAGGTAGAACTAGAGAAGCTACTGCAAGCCAAAATCATCAGAGCTATTAACTACTTAGAGTGGATCTCAAATATGGTCCCAGTCACAAATCCTTTAGGTGAGATCAAAATCTGCACAAATTTTAGAGACTTAAACAAAGCATGTCATAAAGATGATTTTCCCTTACCCAACATTGACATGATTGTTGATCTCACCGTAGGCCATGAGATGTTGTCACTCATGGATGTCTTCTCAGGATATAATCAGATCAAAATAGTAGTGGAAGACCAACACAAAATAACATTCACAACACCATGGGGAACCTTCTACAATATGATTCCATTTGGGCTAAATAATGCATGGGCCACCTATTAGCGATCAATGACAATATTCTTCCATAATATGATACACAAGATCCTTGAAGACTATGTAGATGATATCCTTGTAAAATCCAAGACATGATTGGAACACTTTGACATCCTCAAGCATGTGTTTGATCATCACCATTATTATAGCCTAAAGTTAAATCCAAAGAAATGTGTCTTCGTTGTTACATCTCAAAAGTTACTAGGCTTCATTATATCACGACACAACATTGAGATTGATCCCAAAAAGGTCAAAGCCATAATAGAAATGCCTCCTCCTAGAAAATTGAAATAGCTCAGCTTCTTAAAGGCCTACAAGGTAAACTTCAATCTGTGTGTCACTTCATATCACAACTAGCAGATAAGTACTAACCTTTCACACAACTACTTCACAAAGACACAAGCTTTAAATGGGATCTCATTTGCCAAAGAAGATTTGAGAAGCTAAAGGAATATCTAGCCAATTCTCCCATCCTCATACCACCAATCTCAAGATACCCTCTGATCTTATACATCTCTACAACTACTACAACACTAGAGGAACTATTAGCACAACAAGATGATAATAGAAAAGAAAGAGCCATCTATTACATCAGTCAAACTCATGTCAGCTATGAGCTCAGCTACTCAACAATTGAAAAATAATGCCTCCAAGTGGTCTTTGCCACTCAAAAGATTTGGCATTATATGATTAGCCATACCATCAAGCTCGGCTCAAAGGTAGACCCGCTCAAGTATCTTCTATCAAGGACAACACTAAAAGGACATATGGAAAAATGGGTCATGCTCCTCAGTGAGTTTGATATCCATTACATAGACCAGAAAGAAATCAAAGGACAAGTTATCACTGATCAACTAGTAGAAGCACCACTGGTAGATGCATATCCTCTAATCATGGAATTTCTCGATGAGCATCAATGCATGATTGATGAAAAATCACTATGGAAGCTATACTTTGATGGCTCCTACAAATCACAAGGATCAGGAGCAAGAATCCTCTTTGTCACCCCTCAAGGTGACTACATCTATAAATCATTCAAATTGGGATTCCCTTGCACTAACAACATTGTAGAGTACGAGGCACTCATCTCAGGCCTCAAAAAAGCTATCTAGTGGAACATCACATAAATGCAAGTGTTTGGAGATTCATAGCTGATAATAAAGCAAGTCTTGGATGAATTCCAAATGAAGGATGAAAAGCTGTTACCCTACAAAGAACTAGTGGAAAATTGAAAGAGCACTTCTTGAGTCTACAATTCACACATATACCAAGGCTACAAAAAAAAGCTATCGATGTAATGGAAACCATTAGATCCTTACTATAGATCCCTCATGATTCAACATAGTACAAATTCTTAGTTGAGAAGTTACACATGCCTACTTATGAGAATGTCAATTTAGAAATGGTGTGTGTCTTGGTTGGTCCTCAGTCCCCGTGGCACCACAAAATTCATGCATATCTTAAAATGGTATCATATCCCCTAATCTCACAAACACCCAATGCCAAAACCTAATTCATAGAGCTTCCCACTATACTCTTGTAGCCAACACCCTTTATCATCGAGGATATCATAACATCCTCCCTAGGTGTTTACATTTAAACAAGGTCATCTTGACTTTACAAGAGGTTCACGCTATAATTTTTGGTGCCCAAACAAGTTCCATGGTCCTAGACAGTAGTTTCTTAGAGTCAGGTATTATTGACCAACAATGGAGCATGATGCCTATGAATTTGTCAAGAAATGCCTACCATGTCAGTAATATGCCAATTTGATTCATGCTCTAGCTCAAGACTTGCATCCTATTGCACTACCATGGCCCTTTTCATGTTGGGGCTTCAACCTCTTTAGCTTGGTCACTCTCCTTTCCTCTGATGGACACAAATATATCATAACAACCACATAGTACTTTACAAAGTGGGTGGAAGAAATTACTCTCATCCTCACTACTAGAAATCAAATATCCAAGTTCATCCTCTACAACATCATTTACCACTTCGGCATCCCATCCACCATCTTCACAGATCATGGAACACCTTTTGAAAACCAACATGTGGATGATCTATGTGCCAGACTCTACATCTAGCATCATTTCTCTAGCCCATACTTCCCTCGAGGAAATGGCCAAGCTAAGCCAACCTATAAAACCATCCTAAAAATCCTCAAGAAGGTTTTCAATGAGTTTGGTCATGATTGGCACCTCCAAATAAATCTCTCCCTCTAGGCCTATTATACTTCTTATCGCACTCCCACAAGCACTACTCCATAATCCCTTGTATATGGTGTCAAAGTCATTCTATCAACCAAGATCAAGCTCCCCTCATTACGTGTCTCCATGAAGAACTATACCATAGATGAAGACTATTGCATGGCATGCCTCACACAGCTGGACCTGTTAGATGAAAAGAGGTAGAAAGCATATGACCATTTGGTTGTATACCAAAATTGAATCAAATGGAGCTATAATGAGAAGTTCCATCCTAGATAATTCTAGGTTGGAGACATGGTCTTCAAATAAAATCAGAAAGTGCAATCACATGGAGAGAAAAAAGGCAAGTTTGAACCTACTTGGTTGGGTCCTTATGTTTTCACAACATGCTTTGGCTCCGGAGCTTATCATCTATTAACACCAGAAGGTGAGCCCCTAAATGATCTTATCAACATCATACATCTGAAGAGGTTCTATGTTTTTAATCTATATTATCTTAGCATATCTCCTAATTGTTAGATTTAGCTCACTTTTATTCTTTCTAACTCACACTAGCTTAGCCTAATGGATTAGATATAGTTCATTTTCATTCTTTTCATATCATTTACATCCACATCACACTTATCTTTGGTTAAAACCAACTTAGCCTAAGCAGTTATAGCTCAAATCTGCATTCTAGCTTCATTTGGTTCCTTGGGACTCTAGGGGAAAATCAGATTCACCATACCTAATTTTGTGCCACTATGGGGTATCCATTGTTCCTAAATAGTCCTAAACCTTCCTAATCATAATAGGGGACATACTTTTTGTGATTTGGGAACATACCCACATCCTTATTCAAAGAGAAAATCAAATGGTGACAGGGTGCTCCCGTTTAAGCTCAATCTGAGGTGTCTTGCAGATAGTTTTTCTATATGTTAGGTATATGCTGCTATGACTAATGTTTGAATGTATACACATGTTTCAAACATGTTAGGTTTTCACTAATCATAATGTGTCTTCAAAGCAAGCTTCAATTTTATCGAACAATCAATATCATCATTCATTGGATGATTTTAGATCAACAACCCAAAGTGGATTTCAGGCGTATTGTAGGTACTAATATTTTTTTTGGCATACTCTCTTTGGAATTTGGACATGCATTATTCCTCAATAGAAGGCTTCATCCAATGGAAAATGTAGAGGATGACATGTTTGGACAACAAGTGTTTGTTGGATGACTTAAAATCAGTGACCCAAATTGTATTTCAAGCGTATTGTGGGAACTAAGATCACTTGAATCAAATGATGTCGTCATATTAAAAATTAGACTTCTAATGTTTGTCCTTCCTCTATTCCTACATTTTCTAATTTGTCAGCCCTTTGATTTCCCTCTTGGTAGATATGATTTCTTGTGATCTTGTCAAAGGTCTGGCAAGGTGAGATGGCCCTTGATAAAAATGAGTCTAGTCTCCAATTAGTGAGGGATATTTTCCTTAAAGCATTTATTATAATAGCATAATCTCCTTCAATCTCTAAATTCTTGCAGCCAAGAGTCCTACACAGTTCTAGTCCTTCTCCTAAAGTCATTAAGTCCACCCAATTATTAGTCTTTTTTCCTATAGATGTTGCTAACTTTTCTATCTTCATTCCCTCTGACTTATGGATACAACATCCAATGTCCTCTTTTACTAGATTCCCTCTTGAAGCTCCATCAAAATTTATTTTAAGCCAGCCCTCCTTGGGTAGTTTCCATTTACATATCTCTTGCTTTCTTTTGGAGGATTACCCCCTAAACCTAGAAAGGGGGGTAATTTTAGACCTATCCACTTACCTCTCATTTTTCATCCCAATGAGACATCATAGCTTCCTTCTTTTGTTTATTCATAACCTTACTATTGGTGAATTCAATGAAAAAATACTCAATTTTAATTATAATTTGTTCTACATTCATTTTTCTTTCCTGAAAAATTCTTTAATTTTGTTCCTTCCATAATTTCCACAGGACTATGGAGGGTGTAGATATCCATAAAGACCTATTAATACTATCCTTCCTAAGGAGAGGCCAAGTAAGTAGCATATCTATTATAGCTCTTGGAAAAGTTGATGTCCAACCCAATTTTGAACATAGCCATTTCCAACATTGACTCAAATAAAGGCACTACAAAACTAGGTGGTCAATGGATTATTCCTCATTTTAACAAAAAAAGACATCTACTTGGGCCTTGGTATCCCATTTTCTTAAATCTTTATGCAGTTAGGACCTTCCTATTTAAAACTAACCTAGTAAAAAATCTTGTCTTAGGAAAACATGCTTTATTCCAACATAATTTTTTAGGGATGGAGTCCTTTGTGCTCATCTGGAGATACATAAGAAAATTATACCCCTCCTTTGAGTTGTATTCCCCGCATTTTCTCTGATCCCACATCAATTTGTCCTTGCCAAAATTAAAAGTAACTTTCTTATTTGATAAGGTTATTTTTATTTCTTCCACTTCCTTAGGTGGAAGGTTCATGTCCTTAAAATCCTTCTATTTCTTTCCCTCCCCTCATCCTCAAAGGCCACATAATCTTTAACTCTTTTCCCCCATTTATCTTCAAGAGATGAGCTTAATTGGGTTAAATTATCATCCATCTCCAAAGCATCATATCCTCCCCAAGAGTCTTTCCAGAAGAGAGCATCTTCCCCCTTCCCCAAGTTCCATGTTAGTCCATCCCCTACTTCTAACCATGTCTTTCTTGATTTTTGTCTCCAAAACAATTCCTCTTTGGTTAATGTCTTTGTAATCCTTCAACATGATCTTCTCTCTTTAAAATAAAGCTAAATCCATCCCTCTCTATGACCTCCTTGTTTAGATTCTCTAATTCCTCTTCCAGTACTTCCTTATTTTCAAAGATGTTCCCAAAGTGTTCATAATTCCATACCTTAAGCCTATGCTTCATAAGTTTTAATTTTTTAACAACTTGGTATATTTTAGATCTAGATACCATAATTTGACTCCACCATTTTTCAATCATCTTTAGAAAACCCTCATCCTTAAATCACATTTGTTCAAATTTGAAGGGAAAATTGTCTAGCTTTTTATCCTTAATGACATGAAGTTCAACTGGGTAGTGGTTTAAACTTGATATGGGTTTCACTTTTGATTCCAGAGTAAAGGGTAGTTCTTCCATTTTCTCATTTAGAAATTTTTTTTTGAATTTCTCCGCAATAAAGTTGAATCCTTTTCTCCTATTATTCCAAGTGTAGCTATCTTTGGAAGTGGTAATATCAATTAGTCCATTTCTATTAATCCAATCATTAAAATCTCCTACTTCCTTAGGGATTTTTTGAGTTCCATTCCATTTTCTTATACCTTAGTTATACTATTAAAATCCCCTCCTATGATTGAGATCTCTTCTTTACACTCAGTTAATCTTTCTTCAATTTCTTTCCAAACTCTAATTTTCTCCATATTTGAAATAGGGCCATACACATTAAAAATCTTGAAGCAAAATTTCATTTGGGAGAAACTAACTAAGCCACAAATCCAATTTCCATGATCTTCAAAAGATGTTATAATCATAAACCTCAGATCCCATATGAAAGCTAACCCTCTTGAGGCTCACCTAGTTGGAGATCCCCACCTCTCCCTGAACCCTACCCTCTTTTTGAAGCCCCTTATATCATCCCTATCTATCTTGGTTTCTTGTAACAAAATGAGTTCATCTTTTCTTTTTGATATGCATCATTTTAAGACCCACTTCTTGTTAGGGGTATTTAAACCCCTAAAATTCTAATTTAGGACATTCATGGCAACTTGGGAAGGAACTTCCCCTTCCCTGCATTAAAGATATCAGTTAATTTGGATTGACCATGAGCACATCCATCCCTGATTCTCAGTTCCTATAGGAATTTTCTTCCCCTTAATTTATTTTTGCAAAATCAAGATTATTCTTACTAGGTTGAGTCATAGCAATCCCCAACTATTCCTGATCCTTAAGTTCTAGATCTCCTAGTTCTACTAGAAGCTTTTCTACTTCTACTTTCACCATCAAATCATCACCTTCCAAAATTTCCTTGATCAAAAAATCATTTTCTCTCAAAAGTTCCTCCCCATCACAGATTTCATCTACAAATTCATCCATCATTTCATTAACTACAAACTTGCATAAATGCTCAAATATGATCCTAATTTCTTCCTCCACTCTAGCTTGGCTATCAGGTTCCTCATTTGTCGAGATTGGTGGACTTAATGTTTTCTCTTGGATATCTCTATCATTTTCCAAGTGATCCCCTCCTCTATAATTCTCCTCTTCTCTCCTTTGGCTATTTTCAATTATGAAGCCTCCTTCTTCCATATTAAGTATAATTTCTATGTCATCATGAGTAGGGATAACTTTAAGAAACCTCCCCCCTCCTGAAAAGTATAAAATTATGGCGAATCACATGTGTTTTGGAGGGAAAAATTTTAATAGTGATGGAGAATTATGTGTCAAAATATGGATATTTGGTGGCGAATTTTGTAATAGTGTACACCATTTTTATAAAAAAAATGGCGACTACAATTTTTTTTATAGGAAAATTATTAATATTGATGGCGAATTATGTTTCAAAATATGGATATTTGGTGGCAAATTTTTTAATAACAGATACCATTTTTTTAAAAAAATGGCAAAACTATTTTCCAAATATTTGAATTAATTTATTTGTCACGGTGAATGTTTTTCAAAAATTTATAGTTGGTATGGTGATTGAATAATTGGAAATAATTATTACATTTAACATTCCAGAAGATTTAAGTTTTTAGTTCGGTCCTAAGTTTTCATTCTTGAAGAATGACACTTATGATGATTCTGAGAGAGTTTTTAGTAAAGGAGTTATCTCACAACATTCCATCCAAAATGCACCTTTCACTATTTATCTCTCTTAATCCAATAGTTTTGATTTGATGTTGAAGTTGTACTTGTCAGTGTAGCGGGTCCCATCACTATGATGTCACATAATGACACGTTCATTGGATTAGAACATATCAATGACCAAAGGTGAATTTTGGGCCTATTGTTTTTCTTCATAATCTTTATGAAAAAATCTCGACGGAATCATGACACGTGGTATGATTGATCATACCAATAATCCCACGATGAATCATACCATGTGTCATGATTCTACCGAGAGTTTTTCATAAAGATTTTGAAGACCAACTATAGGCTTGAAATTCACCTTTGGCCATTGATATGTTCTAATCCAATGGACATGTGAGTCACTGAGTCTATGACCTCATTTTTTGACACCAAAAAGTAGAATTCTACTAGCAATCTTCGGTAATATTAGATAGAAATATTAATTAATGGTGATGAGTAGATGACATCAATTAAAGTAATGTCAATTAATGGCTTCTTAGATGGCACCTTTCAATTTTCAATGATAGATATGTGTGAAATCATAATGACCTCGATAGAATAATGCCTTAAAGTTAAGGCTTAAAAGAAAACATCATGTCATCTAAGGATATTGTTTTCTGATCGTTTGATGATCTTACATCAATGGTAAAGGTTCATTTTCTGCCACCATTTTGCAGCTAAGGTACTTTTCTTATTGTTTCTATGGGGTGGGCATAGGTTTCCAGTTTTTTTATAATAAATAATTGTTATGCCCACCCGTGTGAGGCGATCCTTCCATCCTTTGTTATTCTCAAGATAGAAAATGTCTTATCATAAGTGTTGTTTCCAATTTTACCCATTGTTGCATTAAATATGAAAGATTTGGAAATTTTTGAAGGATGGTTACCATTTAACTTACGAATTAATTAGATCTTTAGGGAAGAGAAATAATTTCAATGAGGATTCAGGGCTTATAAATAGATGATCTACGCTCGTTAATTTATGATTGTGAAAGCATATTTGTGAAAATAGTCTGCAAGTGCTAGGTTCTCTTTGATATTTGTCAAATTTCAATTTTCAATGGACACTCCAATTCATTTAAGATGCACTACCTTAGAGGATCATAAGGCTTTTTTGGGCCTAGTCACAGACCCAATCCCGATGTCTATTGCTACGGAATTGGGAGCCTTCACCAAGGAGGCTATAAGAATGGTGTTGGGACGTGAATTTCTGCAGAATGAAAATAGGTATAGAGTTAACACTGATACATCCTCTTGGTTCTTGGCATCTCTATTGGACCTGGGGGGAAAGGTGGATATTATCATGCTTCTGAGGAAATTTTTTAGAGAAGAGTACCTCGGCAAAAATGTGAATGTTGTCGTATTTGTAGAAATTGGGTTTGGAATTCCTTGGGCAAATGATTTGTCTAGGATTCTACAACCATGAGTAAATGTGCCTAGGCAACCATTTCTACTAAACCTTGATGTTGAAAAGCTCACACATCATTGGAAGTGGTCACAAATTGGGAGGGATTTCCTCTAGAAGTGGCACCTACTGGAGGAAACTAAGGACTATCGATGGCTAGAAGAATTCTCTGAGATTATCCTCTCTTCAAAGTTCCACACAGAAGGAAGGGAGCCTCATTCGAATAGTCCTTGACTCTACCTAGTCTCTACTGTGTCTCCCTCTGGTGGTAGTAGCTTACCAAGGTTTTTGCAATGATGTAAATTGTAATCACGTATGTTTAAAAAAACTATGAAAATGTTTTAAGAAATTTGAAGTGCTTTTCTTTTTTGTTTTGATTATAAGAATCGTTAATAGATATGGCCTATGGGCATCATTGACTTGAATTGTAATGAAATAAAAAATCATTAAAAGAACATGCTCCCTTTTAATTAAATAAAAAATCTTTTAATTAAATAATAAAATCACTTTATCCCAAGCCACATTTAATTAGAAGAACAAATCTCTTTTAAATAAATAAAAAAATATTTTAATTAAATAATGGAGACCACTTTGCTAAAAATAATAAATAAATAATAAAATAAAAATAAAAATAAAAAGTCTTTTTGTCTACACATTGAATGCACACTTTCCAAGATGGGTGGAATCTCCTTTTGCCTCTTAACCATGTCCATTGATTTTGCCTCTTGAGAATCTTGAGCACATGGATCAACCAAGATTTAATCTCCACCATTTCTCATTTCTTTTTGCCTCTTAATCTTGGCCATCCATTCATTTCTAAAATCCTTTATAAGGAGCACTCTCCTTCTCATTGATGCATACAAATTTTAGAGATCAAGATTTATGTTATTGTTATGCAAGTTTGGAAAGTGATTTTGGAGGATAATTTGAGCACTTGAGCTTGGATATTGCAACTTCTCTTTTCTTGTCTTCCTCTCTCACGCCTCCATGGCAATCCATTTAGATTAATCTTGCACTTGCATATTAGATTAGATTCATATTTCCTTTCATAGAATAATCTTGCATAAGCATTTCCTTTCATAGATTAGTTTTCTTTCATGCAATGTTATCATATAGAATAGCTTCTATTTTCATTTGCATGCATACTTGATGATCATGGAGACTAGCACTCTTACTTTTCCTCTTTGAATATCTCATTTTATGGTGTACTTGCATAGGCACAAACTAGGTCTAATCTGAGGGCCTCCATTATAAACCCTTGCACTCCATGAATAGAGAGCTATGAGTCACCATTTGAGACCTCATTCTTGAGCAATCTTGGATTTAATGACTAATAGAAGTGTGTCAACATTTTAGCACACACTATGGGTTTCAAAAACCTTTTATGCAAACTCGCTTTGGAAACATGACATGTGTAATTTGTTGAAAAGATTACATACCATTATATCATGTCAAGATAAAACATTAAAAGGATTCTAGAATTTTGGTTAAAATGTTACATTTAACGAAAGGTTTTTAACATTTCCTTTTTAAAAATCTATCGACTTGTAGCAGCAGAGCGAAAAAGAACTGTTGAACCATTGCTGAAGATTTTGAGACTATAATTTGTGAGAGCCTCGGTCATTCTAACTTCTATGTATCAAGATTTCAAAATTTAATTTCCATTAAGATATCTAGCCTGATGGCTTCTTGATTTTGTAATGTAAAAAATTTAGCTTAACCTGATTTTGAAATTTTAATTCTTGCATGTACAGTTGGGGTTTTCTTAAATAGTTAGTTATTATCTATGATTTTTTTAGTAAATATCTATTATTCAGTGTTTTTTCATTCTTCCAAAGAACAATGGGGAAAGTAAAAAATCAAGGCCAAGGGAAAGTAAATGGGAAAACTTTAATAGATTGAAGAAAACTAGTAGAAATCCCTGGTTTCACTGATGAGTATCACAATGTTTATTATCCTACTATCAATAGTGAAAGGATAGTTATAGTAATTAGACATTCATTATGCAGTAAGGCAACTGGGTCAAAGAGGTTTGAATTTATAAAATTTAATCCGGTGATAGGTGGAAAAATGAATAAAGTTGCTTTGTGGGATGTTGGTTTGGGTCGCATGTTGTTACCCGAAGTTTTCCTTTTCCCAGAAATTGTCTTGATTTGTGTAGAAAATTATGATGAAGAAAGAAAAGAAATTGTGAATAAAAAAATTAGGAAGAAATTTTATTAATAACCTAGGAAGAATTTCTCAATTTTCTAGACCTAGGGTTTGACCAACAAAACTATAATATCCATATTGACCTGGGATTGCTGGCAGAGCAATATGAAGCACTTGTTCCAAATGCAAAATATTTATTTGTAAAGGATCTAATAGTTGCAGAGGAAAAGGCTTCATTGGGTGAGAACCATAAGCCTCCTTATGATTTTAACATTTTTGTGCCATGGGTTCACGATAATATATCCTTGATAGCATTTTCCTTGGACTGGAAAACAATAGGGAAGTGGTTGCTAGCATTCTTCAATTGATTTGGGATATCCATTATGTCAATGAACTAGTAAGATATAATTTTATTGGACACGTAGTTCAATCGATGCAAGAATAATTAGCATTGATTAAAAGAGGCAATTCTAAGACATTTAGGTTCACAACCCACTTGTGCTATCTTCTTCTAGCAAAGCATGCTACAATATTAATGATCAATGATAAAAAGCTTGAAATTGATAAGGGGAGAGGTACTCCAATATATAACTGGACACCTCAAATAAGAATGTATGATAACAAAAGGAATTACAGTAATTTTGTAGACTTCTTTTTGGCA
Organism: Chamaecyparis obtusa; assembly: GCA_027943335.1. Classification (NCBI taxonomy): domain Eukaryota; kingdom Viridiplantae; phylum Streptophyta; class Pinopsida; order Cupressales; family Cupressaceae; genus Chamaecyparis; species Chamaecyparis obtusa. Next base: position 118,721 of record BSBK01001318.1, read on the forward strand.
CCATTGTACAAAAAAATCTATCATCAAATCTATAGACTTCTTTTTATTATCCATTATCAAATCTATCATATCTTGGTTTTTTTTGGAGGTGGAATCACTAAAACAAAGGTTTGAATTTGATAGGCCTCTAAAACAAATAGCCCACCATTTCTTTGGATTCTTCTACCTCCATTTGTGAGATTTCCTTCTTCCTCCTTGTTTAGAATAGTTATTTTACCATGCTATTTGCATTTACTACTAGCTAAGTGGTCTCATATCTCTCTAGTTGAGATCTTTGTACCTTATCACTACAAGATTTATGTGCATCATGATAGCATCCCAAATTTGTGGTCCCAAACTCGCAGTAACATTTCAAACATTGGGTTAGCTATGGTATGTTATGCACAAGTCATTGTTATTATTTAAAAATATATATTTACATATATGTTTTACTCAACTTTTCTATGGTTCCTTGATTGTGCATTACATTCCATCTTGTTACTCTATGTGTACCACTACCCCAACACCCTCTTTAAGATACAAAACCCTTTCTCACTATCAAACCATCTAGCTCCAACTTCACGGCTTCAAAGGGCAGTGATCCTACATCTATTGACTTTTGTCCAATTTAGCATATCATAGTTCTTATCATTTTCCATCTTTATTATTATTATTTTATTATACATTATCAAATCTATCATATATTGGTTTTTTGTGGAGGTGGAATCACGTAAAAAAGGTTTGAATTTGATAGGCCTCTAAAACAAATAGCCCAACATTTCTTGGGATTCTTCTACCTCCATTTGTGACATTTCCTTCTTCCTCCTTGTTTAGAATAGTTATTTTCCCATGTTATTTGTATTTACTACCAGCTAAGTGGTCTCATATCTCTTTAGTTGAGATCTTTGTACCTTATCATTACAAGATGCATGTGCATCATGTTAGCATTCCAAATTTGTGGTCCAAAACTTGCACTAACATTTGAAACACTGGGTACCTTTTCTTCTTAGAAAACTCAATGCCACTTTTTTGGTTCTCATTCCTAAAAAGCCTGGAGCTAATACAGTTGACTCTTTCAAACCCATCAGCCTTTGTAATGGGATATATAAGATTATAGCCAAAGTCATGACTACTAGATTGCTTGTCTTGCTACCTTCTATCATTTCTCCTCAGCAAAACGGGTTTGTGCCAGGGAGACAAATACTTGATTCCATTGTGGTGGCCCAGGAGAACATTCACTCCCTGGAAACTACCAAGAAATAGGGTTTTCTTATGAAACTAGATTTAGCTAAAGCCTATGATAGGGTTGATTGGTAGTTTCTTCAGAAAGTTTTAAGTATTTTTGGTTTTGATTCGGGGTCCTCAGAATTATTGATCAGCTAGTCTCTACTATCTCCTCCTCTATCATTGTGAATGGGGGGTCCTCAAAATTTTTCAAACCTTCTAGGGGTCTTAGGCAGGGGGACTTGATTTCCCCTATTCTATTTTCTATTTTGGCTGAGGGTCTATGAAGATATATTTCTAAACTTGTTAATGAAGGAAGCATCACTGGCCTTCAACCTTCTTCAGTCAGATCCTCCTGCTCCCATGAGCAATTTGTTGATGATACTCTTTTCATGGGAGAAGCTACTGTCAAAGAAGCCAAGAATCTTAAAAAATCCCTGTCTATCTACACCTCGACTATGGGTCAACTTATTAATTGGAATAAGAGCTTCATTTTCTTTATCAATACCCCCCTGAGAGACAAGCCAAGATTTCCAAAATTCTCGGGTGCAGCATTGATACTCTCCCCTCTACTTATTTGGGTCTTCCTCTTTGCTCCAAAACCCTTGATAGCTTTTGGAATCTTATTGTTGATAGATTCAATAGAAAATTGGTAGGTTGGAAAGGTGCCCTTCTTAGAAGCTCTGGCAAGCTTCAACTTTTAAAGTCCACTTTGCAACATATTCTTGTGTATGCCTTGAGTCTTTTTAAGATTCCTCACAAGTTTGCGGTGGTTCTTGAAACTATCCAAAAAAGGTTCTTATGGACTGGTGTTGAAGATAAAAAAAGATTAAGTTTTTTTGCTTGGGACAAAGTCTGCAAACCTAAGAACAAAGGGGGTTTGGGTTTAAGACCTATCAAGCTTGTTAATAAAGCTCTCTTGGCTAACCAAGTTTGGAGAGTCTATGGAGATAGAAAGCAATGGAATAGTATTATTAGAAGAAAATACCTCTTTGATTCTAACAATCTAGAGGACCTCATAAAAAATGGTGTTAGGGTGAATGGTTCTTACATATGGAATAGCCACTGTTCTTCCATTGACTTCATAAGAGAAGGGATAAGGTGGAATCTAGGAGATGGGACCAAAATTGATTTTTGGGATGACCCTTGGATCCGTGATGATCCTTTGTCTAAGAAGAAAGATTGGAAGGATATTATTACTCAAGCTAAAGCTACTTTTGGATTCAAAGTCTCTGATTATTGGCATAATAATACATGGAAGGACCTTGCTAGCATTGATAGTAGACTGTCCCCTCTTATGTTTGAGCTATAGTCTTGGTTCAAAAAGGATAATCATTTTGATAAAATTGTGTGGAATCCTTTTTCTAATGGTGAATTCTCGGTGGCCTCTACCTACTCCCATTTCTTCTCCAAGGAAGTTAAGTCTCAGTGTGCTTCTGTCTGGTATAAATTCCTCACCCCTAAGATTAACTTTTTCTATTGGATTCTCTTCCAGAATAAGCCCCTTACTCTTGACAATCTTTCAAAAAGAGGTTTCTTTTTTTCCAATAGATGATTTCTTTGTATGGAACAAGTTGAATCCTGTGATCACCTCATGCTCCACTGTAGTTTTACTTGGAGGGTCTGGAATCTTGTTTTAAAAAATGGAATTTGTGTTGGCTCTTTCCTAACTCTTGGAAGGACTTTGTGATTCAATGGAGATGCCCTTTTGGCAATGATCTAGCTAGAGAATTCTGGAACCTTATCCCGCCCCATCTTTGCTGGTGTATCTGGAAGGAAAGAAACAACATAATCTTCAGAGAGAAATATGCTAAACCTGACATCATTTGCAACAATCTCATCAGAGCTCTTGAGGAAAATTTCATCAATGCCATCAACAATAGCAACAGCAAGCTCAGGGATAGTCTCTCTATTATTAACTAAACTAACTGGAAGTTTCCTCTTCACAACTCCTAGATTCTCTCTCCTAGAGATAGCTCTGTTTGGATTGGTCCTCCTATTGGTTGGGTCAAAGCCAATTTTTATGGAGCCTCCAAAGGCAATCTAGGTGTCTTGGGGGGAGGTGGTATCATCAGAGACAGTAATGGTAACTATTTGGGAGCTATTTCAGTCCCTTTGGGTACTCAGACCAATCACAGGGTGGAGGCTTTGGCTGCCCTCAATAATATCTTGCTAGTGGAAGAATTAGGTCTCAAAAGAGTATTGAACATATTATATCCAAAATTAATTCCATTGTTAAATCCTTTGAGTCGTTCTACATCTCTCACAACTACCAGGAAACCAATCAAGTTGCTGATGGCCTTGCTAATATTGGAGCCAAAAATGAGAAAATTCAAAAATGGTATGGTAATACTATTAGTAATGATGATATCATCACATCTATTAAATATGAAAAAATTAGACAAAAGGAAGGATTCATTAATAGTATCATTAATGATGATACTTGATAAATCAAATTAGTTTGTGGTGATCTTGGAGGTCATGCGAAATATTGCTAAGTAAATTTCTAAGATTCAGAATTATTTTCCCATTATGAAAGCTCAAAATTTGATTTGCCTTGTCATTATGACCAGTAATTGCTACTAGTTCACACATGTGAATAGGGGTGAGAACTAGATTAATAGCCCTTATATGCTTAAGAGCTACAATATTGATAGCATTGTTTCATCTAAGCATAATAAGAAGACTCTTCTTCCTATGAAAAAAGACCATGGTGATTATTCGGCCATGGCTGGTGATCTCAGAAGAGAAGAGCCAGTGGTTTGCAAGTGGAAGTAGGATAAGGAAGTCTAGAGTGTTTTGAAAAAATGCCAAGTCCATCGGTTTCTTCAGAGACTTCATGGTTTTGATAATGATGTTTCCAAAGCCTTCATAGAAGGGTGGGATAAGGGCACAGTGAATCTGGCTGGCAAGTCCTTTAGCCTCAGTCTTGAGCTTCTTTCTGAAATTACTAGCCTACCTCTAGATGGTATGAAGTACTTGAAGGAGATCAAGGTCGAAACTAGAGCTTACCAGTCATTTCCTGTCATTGATGAGGAGAGGGCTCTCATGGTTAAAGGTAAGAAAGACTATGTGGATATGGAAAATATTGAGAAAATTTGGGGCTCTGTTATTAAGGTTATGATGGAGTATTTCACTCTTGGAGGGAGATTTTCTAGGGTTTATAACTACCATTTTGTCTTAGCTAATCATTTCCGGCATGACAAAAGGATTTCCTTTCCCTATTTCCTTCTGTGTTCACTCAACCAAAGTATTATTGAATATAGGGTGAAGAATTTCCCTACTCTTCATGTTGGGATTATCCTCCTTATAGCTGATTATGCGAGAGACCATATTCCTGAACCTATCCCCGCCCAGGTCAAAAAAAGGAAGTTTTTGGGCTCTCCTTCCAGGAAGAAGAAAAATAAGAAAGCCCTCATTTCCTTTGAGCTTGTTACTTCTAGGCTCAAGGAAGGCTTGAAGCCTCCTAAGGATAATGCTACCAAGAATAATGTGGATCCCCTTGCGAGCCCTGCCATTTTGGAGCCTACTTTTATGGAGCCTAATTCTATGGTCTTGCCTGATAATGACCTTGAGGCTGGTGATAATACCCATGAGGGTCTTAATGATGAGTCCAATTCCACCACCCAAATCCTTGAGGAGAATGAGATGGGGAACCTTGATGTCATTATCAAAAACATCACTAATAATGTTGAGGGTGATTTTGGGGATGAGCAGGATAACATTAATAGCAGGGAAAAGCCTAACCCTGTCTCGGATATTGGAAAAGTTGATGGAAAAGGAAATACTTCTTATGAAGCTGAGGTTGAGGGAAAAAAAGATAAAGATGCTGACACTAATTTTTTTGACAATTATGTTGATGATTCAAGTAGCTTTAGTGTTATGGAGGAGGAAAATCTGGACTCCTATGACTCCCCTAGCTTTGGGAAGGAGAATAAGAAGGATGGCAGCGAGAAAAGCTCTGACAATAAAAGGTCCCACCCCCTTTAGGATGACCTCAGAGAGATGGATACGTAGGTCAAGAGATCCATTATTATGACCCCCCTTCAAATTGCTAAGAATAAGTCCATCTATAGCTATAATTTGGATAAGTGGGTCCAGAATGATCTAGTTGAGTTGAAGAATAGATGTATCAAATTGGAGAACAAGAACATCATGTTGGAGGAAATCATGGATAATCTTAGGAAGGAGACTATCTCCAATGCTAAAGCCTATGTTTTTTATTACGGTACTGAGTTGGATTAAAAAAAATAAAAAAGTTGTTGAGATAGCCATGGTTCCCATTCAAGAGAAGACAAGCAAGAATGAAGCAATGTTGAAGAATTTGCTTGGTCTAACTAATTCAGGAATGAAGTCTAGTCTGGAGAACCTGAATATGTTAAGCAAAATGTTGGAAGGTAATAAAGAGGGCCCTTTGATCGACAACATTGATCTCACTAGTCCTAGTCAACAGATGGGACTGGGTACTAGAACAAGGTCCAATAACAAAAAGAAAATTAAGGTCAAAGACTAGGACATTATGAGGCTGAAAGATAATATCAAGATTATGTAGGCTCAGCTGGAGGACTCTGAGGGCTTCATGAAGATTTTGTCTTGATCTTGGTGCTAGTGGTCTTTTTCTCTATTTTGTTTCCAGCTCTTTTTGCTTTTTTCTATGTAGGTGTTATTGAATATCTGGGATTTGTCCCTATGTAGTTTGCTCCTTTTTGGGGTAGCTAGCTATTCTTTTGGTTTTTGATGCTTATCTCATTATATCTATGTTAAAGGGTTTCAGGGCCCCTTCAAAACCTATTTTTACCGTAATAAAAAACATTTGAAACACTGGGTTAGCAAATTTTGCCAAGTGATCTTGATCAGTAGTGATTTTACTTTTAGTAGTCAAAATATTTTTAGAAATTCATAGTTCAGAGTTATTTCCATTCAAGTACTTTTCATTCACACTTAAATATTAGTTGATTAATTGATACCCTACCTCACTGGAGCACTAATTTAGTGAAGTGGCATACATGCATACATACATACATACACATGAATGCATATATGTATGGATGGATGTACATGCATGAAGATACATATACATGAATGTATGAATGCATGCATGTATATATGTATGGATGTACATGAATTAAATCATACATGCATGCATGCATACACCCATGCATCCATACAAACATATATGCATGCATCCATACATATACGCCTACATGCATGCATACAAAATACATGGACACATGCATACAAAATGCATGCATGCATGCATACATCCATGCACACATACATGCAATAATGCATACACATTCATGCACACATAAATTCATACACACATACATTGTTGGAAAGTTGGCTATACTAATGTATATGACTTGATATAGTATTGTCATTATGGAAACAAATTCATATAGCAGTTTGGAGCCAGCACACTTGATGAGAAGATCAGAAATTAGTTAAGTGTTGAAGATTAGATAGTGTATATAGTTCCTGTAGCTTAGAGCATTAGCGCACATGCATATGAAATAATTATGGTATGCACCCTGGAAGTTAAATTGGTTAGACTATATTCTTTCTTAGTCTAAGAGCACATGATCAGATGTGCAAGGATGAGAAAGTTATAGTTAGTTGAAGTTGTACAGCCAATGTGTGCCAGTGAAGAATAGAGCATGAAGCCAACAGTTAGCATTTTGGTTTGTGATTATAATATAATGTTGTAAAGGCTATGCACCTATTGTATTTAGGTTTCTGACATCTATACTTGTTTAATTGTAAGCATGCTTAAGCCAATTCATTTGGAAGCATTGTTTGTAATAAGTTATAGGGCCAACTGTAATACCCCAAAAATGGGATATAAGTTCATTAACTATTAGGAATGAATGCAAAGTATTTTGGTAGTCATTCTGTAGCAGTTGTTGTTGCATTCATGACTTGGATTGTCATTGATGTCAACATAGTGATATTCTGGATATTAGCAGGAAAGTAGGTACAGTTTTGTTTTGCACAGATGTTGTATTGCATATTGGATTTTTCATATTTGATGGTATGTTCTTTGGTGTGTTATCAACCTATGGTTAATAGCACAAAAATAAATTCATTCATTTGTGAGAGTTATGAGCATTTTGGTGAAAGCAGTGTTTAGATAGTGTTTCTGTGAAGCGATTTTCAGAAATCGGAGGATATCTCTTAGCTGGGATGGAATATAATTTTGCACAATTAAAGGGATGTTGGAGACTCATTAATGATGATGTGGTTCATAGTGCAAACTTTGAGGATATGTTTGGAGAAAGTTACAATATCTGGAAGTCGACAGTTTTATGTGAATTCTGTGTGTAGCATGTAGAATTTATTATTTTGTAATTGAGGACCGACTCATTTGTAATTATTTGAGTTTGGTATATATGAAGGAATTTTTTCCTTGTTTTAATATGTACTATGAAGATTGAGATGCGAATATATGCATGAAGTGAAGAAAAGAACTAATTCAGTGATGAAGGAAGACTTGTGAGTACAGAGATCTGGAATTGTGATCTTGTGTAGCAGAGAGTGCAATTTTGGAATAGTGTGAAGGAGGTAATATATTTCATATTATTCTATTGAATAATTCTAAGATCTTTTGGACAGTGGGTTCAGAGATCTTTCCTTGAAGTTGTTTGGGCAGTGGGTCCTTTTGTCTTCCATAAACTCTTAATCAGGTTAGAATCTTTTAATAGGGATTCAAAATCTCCTAATAGGGATTTATATGTACTAAATGTATTTCATAAGACTCCTAACAGGGTCCATCCTCTAACAAGGAACTTTCATATTAGTGCATCATTTTGTGGGCATCATTCCCACCGGGGTTTACTCTTTTCAAGAGGTTCCCTAGTCAACATATCTTGTGTTATTTTGCAATTGTGTATGGTTATCTTTCTATGGTCGATCAGTACATTACTTATATTGTTTAAAGTAGTTGAATGGTTAAATTATCTGATAATTGATTCACCCCCGCCCCCCCTCTCAGTTGAATGTGCAATTAAAGAAATAAAATATAATGTGCAATTAAATATATGAAGCCGATAGTTAGCATTTTGGTTTGCGATTATAATATAATGTTGTAAAGGCTATGCACCTATTGTATTTAGGTTTCCGACATCTATACTTGTTTAATTGTAAGCATGCTTAAGCCAATTCATTTGGAAGCGTTGTTTGTAATAAGTTATAGGGCCAACTGTAATACCCCAAAAAAGGGCTATAAGTTCATCAACCTCCTACATCTTCAATTCGAATGAAATCGACATCAAAGTCCTAACCTAAGGCACATCTGCACATTATCAAATTTAATTGATTTTATCCTAAATTCTGCATTGGGGAATATTCCTATTTATCCTATTTATCCTAAAGTTTGATTAATTGAATATTCTGAATATTTAATTAATTAGATTTAATACTGCCACTTAATTATTTAGTTGAATTTAATTATATTTATTCCTAAATTATATTATTTAAATTTTGACAATAAATTAAATATCCTAGGACTAATTGATTAAATTCTTATTTAATTAATTAATGTCAATTGTCAAATTTAATGATATAGTTTTTGAATAAAAGTTTGATTTAATAATTGATTAACCCATAAATCAATTATTTTTAATTCAAAAATCAGTTAAGTTGAGGATAAATCACTTTATTTATTTAATTAATTCATAATTAATTGTGCACATTCAAAGAGCAGTTAAACTTAAAATCAAGAAATCAATGCAAGTTGTTAACTTTTAGAAACTCAACATCTTTTTTTGAGTTGAAAGATGATCTCAACTTCTAATTCAAGTTAAAAAGCTGTTCTTGCATGATTTGCATGATTTTGTGAGTTAATTATCTATGATTTCTTGTTGACTCAAAAATTAACCTGAGTTCATCAAGAGTGATTTATGGCTTTTCCCATGCACCTCCAAAGCCCTGGATTTCAATAAAATCAAGGCTTCAGCTCTTCATATGCATCCATCCACAAATTGCATCCTCACGCTGGCAAATTGGTGATCGAAGAATTGATCTTCACAAATCAAGGCTGTTGTGAGATTTTCATTGTTTTTGAGCATTCATATCATTTAGCATATCAAATCTTAGATCAATTGCATATGATTTCAATTTCATATAGAATAGATTCATATCAGTTTTCTTCATCTTATTGCATATAAAATACAAAAATACAAATTAATTTGCATTCATTTTATATCTAGATTCTACATTCAAATCCTTCATTTAGGTGTCATGAAGGTCACTGATCTTGGTCCAATCCAAGAATATCATAATTGCATCTACTAGAAGGCAGTAAATCGTCTAGTTAGTTAAGTTTCCATTTCATTGTAGATTTCAATTTTTGCTAACCTCTAATGTTTCACTAAAGTGTTGTGTCTACAGATAGGTACAAAATTCACACACACATTTCTACCACCCATTGTGGGGCTCTGAAATGAGTTTCCATTCCAATTCTATCAATTTCTTGTCATTTTCTGATTAAAACTACGATCTTTATTTTTTGTCCATACATTTTTTGTACAAGTTTTGTCAGAAACTCATACTAAGAGATACCCACTATTGTACAATGATTGATTTGATCGAGGCTCGTATCAAAAACTACAAGTTGTCATTTGGAAGCTCAACTGTCATATGAGAAGATACCAAGTATCGTACGAGTTTCTAGACTGTCGTCTGGGAGGTGACCCACTACTGTACAAGTTTCAGTGCCAGGTTTCAATTGTCATTTCACATTTTCAAGTAGTTTTCCAAATTTGATTTTCAGATCTAGACTAACAGCTAACCCTAACAATTGAGATTTTCTATTTTTGATTGGTATCTACTGATTTTGATTGGGAAAAGCATGAGAATTGGTAAAAATAGGTAAAAATCTACTAAACATGTTGTGAGGAATTTAGGTAATCTTCTCAGCTGATAAAATTTTGACTTGGACTAAAATGAACTCTCACATGTCAAGCTTGTGTGACCTTTTATTGTTTTCATATCACAAACTTCATTTTGGGCTATAAAATGAACATAGATTTTCTTTCTGCACCTTTGTTACACATAGTAAATAGGCCCTATGAACACTATTTGTGAATGATCTCGAGAGAGTGGGCTTCATTCACTTGTTCACACATGTGAAGCCCTTCTTGATGAAGGATCCCCTTTTAGGTAGGGAGGATATTGAAATAGTCTTGTGTTCTACTGGATTTGTAGTTTTCAGCTTTTGATTGATACATTCTCTCTCCAGAGAGGTTGATAGATCATGATTTGTTGACATCACAGATCTTGGCGAGATAGTTTCAATCTTAAAGTGTTAGATTAATCTGTCTGCTTTGTCTTGGTGAGGTGAAGAGGCTAGGGGATTATGCTCTACTTCCTTTTTGGATAATACCAGAAACCCAGATCCTTGAATCTGATCTAGTCCCCCTGTGGTATATTTTGTGAGTCACCTTTAGAGAGGGTTAATTGTAGTGGACATTCCCTTAATTGGGTCAACCATGTGGATGGAACCTTAAGTGGTAATAGCCATTTTTTCCATGGTATTGACAACTGCTATATAAATGTCCTTATGGAGGAAATCTTCACGAGTGTGATCTCTTGTTGGGCTATCAGATCTCCCTAGCAGCTCCTGATGTATTAAATTCTTGGACTATGTCAAAACCTTGGTGTGCCTGGATTAGAGTTCACCCTCTTGAGATCACAAAAGTTGAAGAGTCAGACCATTACTACAAACCCTAGTGAGGCCAAATTTTCATTTTCTAAGGAATATGTGCATTATTGCAAAACTTTTTGGAACATACACTGTTAACACTCCTAGGGATTAGCGCATTCAGTCACTTGGTTGTTCATGTGCAGGGTTGCTTTGTCCCCTATTCATTATTTTTAGATGTGCTTGAAATCACTTGCTTGCTATTTTGTGTGCCTATTTATCTATCAGGTTACTAAGAATGAATCGATCTGGTACAATCTTCAAATCTGGACAGATAATTTTGTGAACAATTTGAAACTGAAAACCTAAAAATTGCAAAATCTGAAGTAAAATTCCTTTCTAGAGTCAAAATTCATCCCACAAGGTCGGAGAATCATACAATTTTTTTCAATTGTCATTTCAAAACCCCTTTATTGTCGTATGATAGCTTGTATAGTGTTGTACGAGTTTTGTTGCCAGTCAAATTAAAAAAGCCAAAAACCCTACTATCAACTGTCATGTGAGTTTTACAATTGTTGTACAAGTTTTTCAATTTTCATTTGAGACCCTACCCACTATCGTATGAGTCTACAAAAATTCATTTGAGAAATCTTGAAAAAGTGCTAGAAAGTTGTCAAAATTGCCAGATATTCAACTTTTACAGCCTATTTGCAGAGTCTGTCAAGAAAATCACTATGTCAAGAATAGAGTAGAACCTAGAATGAATCCAACCATTTTCCTAAAGTGGCCTTTTGAGTCCGATTCTTCCTTATATTTAATTGATTTGAGTCTTTTCCATCTTTTGTCAAAACCTTGTCAAATCGTCAATCTTTAATCAATCTTGGAAAATGACTAAGTGTTGTGAACTCGTGTCCGCTATCTTTTGGGCATCTACCCATACATCTAGGGCATAGCATCCCTCATTTACATCCAATCTTATCTTCAATCAATCAAATATTGACAAGGTTGCATCATTTGATCCTCTTGAATCAAGTCATTTCTCAGTTGTCTTCATCTTGCTTTTTTGCTTCACCGAAGTTTAATGGTGGAAACTAGAGCTTCATCATGAAAACACAGAGCACAACCTAAAATATCTTCAGAGACATCTTATGTGCTTGCTTAGACTATTCATCAATCCTACGACACTAATCTATATGGAGAAGATGCTCTTGGGAATCTATTCTTGAAAGGTGGTTACATCACTCCTCCTACATCAATCCACACAGTTAATCAACCAACACCTCCTATATCGATTCACAGAAGTTATCAGATGACCCCACATCAATCTGTCTTGAGTAAAAATCATAACAACAACATCTCTCAAGCTGGGACAAAATATGGGTCTCAAAGAGCTCATTCTCAACATGGTATAGATCAAGAACCCACACCTTCTAAAATTTCTCAGTATCAAAATGATAATAACTTCAAAAGGATGATGAAGCATTTCTTGAAAGAAGATAGACAAGCATACTTTCTAGAGTTATCTCATCAAGGAGCTAAACTTCCTCCAAACTTTAATGTGGAAGATATCATTACACATGAGGAAGAAACTCCTATCATGGCTATGATGAAGCAAATGCACACCATGCAAGTCAAACTTAACAAACTTGAGAAAGAAAAGGAACCTAAGGAGTTCTCCATGAAAGCTGATGCAGAGCCTCCCACTATTCCCCTAGGAATTACAACTCAACTCCGGGATTCCTTTGTACTCTTGGAATCTACCCAAGGAATCTAACTCTACTAGGGTTTAAGAGGAGGTCTCTAACTTGGTAATACCTTTCCACAACAATGTCTAGGAGGTTATTGTATGCACCCAAAAATGGTCACCTAGACTTTGGGCCCCATTTATTTGATCTATCAATCCTGAATCATTTTTATCAAAAATCAATATTTTCAACATTATCAATTTTTTTATCAAATCCTAATTTCGATCAGATATTGGACTTTTATCCTTGGGCTAACCATTTATCCTAAGTCTTTATTTGATTAAAAGGAATATTTCCTCCCCTTTTGATTAAATAAAAAGCCCACCTTTTCCTCTTATCCTAAGTTGCACAAATAAAACATTATTCCTATTTTACAAAAAAGGGAAAAAGCACTTTTTGTCTCACATGAGGCTCAAAAGTCAACACTTCACTCTCATTGGAGGATATTTGTGCACATAGATTGCTCTTCTTTCAACCTCCACCGTTGATTAAGTTTTTTGCCTCTTAATCTCCATGGTCCATTTCACCTCATTTCTTATAAAAGGAGAGCTCTCTCCTTCATTTGCATATATACCATGTTTTTATGCTAATGTTATGCTGCAGGTTTTAGGTGCATTTGGAGTTTGAAGACATTGAAGACTTGTTGCATTTCATTGTAGTTGCATATTTCCTTTCTTAGTTGCATGATAATGGCATTCTTAGTATAGATTTCCTTTTACGCAATAGAATAAGTTCACATAGTCTAAATGGGAGGCATTGTAATCCATTGCTATTTCCTTTCATAGATTAGTTGCATTGTACTTTCATTTCCATAGCTTAGATTGCACTCTCATATAGCTTGCATTGCATTTACATCTTCATAGTGATTCTTGAGGATATTGGCACTCTTGCCCTTGTCCTCACTTGAATCTCTCATTGTGTGGTTGACTAGCAAGGTCATGAGTTCATAGCTCTAGCTGAGAGCAATTTTCAATCTTGCAACTCCATACATAGAGAGCTATGAGCCGCTTTGTGAGGCCTCATTCTTGAGCAACCTTGCATGTAATGGTTCATAGAAGTGCATATTTTAGTGTGTACATTTCTGCCGCCCACCGTGGGGCCGAGTAGATTAGCTTTGTCCCTTTTAATTCTGCATTTTTCATCATTTTTGGATTAATTTTTGGAAAAATCTGCATCTCTGGTTTTCTATCTCAGATTATTGCGTGACACTTCTCAGAAATATCGCATGATATACTTCCTGTCTTGGCGTGATAGTTCGCTCGGAAAGTGTATCGCACTCATATATTGACTTCTGTCGCCTGACATCGGGCGAAGTATCACCTGTCATCATGCGAAGTATCGCTCGACTGAGAAGTATCGCCCAACTATAGGAAACTGTATCGCGCGATACTGTTGAAGACTAAGAAACATCGCCTGGTCTGGTAGAGACTTGCGCTTTCAGTTTTTTTTTTCGAATTCGATTATTTTAGCTTGTTGTTTTGTTTTGCTTTGTTTAGATAGGTCTAACCTGCATCTTTTAGCTTGAATCCATCAGATTATTGCACATTTACATTTGGATTTTGATTTTGCTAACATTGTGGGCCTAACAAGTTGTGTTTGTAGGTGCTCTCCTTTGCTTGAAAATTGCTAAAAATGCATGTCAAAGAGGGCTACTAACAGTTTTTGCAGGGCTGCCCAAGCATAAAAACAAAAAAAAAATAAAAATTTATTTCTTGCTTGTTGTTATTTTCCTTTCATTTGTGGCATTTACTAATTGTATTAGGAATCTTAATACCTTGTGAAAGGGATCTTGAGGTGGTAGGAGAAGTATTCTCTTCACCTTTAGGTGAATCAGAAAATCTTGACCCATCTTAAGGTTTTGGAAGCAAGGGGGTAATTGATCTCTTTGCTTGGTGTGTTTGGGAGAGATTCTTGAGATAGGGGAGTATGCTCTTCACCCTTGTGGTGAATCAAAAACCTTGAACCTAAAGATTTGATACATTTTTGTTTAGTTTAGGAATCCTTTAGCGGGCCTGCTCTTGAGCAATCAAGAGGAATGACTCAAGTGGGGACAACCTTGTCATCATTCTCCTTGGTGGCAAGTGATTCCAACTCACTATAATCTCAAGGCTATCAAGGACACCAAAAACCTTGATAGACATAACACTTGTCTTCACTTGATGTGAGTAGCTCATGGGATTGCGACCATGGGGAAAGCATTGAGCAAGAATGCTTAAGGTACTCTTGAGGCCGCGAGGTCCTAGTCCTTTATGAGGAGCAAGAGGGGTGTTATGAATGGAAATCCTTACTAAGAACCTTAGATTAGAAACTACCTTTATTTAGCCGCTTATCTTCTTAGTGCAAGGATTGATCCAAGAGGAATAACCCGGATCACCCCAAGATACCCACCATATGTGTCCCTTTGGTTGTGTTGTTTGACACTTCCATGACAAAGCCAATATCTCTTGTGGGCAACCACTTGGTGTGAGGCAAGGGGGCATCAAGTTGTGGGCTAAGTTGATGAGTAATGAGCCTTTTCTTGTAGGTAGATATTGCTTGAAGTGTCTTCGATTGTGTGATACTAGTGTAAACGTTCTCAACATACAAACAATCGGTAGCATTCATAGGGTGCTTTTTCAATTTTGATATCACAAGTGTTTGTCTTGGCAAGGTTGCTTTTGCCCTTGTTGCAAGTGTTTGAAGACATGTTTGATCCCCTACTATTTGCAAACTTGTCCTAATGCTATTAAAATTGTGATTGAAATCAGACATTTTCACCCTCATATTTGAAAACTTGAAATCAGACCTTAAAAACTTAAAATTTTGCACAAATTGGTCAAAATCAACATCAGTATCACATTTGTCCATTCTTGGTGAGAAAGCCTATCTCTAGAATTGTTAGTCACATTCTTGGAGAATTTTAGTACTTTTATTGTCCAAATCATTTTCATTTATCTCAATTTCAATTATATTTTGGCCTAGCCCAACCTCCTGGTTCAAAAGTGCAAGGGTAGTCACCCTTTGATTTG
The DNA here is from genome assembly GCA_027943335.1 of Chamaecyparis obtusa. Lineage (NCBI taxonomy): Eukaryota > Viridiplantae > Streptophyta > Pinopsida > Cupressales > Cupressaceae > Chamaecyparis > Chamaecyparis obtusa. The sequence continues at coordinate 134,317 of BSBK01001318.1, forward strand.
AAGCACCTCTTTGACAGTGTTGGTAAAGCCCTTGCTTCTATCTTTTCATTTCTCTTTGGACAATAGAGAACTTTGATTATCCTAGTTTGGTGGTGACATTTTGTGAGGTCATCCTATTACCAAGGGTCTTCTATTTTTAGTCTTCTTTGGTCAGTCTGGATCTTAGATCCTAGGTGTTGTCATGTTGCTCAACATCTCAATGAACATTATGGTATCAATTGCACAAGATGGCTCTTAGTCTTCTTTTTTCTTCTCCATTTCCCATGTTCTTCTGAAGTCTTCTATTCCCATGGGAAATTCTTCTTCTTCTTCTTGATTCTTTTCCTCTTACTATCTAATCTACTTTCTTCTCTTCTATTCATTTCTTCCATGCTTGATTACTTCTCTTCTACAACCATGAATCTTGACTATCTAGCTTTGGAACCTTTATTAAGAATAGATGATCTTGAGCTCATTGACATATTCGAAAAGTGTTGTTCCTCCAAAATTCTCATGAGTGATGAATTTATAGCAAAAATAAAAGAAAAGATGATTAAATCAGATGCCTTTGCTAGAATCATAAACATGATCATATCACGATCTTCTTCTTCCAAACATTCTTCATCATCTAAATCTTCTCATTCTTCTTCACCTTCCAAGTCTTATCATGACTCTTCCAGACATCATTCTCATTCTTCATATTCTAAGTCTTATCATGATTCTTCTAAACACTATTCACATTCTTCATCTTCCAAATCTTATCATGACTCTTCCAGACATCATTCTCATTCTTCATATTCTAAGTCTTATCATGATTCTTCTAAACACTATTCACCTTCTTCATCTTCCAAATCTTATCATGACTCTTCTAAACATCATTCAAATTCCTCATTATCCAAGTATTCTTCTTCCAGTAGGTCTTCACCTTCCCCTTCTTCACAATCTCATTCTTCTTCTACTTCTCCTAAGAGTCTTACTTCTCTTCAGAAGACATACCATAAAGAGCAACATGATAGTCCTTGTGATGTCTCTTCCACAAAGAGTGACACACCTACCTTTGATGACTATGATGACTATGATGACTATGATGATGGACAATGTAGCAATACTTATGGCAACTCTATTCCTAAGAGTCCTCCTCGTCGTGTGCTTAGGCTTACTAAAGGATCATCCTATTGGATAGATTGTGATGGTGATCCATATGATTCTAATTTTGAGAGAAATTATGATATTTGTTGTGAACAATATGATACATCTACTTCTATTGAGGAAGAGAAAGCTTTTCATGCTGATTATAAATGAAGATACTATGAGCATGTCTTGTCTAAAAACTCTCATGCTGAAAATAAAGATTACGCTCTCAAGAAAGATCATATTAATGTTGAACCTTTGTCTTGTGATGGTTCCATTCTATCCTCTACTTCCTCCAATACCCTCACACTTCCTAAAGCTTCTGAGTCATCCAAATCTTTCACAAATCCTTCATCCAACAAAGATCCTAAGACTTTCCATGCGGTTCCCTATAGTTATCCTCAAGGGCCACCTCTTAAAGATACTCAAGATAACCTTCACTTGGCTACAAATACTTTCAATAATGTCAAACCTAAAGAGCCTAAGCCTTCATCCGCTATAATGCCTATTTCAGCTAGTCCTTCACCACCTCTTCCAAAGTCTTCCATACAATTCCAGCATGCTTCCTTGTCCTTAGAAGTGGCTCCATGTCAAGAGGACTCTAAAAATGATAAAGAAGAGAATATAAAGAAAGATCAAGATCAAGAACCCTCCATGTCATCCAATTCTTTTCATGATGTCTCTTATCTGTTTCATGGTTCTTTTGATCCTTTACACCCTTCCCCATTCATTCCACCATGTCTTAATTCTTCCTCTAAGCAAGATCAAGCTACTACTTACACCGTTTAGCTTATTGATAATCAAAATAACCTTACTGCACTTGCACTTTCCAAAGATGATACTTCCATTAAGGTTATTAAAAATGGTGTTGTTACTTCTGATGTTAAGCCTATTGAAAATCAAGAAAAAAATGATGCACTTATGCTATCCAAAGCAACTTGTCAAGATCAAAGTCTTCCATCTTCTTGTTCTACCACTCCATGTTCACTTCCGCTTTCTGCTCTTCCTAAGTCTTTGCAAGCTTTGAACAATCCTATCAATGAAGTTGCTCCTATTCAAGATGTGCATGATCCTGTTGAAAATCCTAATGTTCACTCTAAATATGTTGATATCCTTGGTTGTGATATAGATGTTGATGAACTTATTGATTGTCCTTTTGCATCTTCCACATCTATCCTTGGACCTCCTCCACCAATACTAAGGGCTTCACGTCTTCCTTCCATTTTGGGTCCTTATGTCCCTTCACTTTCCCCTCCTAATTCTTCTAATTCGTCATCCATTTTGGGTCTTTACGTCCCTCCATCTCCTATCTTTCCTCAAGATCAACATAGATACATACCCTTGAATCCTTTTCATCCACCCACCCATCTAAACCAGTCGTATCGTCCTTCTTCTTCCACAAGTCCCAAGTCTTTTGGAAGTAACTTGAATGTTCAATACAAGAAAAAGAAGCAATACAAGAATCCATCAAAAAAAGAAGATCACCATGTCCCCTCTAATCGACATGGATATATAAAGTCAAAAGAGATATCTAAGAAGAAAACTACAAGACAAGTATGGGTTCCAAAACCCATCATTGAAGATATTCTCTCTAAATTATCAAAAGGAAATGAAAAGCCTAAGGCTATATGGATTCCAAAATCTCTCTTGAAAGAGTCTCATGTTGAACAAAAAGTGAAATTGACATTCAAGCTTCCAAAGATTTCCACTTCATCTTCTTCCAAAAACATTCTTTCATTCCATGCGCCTGAACCACAACCTCTGCTAAACATTTTCCATATTCCTTCTCGTATTCCTCCATTCACATTTGAGAATTATAACAAGCACACCAATCCTCTCTTCGAGGAGTCACATAGCAATAATGAACCAGAATATGGTTTGCATTTGGACTAGAATATGGTTTACATTTCCTCCATTTTTTCCGTCACCCTTCAAGGTGTGTATTGACGTTGATCTTACCTTTCTTTCCATCTACCTTTTCACATTCCTTCCATTCATTATCCTTCTACCTTCTCTCATTTTCCCTCATTTGCCTATTCCTTCTGCGTCTTCCTTTCCTCTTCAGCATCTTTGAGCATATCATTTTGAATCCTTGACATATCATGGTTTATCCTTTCAAGGAGCATTATCTAAAAAGCTTGCATTCTTCCAAAAAATAGAAAAAATAATTTAAAAAATAGAAAAAAATTCAAAAAGAAAAAAAAAAATTGAAATTTTTTTTGAAAATGTGCCATGGTGAAAACCTGGAAACAGGTGCCTTGGTAGCAAAAGTAAAGAGAAATAAATTCATCCTATAGTGAAAACCACTCCCTTGTGGCACCTTGGATAAGTACCGTGATGAAAACCTGGCAATCAGGCATCATGTGTAGTTCTTCTATATGTTTCATCCATTCCATCTTCTCTCTTTGATCTTGACAATGTTGACCTATGATTAAACATTTGGCTATTTTGTGAGCTATCTTACGATGATCTTGCTTTCATTCCATTCATGTTGAGCCTTCATATTCATTTTCCTTCATTCATTCTAGCCTTTCGCTATCCTTTTTCCCTCTGATCTTGATCTAATAAAAAAATAAAAATAAAGAGTAAAGCACAATGCTATGAAGTCTCTTGACATGTCTACTCCTTTGGACTGCATCCTTTCCTTCTTTTTCATTACACTTTTGAGGCTTATCCTATGCTATCCTTTCATTGCTTGTCCAAATGTGCTTTGCATGACAATTTTTCCCTAGCTTGGGTACTCTTGAGGGGTTTGCCTTTGAGGATTTCTTCCCTCCATTTGCCTTCATTCTCCTTTCCTCTATCTCATTCACCAGCTTGCTCATCCATCTTGTCCTCCACATTTCTAGACATTGGGATTGCATGATGTGATCTTGCTTAAAGAGTTTGATGCCCATTCTGTCTGGGGGCATCATTTGTACATACTTATTGATCTTGAAAAAAGTACCAAAAAAATTCATATATGATGCTGAAAAAATCCTAAAAAGCATATAAAGTCCTGAAAAAAAAAATAAAAAAAATCAAAATATTCAAAAAATTAAAAAAATTAAAAAGTGCCTTGGTGAAAACCTGGAAACAGGCGCCTTGGTAGCAAAAATCAAAAAAAGAAAAAAGAAAAAATTGCAATAAATCCGAGTGGTGAAAACTTGGAAATATGCGCTACTTGAGGCCTTTGTACCCCTATTTGTTAGCATGCGTCCTCGACACTTAACCACTTTCCATCATGCCTTAACCTTATTTGGCCTAGTCTGGAATTGGTCTTTTTCTTTGTCTAGGGGGCATAACTGTTCGCATAGGTCCTTTTGGTGTGTTTGTCTCTTGGGACATTTCACAATAGGTGTTTTTCAAACACCACCCCAACAGTGTTTTTCAACACTACCCTTGCGTCGAGTGTTTCTTAACACTTATCAGGTGTCTTACCCAAACAGTCTCGTATGACGCGATATTTCTCATTTGCAGATATGATACTCAGAATTTGACTCTATGACCAACACACACGCACTTAAACAATCAACTCGTTGGCGATATGATGACTTTATTTTTCTTTGTGTGCTGTCTATGAGGATTTCTTTGATGAGTGGTCTCTCCCTGGGAAGTTTTCAATGATGCCTAGCTAGAAGACTGAGGGTATGAGAACATGTTTTCTTTCTTTATCTGCTTGTGGGTATATTTTGTTGGTCCTAATTGTCATGAGCATTTATGCTGGTCTTACTTGACACTATGGATTAACAAGGTATTATCCTTGACTGTTTTGCGAGTGCATGCTTCTAGCTATCCTGATTTTCATGTGTCTTGATACAAGCATAATCTCGCCATATCAAACTTAGGTAATCTCATTGCATTAGTCATCTTGACCTACATGTCTTTGATGCCTAGGTGAGATTTCCACATTTCTATCTGATAAAGATCATATTCATATCCACATAGTTATGCTAGTGTGCATTGTATGATCTCACGACGCTACCAATAACGCTCAATGATGATAATTAGATGTCTATAAGCATTGTGACCTTGCAAATCAACCACTTTCATAGTAGCTTGCATTTCTAGGTTCATGTTAGTTTAGTTTCTGCACCTTGCATATGGAGAGAGCTCTCCTTTTTTCATCTTATGCGGACTAGTTAGTCAACTGTGCTCATTTTCTGATTCCTCTTGATCATATCTTTCATTTCTGATCTTTCATATCACATCATTTTCTATCCATTTTCAGACTCAAAATCAAAATCTGAGTCATGTTTCCAAATTTTCCCTTTCTTCTGAGCAGTTGACTGACTTTTTGAGGCATAATTTGATTTTCGATGGACTTTCTTCCTTCCATGTCTCTCAAATTTTCTAGTCTTTCATCCACTCTATTTCTAGTCTTCTATTTCTATTCTTCTACTTCCTCACTGGGGCATGTTCTATTGCCTAATGGTTAACCTATTTGACCCTTACATTAGATGCTGATTTGATCAAATCTTTATCAACCCACTGTTCTCCTCTCTACCTGATTTCGATTTCGATTCCGAGGGGGCAGTATTTATGGGATTCTCATCCCTGATTTCCTTGATTTTCCCGATTCAGACATCTTTTGTGAGCTTTTGCTCAAAATTTGAGATTCTTATCTCCCATTTTTAGACATTGATTATTGCCTAGCAGCGACGGTGATAGTTTTGTCTAAAGCTTGATTTGCACCTAGTAGCGACGGTGTTGGTCTAAGCTTTTGTTTGTCCAGATGTGATCCCGAATCGACCTCATATCTGAGTTGTTTTGTGATCCCAAATCGATCTCACATTTTGACTTTATTCTTTGACTACATGTGTTCCCAAATCGATCACACATTAGTCAAAGAGGGGCAAATGTATGCACCCAAAAATGGTCACCTAGACTTTGGGCCCCATTTATTTGATCTATCAATCCTGAATCATTTTTATCAAAAATCAATATTTTCAACATTATCAATTTCTTGATCAAATCCTAATTTTGATCAGATATTGGACTTTTATCCTTGGGCTAACCATTTATCCTAAGTCTTTATTTGATTAAAAGGAATATTTCCTCCCCTTTTGATTAAATAAAAAGCCCACCTTTTCCTCTTATCCTAAGTTGCACAAATAAAACATTATTCCTATTTTACAAAAAAGGGAAAAAGCACTTTTTGTCTCACATGAGGCTCAAAAGTCAACACTTCACTCTCATTGGAGGATATTTGTGCACATGGATTGCTCTTCTTTCAACCTCCACCGTTGATTAAGTTTTTTTCCTCTTAATCTCCATGGTCCATTTCACCTCATTTCTTATAAAAGGAGAGCTCTCTCCTTCATTTGCATATATACCATGTTTTTATGCTAATGTTATGCTACAGGTTTTAGGTGCATTTGGAGTTTGAAGACATTGAAGACTTGTTGCATTTCATTGTAGTTGCATATTTCCTTTCTTAGTTGCATGATAATGGCATTCTTAGTATAGATTTCCTTTTACGCAATAGAATAAGCTCACATAGTCTAAATAGGAGGCATTGTAATCCATTGCTATTTCCTTTCATAGATTAGTTGCATTGTACTTTCATTTCCATAGCTTAGATTGCACTCTCATATAGCTTGCATTGCATTTACATCTTCATAGTGATTCTTGAGGATATTGGCACTCTTGCCCTTGTCCTCACTTGAATCTCTCATTGTGTGGTTGACTAGCAAGGTCATGAGTTCATAGCTCTAGCTGAGAGCAATTTTCAATCTTGCAACTCCATACATAGAGAGCTATGAGCTGCTTTGTGAGGCCTCATTCTTGAGCAACCTTGCATGTAATGGTTCATAGAAGTGCATATTTTAGTGTGTACAGTTATAACTCAGTTCTTCAGTTTGTCTTCAAAACACCCACGTTGCTACCTATGCACCTAGTGTACCCTGGTGCCTCCAACATACCAAAACCCATCCTAGGCTTCACACCATGACCCCAACACCTTGGATCATCTCAACACATCCCATCTAACATGTTCCAACTCCTTGCAACCTCTCAGTAACTCATCTCTTACACTTTCCCAGTTTTGCCTATTCTAGGCTTGACACAACTAACCCTTGCCAGACAATAATTCTTAGTTTTCTCCAAACTTTTCCATTGACCTTCCCGAACCCTTTGGTGTTCCAGATACTTTTTATCCCCTTCTAAAACATACCAAAATTTCAACTATAGTTGTTTTGGAAAGTATCTCTCAAATCTTGCTATCTCAGTTACACAACTAGGCCTAATTAGTGGCCATTTACAAAGCAACTCATATCCCCTTATTTGCTAGAACCTTAACAACCCAAAACAGTCTTGTAATATGACTCAAATGAAATGATTTCAAATTTTGTTTGGTCACTCTAGCATTTCTACATCCCTTTTCACCCAACCCTCACTTCTAGGCCCTTTACCCTAGGGCTTTCCCGAAAACTCATCTCCCAATCTTTTTAGATCTTGTAAATGGATCAAACATACTTAAAATCATCCCAATAGATGATATCAAACATAAAAACTTATCCTTGTTTGGAGAAAACTCTTACTTCTCTACTTGGGGCAGTCACCCATGCCCATGCTCTTCACTGCCCAGCCAGTCCTTGGTTCTTTCTCTCTGTCAAAACTCTTACCCTGCACACAAAATCATATGATATATATATACATTACAGTCAAAATAACCCTCTCCCACAAGCAATAGTTCTTAAACAGAAAGTGGGAGGGGTGATTCACCCATTCTTGAAATAAAACTGTGGAAAACTGTCACGTGACTGTGACAAACAGCAGTGTTTCTTATTGTGTATTCACTTGGAAACTACAAAATATCTACCACCAATGAAAAATGAAGTTTAAGGAATCATGCTACTCATTCTAAATATCTTAAGGAATAAAAAATAGAAACCTTTGTATGTAAAACAACTTGTTTAAATACAAAACTGTAGCTTGGTGCAGCAAACTGTCAATGTGACAGAAAATTTAGAACTTTCATTGCTTTCTTCTCTCATACAATGCTTGATCTCGACCATACCTCTCAAAACACTCAAAAGACCTTCATTTTATCAACTTTTCTCTTCCCCAAAACTACTACAACTTCCCTTGGATCGACTAAAATAGTCTAACTGTTTTGTGACAGTTTTAGACAGTTTTAATAACTTTTTATTAACAAAGCTTTACTAATTTGTTTCTCATTTCAACCTTTTATGACTTAGGATTTGTAATACCTTTAAGATCACCATTAATTGACTTACTAATGCCTAAAAGACTTATAGACCACAACTTAACCTCTTAGACTCCACTAGATTGCCATGTTTGGCTTATTAGAAACATTATGACAACTTCATATATTTTGGCAATTACATTGACTTTCTTGCATTTACTATGCAACTTATGATGTAATGACCTCATAAAAACTTCCTAGGACCCAAATACACCCCATGGACTATTTCATTACATGAAATGACTTCCTTATCCCATATTTTGACTTTTTAGCCATTTAGGCCTCTTTATGGCAATTTATTACATTATTTGTACTTTTAACATTCCAAGTACATTTCAATGGCTCAAAGGCCATGATAAAACATTAAATGCCTTCATGGATCCTTATTAGGTCTTCATTCCTCCTCTATATGCATATGTCACCTCCTTGGGTCCTGGTAGGGACCTTGTGTCCTTCATCCTCATGGATGCCCCTGCATCAAAAGCCCAATGTCCTTTTTCATTTGATAAAGACTTGTACATGCCACCATTCCCTAAAAGAGTGGAAATGCTGAAATATGATAAGTATGATGGCAACTCTGACCCCCAAGATCATGTCAGAGAATTCTATACTCGATCTATGGAGTTCATGCACAAACCAACCTATCTGATGCGTCTCTTTCCTTGATCTCTATGAGGAGCAGCTATTCATTGGTTCTCAAGAATGCCTCCAACAATCAAAACCTTTGAGGAGTTAATAAAATTGTTCTGTCATAAATAATCCTACAACATCTAGCATCCAGTCACCATGATTGACATCTGCAATCTCAAACAATATCTAGGAGAACCATTCTTGACATTTATCAAGAGATGGAAGAAGAAATTTTCTCTATATGCTAGACCCATTCCAAAAATTGAGAAGTTGGAAATCTTTATCAACAATCTTGTTCCAGAAATCAACTACCCTTTACAAATGCAAAATCATACATCTTTTGATAAGATGGTAGATAATGCAATCAAAATTGATAAAGTACTTGTGAAAAAAGGAGACATCACACTTCAAAAGGACAAGTATGAATCTAGTTCTAAGGATAAGAACAAAAACTAGAACAAGAATAAAGGCATCATCATAGATGGTGTTGTTGATAATATATGTGCCCCATCTAAGGCACCTACTTTCAATCTAACTATTGGTACCCAAGCCATCAAAGCTTCAAAACAAAAGGTGCCTGAATCATCTCAAAAGCTGAAAGAATACAAACCTTGGTCCACTGATAATAAATGAAAGTTCACTCCTCTTGGAGAATCTTTGGAGTCCTCTATGAAAACTTTTTTGGCTAATAACATCATCTCTTTACCTAAGATCCAACAATCTGATCCTGAACCTAAACCAAAATGGTGGAAGGAGAACAAATTCTATGATTTTCATCTTAGTAAGGGTCATAAAACTAGTAACTGCTTGCGCTTGAAGAATACCATTCAAGACAAGATTGATAGTGGAGAAATCATGATTGATAATCATAAGAGCAATAATGATCATACAACATTCACAGAACCATTTCTGAAACATATTCAAGGAGATTCATCTTCTCAGCCTAATGTGGGTGCTAAGGTCAATTATGCCCATTCTGGAAACAATGTTGTTATCAATAGTTGAACCAAGCCTATTTGAGCATTGCAATGTCATAACAATTATAAGAAGAGATAGAGAAAATCAACCAACTAACACAGTTACTTGATCACAAGCTTAGGCACACCTACAAGGACAAATCCCAAATCCATCAAATGTCCCTAAGGTGCCTTTCAATCTATCTTCTACTTCTAAATAGAGGGCTACATCTAAATCTTCAAATCCTAAAGACACTAGACCTACATCATACAATATTATTCAACAACTCCAGCATACTAATGAAAAAATCTCCATGTTTGAGTTTCTTAAAATATCTCCAACTCATAGAGCCATTCTAGACAAAGCTTTGCTTAGATCTAATGTTCCTGATAACCTTGATTTAGACAAATTCCATACTATGGTTGGTCATCTTACATCTCCATAGTATATCTCCTTTTTAGAGGAAGATGATAACTCCTTGAGTCATCCACATAACCAGCCCTTACATATAGAAGTCTTGATCCAAAACCATCGTGTCAAAAGTGTGTTGATAGATGGGGGTGCTGATCTAAATATTTGTTCTTATAGCTTGATCACACAATTGGGATTTTAAAAAATGGCTATTGATCCTAGAAAGAAAATAACTATCAAGGCATATGATGAAGAAGAAAGATCCTCCAAGGGAATAATTGTCCTGCCTATCAGAACAGGTCCTGTCATCAGATATACTACATGTTAAGTTCTTGATATACCTTTGGCTTACAACATCCTTCTAGGGAGACCCTGGATACATGAAATGAAAGCTATTCCTTCTACATACCATCAGTGCTTAAAATTTCCTTATGAAGGAGTAGAGGTAATCATCCCAGCTGATGTGTCTACAATTTGCAATGCATTGAAGGAAAGCGCTGATAAACTTGTCCCTAATAACAGAGAATCTTGCACTCAACAGGAAAATATTGCTTCAACATCCAAGATGGAAGACATTGCTAAAGAGGTTAAAATCAAAGAAAATGGTATGGGAGAATATACTATAGAGCCAGTCTTATCTTTGACATCTCTCCCTATCTCTCCTAAGTCTTATGGACAAACTCTAAAATAGTCTAAAAAGGAGTCTAAAGAACCTCTAGAAGCATATAAAGGAAATTTTGTTGCAGAACAAGTATCTAAATAGGAATTTGAAGAGGATGAAGTTGTGCTTGCATGGATCTACAAAGACAAACCTAAATCACAAACTAATCAATCATGTGATTCTAAAACATCAAAGGTTCCTTCTAAGTCATACGGTCTAGGGGATAGATTGATTACAAAGATGGGTTATATAGGAAAAGGACCTCTAGGACTACATGGTAAGGGTCTTCTATCACCTCTTGACCATCATGGTCAAGAAAACAAGAATACAATAGGTCTAGGATACAAGAAGAAGCCTTTTTACCTTAGCAAGAACTCCCCACATGTCATAGAGAAAATCAATCTAGGAGAAGCTCTTCTTAATAAAGAAGAAATAAAACAATCTGATAGTGAGGAATCTAACAATACTGAGGAGCTCATTCCTTATGAGCATCTACCTAAAGAAATAAAAGGTTTCCTTGATGATGAAGATGATCCCATAAAGAGAATCAATGTAGTAGCAACACAAGAACCTACTATGGAACAAGAGGTAGTTGCAACACAAGAACCAACAAATCTCAAAGGTAATCAAATAGAAAAAAAGGAATAAAATCCTATCACTATAGCTAAGCACTTAGAGCATTCCAGTGATTTTGAGATAGATTCCCATGAGTATGAATTCAAATCAAAATCTGATTGAAACCCTTCTTGGGGTATTCATCCTGACTTTACTCATGTTCTTAGATTTCCTAGAGGTCTAGATGAAGAAATAGAAGATGAATCAAATGAATATGAATGGGGAGTCATTCCAGAACTAGATGAACTTATTATAGAAAAGCATGTTGATGTTACTCACCAATATACACCTAACCCCAATGTAAGTCTAGAGAGAAATGATGAACTTATCGAGTCTGGTCCACCGATGGCTAAAGTGGATTTCCACAATGACATTGAGCCTATTCATGAATTGAATGTCTTAAGTTGTAATATCACCTTTGAACTTGATCGTTGGGTTAGGACCAATGATGACCTATCTGTATCCCTAAACACTCTTTCCCAATCTTTTACCACTTTGACTATCCAACATCCTGACCTTCTTAATCAAACCTCCACAAATTTGAGCTATGGTGTTTATACCTTCCCGAATGACTATGCCCTTGCTTGATACCTAAATGTAGTTGAGCCTATGAGGAATTCCATCAATGAACTGAGCATCAGCATGATGGAGTCAGACATCAAGTATCTCAGTCAAAAGAATAAGAATAAAAAGAAAAAGAAAAAGAGTTCTGAGGGTGAAAACCACTTTGTGGCAGTCTCAAAACCTACAAAAGAAAAAATAAAAGATGTATCCAAAGGTGAAAACTTCTCTAAAGCACCTAAGGATGAGATATTTGATGTCCTTTTGAGTCATTTACATGATAGATCTCTAGTTCTAATTGAACCCACTCAATCTGTCAACTTGGGAACAGAAGAGGAATCACAGTTGATCCATGTAGCCCAATCCTTATCAGAAGAAGAGAAGCAAAAATTTACAACATTCCTAATAGAAAAGAAGATCAATTTTGCATGGAAGTATTCAGATATGCTAGGGTTAGATCCTGATCTTATAATGCACCATTTATCTATTGCTCCAAATGTAAAACTTGTTAAGTAGAAATTGAGAAAGATGTATCCTCATGTTGCACTCTTGGTAAAAGCTGAATTAGAGAAGCTCCTAAAGGCCAGATTTATTCGAGTGATTGATTATGCAGAATGGATCTCTAACATTGTACCTAATTCAAAACCAAATAAATCAATCAGAGTGTGCACAGACTTTAGAGATGTAAAGAGAGCATGCCCTAAGGATGATTTTCCACTACCTAACATAGTTATGATAGTGGACATGACTGCAGGTTTTGAGATGTATTCTTTATTGGATGGTTTTTCTGGATATAATCAAACAAAAATTGCTCCAAAGGATCAAGAGAAGATTTCTTTCACATGTGCATGGGGTACCTTTTTCTGGAATGTTATGCCATTTGGGCGTAAAAATCTTGGTGCTACATATCAGAGAGCTATGACTTCTATTTTTCATGATATGGTGCATAGGACTATGAAGAATTATGTTGATGATACTTTAGAAAAATCTATGATTAGAGCTAAACATCTAAATGACTTGAGCAAGATACTAGATAAAATGGAAAAATTTAGTCTCAGACTGAATCCTAAGAAGTGTGCTTTTGGTGTCACTTCTGGAAAGCTCCTAGGATATATAGTTTCAAAGAAAGGCATTGAGGTTGATCCAGCTAAAGTAAAGGCTATAATGGAGATGCAACCCCTAAAGAAAATTAGTCAAATGAGAATATTGCAAGGGAGAGTTCAATCTATCAGATGCTTCATATCTCAGCTAGCAGACATATCACAGCCTTTTACAAAAACATTACATAAAGGTGTGACATTTGCGTGGAACGAAGAATGTGAGAACAACTTTAACCATATCAAGAAGTATCTATCAAATCCTCCTATCTTGATGCCTCCTATTTAAGGGAAGCCTTTGATCTTATATGTATCTACAGTAGATACATCACTGGGGGCATTGCTAGTACAACATGATGAGAATAAAAAGGAAAGAGCTATATACTATATCAGTAGAACATTGGTAGCATATGAGAAGAACTATTCAATAATTGAGAAAGCTTGTCTAGCTGTGATCTTTGCATCATAGAAACTAAGATATTACATGTTAGCTCATACCACACATTTGGTAGCTAAGATTGATCCACTAAAGTACTTACTAAGCAAAGCTGCCCTCACAAGTAGATTAGCTAAATGGGTCATGCTCTTAAGTGAATTTGACATTGAATATGTTGAAAGAAAAGCCATTAAAGGCCAAGTTATTGCTGATCAGTTAGCAGATGCACCTTTGTTTGATAATACACCAATGCAAATGGAATTTCTAGATTCCTCTATCATGAATCTTTCTTTTGGAGAATGGAAATTGTTCTTTGATGGCTCATATACACAAAATGGATCTGGAGCAGGTATTTTATTTATCACTCCTCAAGGATACTCCATTCCTAAAACATTCAGAATCAAATTTCCTTGTAAAAACAATATTGTTGAATATGAAGCCCTTTTAAATGGTATGAAAATAGCAATTGAGTGGAGAGTAATAGAATTACACATTCATGGAGACTCCCAACTTGTTATCCATTAAGTCAATGATGTGTACCAAACTAAAGATGAAAAGCTCATTCCATACAAAAGAATAGTACATGATCTAAAGAAGTATTTCATATCTATCACATTTCAAAAAATTCCTAGAATAGAGAACAAGGTTGCCGATGCAATGACAATGCTATCTACTTTATTGCAGCAGCCTAAAAATGAGCTATGCTATGAGTTCCTGGTGGAAGCACTATCTTATCCTGCATATGATTCATCTGAAACCCACATGATCTATACTATTTTTGGTCATGATTCATCCTGATACAAAAATCTTTTCTTCTATCTCCAAGACCAAATCATTCCCAAAACCTTCAATTGTCATGAGAAAAGATACCTTATCCAAAATGCATCCCGGTATGTCATCATTGGTCACGATCTATACAAATGAGGTCTAGATGGTACACTACTTAGATGTTTAGAATAGGAAGAGTCTCAATGTGCACTCAAGGAAGTCCATGAGGGTATATGTGGGTCACACTCAAATGGTTTAACAGTAGCTTGAAAGCTTATTAGGCTGGGTACTATTGGCCTGAAATGGAGAAAGATGTAATCAAGTTTGCTAAGAACTGTCAAAAGTGCCAAGTACATGGTAACTTAATTCATGCTCCAGGGAGAGATCTAATCCCCTTCACTACACAATGGCCTTTTCATTAATGGGCATTTGATCTTATAAGATCCATACATCCTCTTCTAATGGGCATACCCACATTATTATAGCTACAGATTATTTTACAAAATGGGTGGAAGTAGTCCCTTTAACATAAGCAACTAGGAAACAAATATCTATGTTCATCTTGAACTATATCATATGCAGATATGGAATCCCACATTCCATAATCATAGATAATGGTGGACAATTCAGAAACAAAGACCTAGATGATTTATGTGCCAAATTCAATATTACACAACATTGGTCTTCTATCTACTATCCTCAAGGGAATGGACAAGTAGAGGCTTCAAATAAGAATCTATTGAAAATCTTGCACCGTACAGTTAATAAAATGGGAAGAGACTGGCATCTCATGATCAATCTAGCTCTATGGGCCTATAGATCAAGTATCAGAATGCCCACTGGGGCTACACCTTTTGCTTTAGTTTATGGGTCTGAAGTGATACTACCTATTGAGGTTGAAGTCCCATCACTAAGAATCAGAATGCATGGTCTAGTAACTGATGATGACTACAGAGTGTCTAGGTTGCAAGAACTTGAACTACTAGATGAGCACAGACAAGCATCATATGATCATCTCAGAGTGTATCAAAAAAGAATGTCTAGAGGCTACAACAAGAAAGTCAGACACAGAGAATTTCAAGTTGGTGATCTAGTCTTAAGAGAGAATCCTAAAAATCAATCACATCGAGAATGCAAGGGGAAGTTTGAACCCAACTGGCTGGGTCCTTTTGTTATCACTGCTACTTTTGGCTCTGGAGCCTATCAACTCTCAATGACTGAAGGAGAATAGCTCCAAGAACCAATCAAAATTCTCCATCTGAAGAAATTCTACACCTAAGGCATTCAGTCTATGGTAAATTGTCCTAAAAAAATTATAAAAATTCAAAAAAGTCCTGAAAAAAATGAACATCTTGGTGAAAACTAGCAATAGGCACCTTGATGATTCACAAAAAAAGTAAAAAATATCAAAAGTACAAAAAAATTGAAAAAATGAAAAATGAGAAAAAAAGAAAAGTGCCTTGGTGAAAACTTGGAAATAGGCGCCTTGGTAGCAAAAATAGAATCTCTGCCAAGATGGTGAAAACCTGACAAATGGGTGCCACTTGTTCAAAACATTCCATCTATCAGCGCAATCTTGGTCTTTCCTAGCTTTCAATCTTTCTTTAGTTTGTACATATCTCTTGGTTTTTTCCCACATATCCTTGTTTTAATAAAGTCGATCTGAACCCCAATTAGCTCAAGCCTTTGTATCCTATCAAAGTTCACACTTGGTAGCTATCAATGTCATATCCTATGGCCTCTAGTACATCTTAGATGAGTCATATCTAGTCATAGTCCTTTGAAGCTTTATCTGAGTCAGTCAGTCAGTCTCCTCTCCAGAAAGGATTTTGCATCTACAACAACACAATCAAACATCAAACTAAAAACAATCTATGCTTCATGCTTTTATCTCCTTGTATGCTTATTGATTCGCATTGAGATTTTTGCATATTGTGTCCCTTTCAGCTCTTCAATGATGTCCTTTATGGGATTTAGAGAGTGATGAAAGGGGGCATAATCTTTTCTTTTTTTTCTACTTGTATGTGAAAATCTAACAACTTTAGAAATTCTGGATTGAAATGGTGTCCATCTATAAGAGCCTCTATCTCGAATTGGATGGCCATGAGTACCTCGACCATTGATACCCAAAAAATTCAAGGAAGTTTGATCTAACTATTTGTCTTTTTGAGTGATTTCTTTCTCCTACTATGAAACACGATCTTACCTAAGGGTGTGAATGATAAAGGGTCACTACAGGTAATTCACACTAGATTTAGAATAATCTCTTGACTGTTTGATGTGTTTGTATCACAAGGTGTATTCAGGTCATCATGATGTTTATGTTTTGATGCTTATACAAATTGCTATATCAAAATGGACATGATATTCAGGTCATCCTGGCTTTTGTGCCTTGGTGCTTATATCTAATCCAACATTCCAAAAACAAAATCAATATTCATATGTCCATGGTTATTTGACCAGTGGGTGTTGTATTGATTCCTGCATATACAAATCGATATTCATATGTCTATGGTTTTATAACCAGTGGGCATTGTATTGATTTATTCAGTTACCTAAAAATTCAATGATGAAAATGACCGACACATGATCAGTGACTAGGTCCTAAGTCTTAGGTTGCATTTCATTTTACATGTCTCTTTGCATTTTGCATGTTTGCATGATCTTGCAAATGGCTAGATAAACTTTAGTGCTTAAATGATTCTTCAATCATCTCTTCAAATTTAACAACAGATGAAACCTAACTCGAAGGTCTCTTCATGGAACCGCAAGCAGTTATCTTCCTAAGTTAAACATCCTTTTGACATAAGACTGAGTACTTGTCTTCATCAATCCCTGCAAAACATATCATGTGTATTGTTGCATTTACATTTCATATCATAACCATCTGTTGCATTACAATACATCCATGTGCATAAGCATAAATCATACATACATCTTTTCATAATCACATACATAGGCATAACATCCATACATATGAAAGAAATCATTGCATTCCATAAATCCATACATACATTCTACACTACTCATAGCATAAGAATCACATGACATCATCATAAATAAAAACATGACGAGTACAAAGGAATTCATAACCAAAATCTCGATCTCATTTATATATCATAAAACTCAAAATTGTCAGGGGTGCACTACTGGCACAATGTACAAAAGAATGGGCTCATGTGAGCTATCAATAGTCAAAATAGTATCAATATCAAAAGAGAAACAAAAATATTATAATATCATGATAGATCAGTTGTCGGCCTGATCCTCTCCATTTGGTGGAGTTGGTGGTGGGGCATCTGGCACTACCTCGGCTCTAGGTGCTCTCACTCCCTCTGAGGCTAGCATATACTAAGAGTACAAAGGAACTCTCTAATCAAGTGGTACCACAACATAGTATGCAGAAACATAATAGGTAGATCTGGAGGTCTGATGAATAACCTCTGACTGTAATCTATGAACCTCACCCCGAAGCTCAGTGCGTTGTCTATTCACCTCTAGAAACATCTCCTCCTAGCTAGCACTACGCACCTTCAAGTCCCTAACCTATAATCTGAGTCTCCTCACAATCTCCTATGTAGTCAGTGGAACACCAAGATCAGCATCTGCCAGGCATATCAGTATCTATAGTAGGCTGCTCTGTGGTCTTTGTTCTCTGTGCCTTATGACATCTAACCTCTGCACCAAGATCAAAACTAGTATCATCTTGTAAGGAATCAGAATCACCACCTACAACCTACCCCACTACAAGTACCTCCTCAGTAGTACCAACACTACCTAAACTACTACCCTCTCCCCTAGTCTATCTTTGTGAACCTGTAGGCCTACCCACTATAGAACTAGTGGGACAACGGGGCCTCATCTATCCAGCTGGTCTTTGTGGAGGAGCCATAGCTCTAGGTCTCAGATGTGTGGGCTGAAAAATAGGTACCTATGTGGGTCTTGTATCTTGTCTCATGGGAGCCCCTGTGACATCCATCACCTCCTCCATGGAGGGTATCAGCTCGGTAGGATCAGAAAACCTATAGATAGGATGATCAACAAGCCATGGAATAAACCCATCTGTAACCCCGACATTTGCAACCTATGGAAGGTAGTCCCAGTCTCTACCAATAATACTATTGTACTCTTGTGAACATAGAGAATATGTAAGCCTAGTGGTCCATCCAAGTCTGATCTCATGAACTATGTGAGAATATGTGGCGTAACCCTCTAGTGCATCTTGCACTCGTCCATACTGACGCCAAACTCTAATAATGAGAAATTTCTCTAATGTAGAAGGTGATCAACCAATCAGCACATGACTCTGACAAAAATAACTAAACTTCTCTCATGCTATGGGCCAAGCCTCAATCTCTAAATAAGGCCTCCATCATACATATTTCATGTCATCAAGGCATCACCTCTAGTACTCTATGTGGCCCATGTGAACCTATGTGACATAACCAAAATAGACATATATAACCGGCCCCTGTGGCTATCGCTGTGACTTACAAACAGGTCTCAACACTGGGATATGCTCCCAGGCCCATATCTATAACACCAATGCACTAGAAGTGAAAGATCTGCTATCCTAATACACAATCTCATGCATCTCTGAAAACATGTGTACTAAAAGACACTGACCCCGGGCTAGCTCATAAGGAGTTGCCATCAGTCATGCCACCATCGGGGCCCAGCCCATCAAAAGACCGTTCTGCTGACGGTCAGACATGATGATACCACCGATCATCCTAGAAATAATGCATTCCAGTCTATGAGACTATCCATAGCATTGTACCAAAGTCTCCCAAGAAATAGATCTTGTCAACTGTGTATCATCTCCGAAAAGACATCTAAAGGCATGTAGACTTGAGTGCCCAGAACTCACATACTCCGGCCGCTGACTACTATGGAATGGAATACGTAGAATCTTGTAAACATCCTCTGTAGTCACAGTGAGCTCTCTAGTGGGTAAATGAAATGTTTGTGTCTCTGAATGGAATCTCTCTATCAACGCAGTCAAAAGACCATGGTTTACCCTAATCTTGGGTAAACGAATCAGAAACTCAAATCCACAAGTAGGAAGGTGTACCCTCATGGGGTTGGGAAGTGAAACACATAATCTCTACATCACCAGATGAGAGATACGGACATGAACATATGGAAATTGGACCTACACACCACAAAAATAGGGAATCCTATCAATAATTTGGTTAAAAGATAGGCTAATAGTGTAGGAATTTGATAGTTCACTATTACAAGGGGTACATTAAATGCTCAGTAATCAGCCTAAGGAATTAGAAAATCAAAAATTTTGACCTAAGATGGAGTTTTAAGCTTGATGTTTTCCATATGATAATTTAGACTGGTACTAAAACTCGTACGAGTTTCTATAAGGTATCATATGACAAAGCATAGTCATGCGAGTTTGTAAGGCTTCCCGTACGACAGTGGAGGGACCCGATGAAATGTCGTACAACATTTGGGCCCCTATCATATGAGTTTCATGGGGTTCTCATATGACAAAGGAAATTAAATTGGAAATTTGTATGAGTCACAAAGGACAGTCATACGAGCTTTCATACATGCGAGAATTGAAAATTAAAAGCATACAAAAAATGACCTAAACATGCTATAAACGTGCAAAAATTGAATTTTCAGAGAGGCACAGAGGTCCACCTACTGGATGTCCATACTGCCGAGGTCTCTGGTGTCTTGGGCTGTGCTCAAATCAATGGGAACTGACATGTACCTTCATTTCTACCATTTTCTCACTCAAAGGGATCCACAAGGTTTCAAAAGTCAAAAGGTGAATAATGAAATGAAAATGACCCTTCCGGCCTTTATATAGGTTTTGACCTAATTTTCAAAAGTGCTCCATTTTTCATGAAAATTGCACCCCTAGCTAATTTTGATGTTCTAAACCCATTTTTGGGATCAAAATCAAAATTTGAGATCGTTTACTATGTCAAAATTGTGATTTAAAATTTTTGGACCTAGGACGGTCTACTGCTTGCATAATCGACCTTCAATCATCAAAGAAATCTAGAATTCAACTTAACTGATTATCTTACATCAAGCTATCAAAATTTCAACTTGGTCAACTATGGTCAACTCATGGTTTAACCTAGTCAAACTAGGTCTCCAAGACCTCTAAATAATACAGAACACATTCTCGAACGTGTATAACCACTTCTCAAATAAATTAACATGCTTCTAAACTATAACGTTGACTTTTCTTGTCAGATTTCAATTTTAATCCCAAAGGCGGCATGGTATTGCATATCATTCAAGTCTATAAATCTAAATCTATAATCAATCTTTCTTCAGTAATCAAGACAACAACCACGTCTAGTTGCTGACTCATCAAAAGTCCTCATTGCTCAAGGTAAATCTATCATCACTTGGGGCATATCAGATTCATCAAGATCCATATCAATCTGGTATCCTAAATCTATCTTGTAAACTGTATCAACTTTTTGTAACCATTAGTTCATTAATGTTATTTCCTTGGTTCTTCGTAACTAAAGGGTTCAGATGTGATACCAATGTGATTCTTATTGACAATCGGGTCTGGAATCGGTCACTCACTTCTTCGTAATCATAAGGTTTAGAATCAGGTGTTTTGACACTTTCTCATAATCATCGGTTCATTGTTGTTATAGTTAACATTATCTTTGGTCATCAAGACCTGGCATCAACATCTATTTCAATCATTTTCTGTCTCAAAATCGGTTCATCTTTCAAATCAATTTCATACATATATCATACACAGACTATTCTTTGAACCACTACACTTTGCACAGTGATTCAAAGAGGGGCAAAATATAATACCCCAAAAATGGGCTATAAGTTCATTAACCTCCTACATCTTCAATTCAAATGAAATCGACATCAAAGTCCTAACCTAAGGCACATCTACACATTATCGAATTTAATTGATTTTATCCTAAATTCTGCATCGGGGAATAATCCTATTTATCTTAATTATCTTTAATTTAATAATTATTTGGCGATAAATCTTATTTATCCTAAAGTTTGATTAATTGAATATTCTGAATATTTAATTAATTAGATTTAATACTGCCACTTAATTATTTAGTTGAATTTAATTATATTTATTCCTAAATTGTATTATTTAAATTTTGACAATAAATCAAAATCCTAGGACTAATTGATTAAATTCTTATTTAATTAATTAATGTCAATTGTCAAATTTAATGATATAGTTTTCAAATAAAAGTTTGATTTAATAATTGATTAACCCATAAATCAATTATTTTTAATTCAAAAATCAGTTTAGTTGAGGATAAATCACTTTATTTATTTAATTAATTCATAATTAATTGTGCACATTCAAAGAGTAGTTAAACTTAAAATCAGGAAATCAATGCAAGTTGTTAACTTTTAGAAACTCAACATCTATTTTTGAGTTGAAAGATGATCTCAACTTTTGATTCAAGTTAAAAAGCTGTTCTTGCATGATTTGCATGATTTTGTGAGTTAATTATCTCTAATTTCTTGTTGACTCAAAAATCAACTTGAGTTCATCAAGAGTGATTTATGGCTTTTCCCATGCACCTCCAAAGCCCCGAATTTCTATAAAATCAAGGCTTTAGGTCTTCATATGCATCCATCCACAAATTGCATCCTCACGCTGGCGAATTGCTAATTGAAGAATCAATCTTCACGAATCAAGGCTGTTGTGAGATTTTCATTGTTTTTGAGCATTCATATCATCTAGCATATCAAATCTCAGATCAATTTCATATCATTTCAATTTCATATAGAATAGATTCATATTAGTTTTCTTCATCTTATTGCATATAAAATACAAAAATACAGATTAATTTGCATTCATTTTATATCTAGATTCTACATTCAAATCCTTCATTTAGGTGTTGTCAAGGTCGTTGATCTTGGTCCAATCTAAGAATATCATACTCACATCAAGTAGAAGGTAGTAAATCATCTGGTTAGTTTAGTTTCCATTTCATTTCAGATTTCAGTTTTTGCTAACCTCTAATGTTTTACTGAAGTGTTGTGTCTACAGCTACGAACAAAATTCACACACACACCGACCTAGTTGTTTATTTTGTATGAGCGTATAAATATAAGATGCGCCCATTGTATTTTGTATGGAAGTGAATAGAGAGTTGTGATAAGCATAGCGGAAGTATGTGAAGATAGTATAAGATATATTAGAGCTTTGCAAGTAGTCAAAGCATCAGCGCATCAAAGCAACTGATTTGACAAGAACTGTCACAGTGACATTTCATCCTGCAAATATAGTTTGTATCTGAGATCAGAAGGTTGTAGCCTTCACCACTTGAGTAGTGAGATCTTGGATAGTGCATCCTCTCCCCTAATAGGGACTATTGTAAAAGACTCCTAGTAGGTTCCAACCCTTAACAAGGTGTACTGTACTTAAAGCATTTTAAAGAAACTCCTAACAGGGTTAAGGATCTTCTAACAAGGATCACAAAACACAAGTGCATAATATTAGTGGGTGTCAATTCCCACTGTGTTTTTTACCTATTTGGGTTTTCCCGTAACCATATTGGTGTCATGTGTTGATTTCATGTTTCATGTTTATGTGAATGTTTAATTTAGTACTTAAGCATTTAAGTTCACTATAAAGGTTAAAGTGAAAAGTTAAAATATACTGAACACTGATTCACCCCCCTACCTCTCAGTGTTCTCATTCCTAAAAATTGGTATCAAAGCTCTGGTCCTCAACATAGAAGTTTAAACACTTGAGGAGATCATAGACAAAGTAGAAATGAAACATCTAAAAAGAAATCTTGAAGCTACTCTTGAAGACCTGGACAAATCAGAAAGAGAAATTGAAGAACTCAAAGAAAAAGTCAGTGATGCACAATTGGTTATCAAAAGGCTAAGAAAGGATTTGAAAGAATGCTCTAAAAATAATCTAGGAGAAAATTTCAAGAAGCTAAATGAAGAAAATGTATGTATGAAAGAACTACTTGAAGAATTTGATGATAATCTGATCAACAATCAAGAAGTCTACAATGAACAAGTCAAAGGAAACCTTCAACTCAATGAAGAACTAATGCAAGCAAACTTGGAAATCTTGGAGCTAAGGAATAGAAAAGAAAGCTTGGAATCTGAATTGAAGGAAGCAAAGAATCATATTGACAAATTACACACCAATTCTAATTTGATAGAATCTCATTTGTATGCAAGGAGAGCCAAAGGAGACACTAGCTGTATTGGATACAATGAAGAAAAAAATTAGATTGACAACATGCCAGCAAGAAATGACTCACAAAAAGACTCTACTGATGTTGAAAAGATTGAAGATCAAACCAAAGATAATGGTGGACCACCTAAGAATGAGCGCAAGCCTATAGATTGCACTTGTTTTGCTTGTAACAAACATCAACACATTGTGAGGAACTGTACAAAGGTAAGACCTTTTAATGGTTAATGTTATTCATGCAATAATTTTGGTCATAGAGCTATGAATTGCAAGACTAGTAAGAAGAACGAGATTCAGCATGATCAGAGAAATCAGAATCAGACAAACACAAGAAGCTCTTAGAATGTTACATGTCAGATATGTAACTATAATGGTCACTCAACAAGACAATGCAGATTGGTGACTCATGTCAATGCACTGAGAAATATAAGACCTCTAGTCATTTTTCACTCTTGTAACAAGGCTGGACATATCTCAAAGTTCTGTAGATCAAGGACGCAAGGTCAAGAAAGCCCTAAAAAGGTCGAAGAACCAGTATTGGATCTTGAAGGAGAAGTCAAGTTTGTGAAAGCCTCAGAGGATGTGAGCTTTATTTGGTTAGAAGAAAAGAAGGAAAAAGTTGATGAGAATGTATTGCATGCATCTATAGTGGACACACCCTCTACATCTGGATGAATGGCCCTCAGGGTCATAGGGGAGCTAATTTAGCTCTAGACCCCTGTGTGGCTGGTATACTCATTCTCAGAGTATGCGCCTTTGGAATCAAGATTTTGAAGTATAAAGGTACCTATTGGAAATTTGGTTGAGTTTATTGCATAGATTTTATCATTATGGAAACATATGATCCACATGAAGATCATATAGGTTAGAGAGAAAGTATGACAGAGCGCATTGCAAATTTGTCTAAAAGAGACAGTATTTTTACCAGTGAACCTAGATACAATTTTTTTTTATGAAATTGACTAGAGTAAGTTTAGTGCTTGCACACTTGAACATAGACTTTATGATGACTATTGATCACCCATCTCAGAGCACAAGTCAGTACGACATGTACAAAATAAGTTATGATAGTTTTACCAAAGACAGTGTGAAGCTGACAGGACAGAATATGAAGACAGAACTAGTAAAGAGTTAAGGGATTATTTTGTTTATCAAAATAATGACTTAAAAATATAAAGGGATGACATCTTATATGTTAACTCTTGGATAAATCTATTGGTATAAATTTAATTGTAATTGTAAAGTAGAAAATGGCAATGATACAGAGAAATTTTTTTATATATAGTGAAGTGATATGATGCAAAGTATATGAAGCATATGTAATAGCGATAGTAAAAGAGCAGTGAAGAGATATTGATGCAAGTAGCATAAGGTTATGTACCTTAACCTATTTTGGTAATCATTGTATGCTGTATATTACTTGTTTGGGCAGTGGGCTCATCTGGTAATCAAATTTTGTACTAGCAACTCCTAACAGAGTTGAGGCTTCTAACAAGGCCTATAGTCCCTTAATCAGGACTGATACACTATATGTTTGTAATAGACTCCTAACAGGGTCAACATCCTTAACAAGATACTTTTGATTAGTGGATCTTTTTGGGTACCATCCCCACCAGGGTTTTCCCTTGGCCAGGGTTTCCTTGAGAACAAATAATGTGTTATGAGTTCTTTATTGTTATGCATGTTGTTTAGCTTCTTATGTTATGCATGTATAAAGATAATTTGTTATATCCATAATTGGGAAAAAGACAAATTTTGTAGAATACTGATTCACCCCCCCCTCTCAGTATTCCCTATTTCTAACAATTGGTATCAGAGCTTAGTTACTTGGAAAAGAATCATTCAAGGAAAGCCTAGCAGCTTGAGTAAGATCTCTATGGATATGGATCAACTACAGAAGAATCTTAAAGAAGCTCTTGAACAGATTGACTTGCTTACTATTGAAAAGGATACTTTGAAAAGAAAGTATGATGATGCAAAGAACCTCATTGAAAAGAAAGTATGATGATGCAAAGGAATCTGAAGTTCTTATTGAAGATTGTGATGACAATTTGGAAAAAGAAAATGAGATCCTTAAGCATGAACTAAAGATAGAAAATCTGAAGCTTAGTTTGAAAGATGGAAATGGAAAAAATGAAGTAAATCTGAAATCTGAGAATGAAAGTCTAAAGCTTGAAAATGAAGGACTGAAATCTAAACTTGGTATAGTAACATCTAAACTTGAGAAATTCAATTTGCAGTATGCTGAACTTGAGAAATACAACAAGATTGTGAAAGGTGAACTGACTCAATCCAAACAACAACTTGAAAAGCTATATTCAACTAGTGAGAAGATTGATGAACAAATATCTTATCAAAAACCATTCTATGATAAGACTGGTCTTAGATTTAACACTTTTAAAGAAAATGATGAAAGCAAGGAACCAGATCTAAAAATATCTGAAAGCATAGATGAGAAGAAACTTGATGAGATCGACAAATCTGAAGATACACCTAAAGAAGAAGAATCACCGAAGCAAGAAGCATCACCCAAAGGTATGCAAAGAGAATTCAAAGTTAGATGTTTTTCTTGTAATACTATTGTTCATATGAAGAGAGATTGCACAGGTAAGCAATTTAAACCTCTTAATGGTTATTGTTATAATTGTCATGGTTTTGGACATAGAGCTATTGAATGTAGGAAACTTAAATTTATTGAGAATAATGATGGCAGTAGAATGTTTAGGAATACTAACAATGCAGATAAGAAACCTATTGAAGATATGAATAGAAGAAATGGAGTTATATGTTATAGATGCAACAAGGTTAGACACATTGCTAGAAATTGTAGATCACAAATCAATCCACCTGGACCAAGATATGGAAACAATGGAATTGTTTGTTATATATGAAACAAGATTGGACATACAACAAGGTTTTGCAGGATGAACAATATATTTTTTCATCCTAATCCTAACCCTAGAAATCATGCAAGAAGAAATGAAGATGCAAATAGCAGTCATAAAGGATGCTGTAGTAATTCAGATGAAGTGAAGTTTATCAAAAGCATAGATCAAGGAGACATATTCAACATTGAAGGTAATCAAGAAGGTGAAGTATTGAAAGAAGTTTTAAGTTTTGTAGGTTAGCAAAGACAACTTTCTAGAAAGAAGTGGCAAAAGAATTGAACGCGATGTCAGATCTAAGTGGGATTGAATTAATAAAAGGTTATGATTGGTATTATTTGATCATCAAAGTGAATTCAAGTGTCAAGGAGACCAAAGGGTAGTGATTGAAAGTGTTTTGCAAGGATTTGGAGAAGAATTTTGTGTTGAATCTATGCAAGCCCTAAAATCAAGAAACTAAGGTATTTTACTTGACAAATCTTTGAATCAGTAAAGGAATTTGAAGAAATCATGGATGTTTCATTAATACACAATGTTAGAGATAAGAATAAACCTAAAATGAAAAGGGATCCAGTAGAACCCTTGGAAGATAACCCTAGGTTTGCATTATCATCCATACCAGATAGAGTTTTACATTTGGAGAATGTTAGAAGTTATCTGGGATGAAAACTAGAGATAGTTAGTGATAGTGATTTCACAAGTGAATATCAGAAGATTTACAATCAGGATATGACACTGAAATAAGGTTTTGAATATTTGGAACATAATGAAATTGTTAAGTATGGATTACAGTATGAATTTGATAATGAAGAATGCACTAAGATTATTTTGAGCAGAATTCATAATGGAAAGTTTTGGTTAGAGGATAGAGTGATAGATATTATAATAGATTTGATTCATGAAGTCACTAGATTATCTAAAACTCGAGCTATTCCTTTTAATGAGGAAAACATGAGGAAGATATTCATTGACAACAAAAACTCATCCAATAATGGTAGAGGTATTGTGATTAGTAAGATCAAACAAGATGATGTGAGATATTTATGCAAGATCCTAACTACTAAGTTTTGTGAAAATTCAAGAGAGGATGACATGGCAGTTGGAATGGTACATGTAGCCTATATAATGTGTGTTGATAGGGCACAAGTTGATATGTGTGAAATTCTTAGAATTCAATTGTTTGAGAACTTGGAGAAGATCAAGAAAAATAAGTATACATAGTTTAGGTTCTCATCCCTGATCACATATATGTTCATTCATCTTTTGAGGAGATTTCCTTACACCATAGGAAATGACTAGAATGATGGATAAACTACAATGGAAAGGATTAATCTAGTATACAAAAGACATGTTATTGATTGTGTAAATGAGAGTGCAGTACTTGTTATTAAGACATTTCAGAATATTGTGTCTAGTAGATCAAGAATCCCTAAGTCTCTTATTGAAAAATATAAAGATGATATATGTTTTATGGTGGATACCAACTTTACCTATATTGAAGTAGTAGAGCCTAGAACACAGTTCATAGACCCTCTTGGCTATGAAATATCTAAGGTAGAGACTGAAGAATATGTTAGCAGCTTACTTAAGTGTAAGTTGGACACTCAGTGTAACAGGTTTGGAACCTTTGAGGAGAACTTCAACTCTACAAAGATTCTAATTGAAGAAAAGCAGTCTAAGAAGAGAGTTGAGAGCACTATTAAGAAAATCCTAAAAGATATAGGAATGATAGAGTGAGATTTTTTGGTAGAAAAGTAGACAGCAGCAGAAATCAGAGATATTGGACAAAAAGAAGTTTTGTCTATCCCTCCTTTATCATCAATTGCAGAGCAACAAGAAGAACCACAAGTGAAGGTGAAAGTGGAAGTACCTGAGAAGGATATAGAAGCAAAGATGTCTACTAGATCCTCTTCCTCCACTCCTAGCAAAAGAGTGAAGGAAAGTGCTACTGGACTAGGAAAGAGACATAAGACTCTAGTGCAACCAGTTCCAAGAAAGATTGCAAAAGTAAAAGATGATGTCACTACTAAGAAGAAATCTTGGAAACCAAAAGTTGAAAAGCTTAATGAGCAGATCGTTGAGGATGGTGACTTTGCAAGAATGAATAAATACTATGATCTTTATGATTATACTGACAGACTTAATCTAGAGAATGCAGTTGTGGAGCATATGATTTTGACTGGCAACAAGTTTGATACTATTCAGGGATAGATACTTGATGATTTATTTAACAAACTTGTAAATAGGAAGAACAGAGCATCAGATGAAGACACAACTATTAGAGAAAAGATTGTGAGGAATCTTTGTGAAATAAGAGATGAAACACATTTCAAACAAATCATGAAAGCCCTTGACACCCATCTGAGAACCAAAAGGAGAACAATTCAGATTATGGGAGGCAGGTATGAAGAAATCAATTATGAGACAAAACAAGCTATTATCAAGGTTATGAAAGAAAATGTTGGAGAATCATCAGTTGCAGCAGAGCAAGCAGGTGAGAAAGAAAAAGAGGACATTCCCTCTTCTCTAGCTATTAATATTGAAGATGAAACAATGAATGTAGAAGGTACAAAAATCACCTTGGATACTAATGAAAATGTATTCAAGAATTTGGAGAACATTGTTGACAATTTGGCCTTTGAAGAATAGGAAGCTACAAAAGAAGAAGAGATGACAAAGACCACAATTATGGAACTACCAGTAATAGAGGAACAAATTCCCATTCCCACCAAAGAAGACATCAGTCTTACACCTAAGACTAGAAAGAAGACTCAAATTGGATCTATGATTGAGCACTTGGGAAAAGAAGTAGATGATGATGATCAGTTGGAATTGATCACATCCTTGAATAAAATCATTGGCAAGAATAATAAAGTGAAGAGTCTTGAAGGATGTCTAAAGGAACTAACTGAGAAGTTACAAAGCACTGTAACTACACAAATTGTAGAAGTATACCCTATGGAGAAAGCAAAGAAGGTAATGAGCACCTTTGATAATGAATTCACAAACTTGTTTGATATTACAAAAGTGAAAGCACAAGTAGCCGATGAGGCTAGAATGCTTTTAAACATCAGTCGAAATATCAAAAATGATATCAACACTCTTGATATCTGTATCAAGGACTTGAGAAAGCATTTGGAGATAGGAAAATATTTGTACATATAGTGTACAAAATCAGAGATCTTAACAGTAGAAGAAGATCAGAACATAAAGTTGAAGGAAGCAAAGATTTTGAATGAAACAAACCTTCTTTCTAGCCCCAATGTGAAGGTATGTGATGTTGAGAAGAAATTTCAAAAACTTTATGATGAAATTAGAGTTGTGCAAGATAAGAGATAGAAAATTGAGAAGATACACTCTTTTGAGAGAGCATGCTTCTATAAAGTTGAGCATTATTGAAGAGCAGTTGAAAGAATGTCTTTCAGCTAAGACATCTTTTCATAAATTTAACTTTGAAAACCTCCACGCATGTGAAATAGCTTCTTATGGGCTGAGCGCACTACTTAATGTGGAAAATTACATTAAGAAATCATGGGATAAGGAGATAGAAGCCATGAAGATAGATTTTGCAAATTGTGTTGCAAGCCTACCAGCTTTGCAATAAATGAATTGAGGTATAACTTTTTGTGATACATTTTTGTAATCCTCCCTACCTTATTTTTTCATTGTTGTCAAAGGGGGAGAGATATATAGAATAAAATTGATAGTAATTGATAAGGATTGTTACTCTTAGGGGGATTACTATATTAGAGACAATAATTTTTGAGGATTTATAAGGATAGTATATATTTTATACTATGGCCACAATTTTGAGCAATTTTGAGATTTTGAGTTGTACACTTAGCCAATTTTCTCATATGTTACCACCAATGACAAAGGGGGAGATTGTTGGCAATTTGGCTGAGTTGATTTCATAGATGTTGTCATTATGAAAACATATGATCCACATGAAGATCACATAGGTTAGAGAGCAAGTATGACAGAGCGTATTGCAAATTTGTCTAAATGTGAGACAGTATTTTTACCAATGAAACTGGATATAGTTTTTGTTTTTGCACTTGAACATAGACTCTATGATGGCTATTGATCACCCATCTCATAGTGAAAGTTAGTATGGCATGTACTGAATAAGTTATGATAGATTTACTGAAGACAGTGTGAAGCCGACATGACAAAATATGAAGACAGAACTAGTAAAGAGTTAAGGGATTATTTTGTTTATCAAAATAATGACTTAACAATATAAAGGGATGACATCTTAGATGTTAAATCTTGGATAAAGCTATTGGTAAAAATGTAATTGTAATTGTAAAGTATAAAATGACAATGATATAGAGAACATTTTTGATGTATAGTGAAGTGATATGATGCAAAGTATATGAAGCATATGTAATAGTGATAGTAAAAGAGTAGCGAAGAGATATTGATGTAAGCAGCATAAGGTTATGTACCTTAACCTATTTCTATAATCAATGTATACTATATATTACTTGTTTGGGTAATGGGCTCATCTGGTAATCACATTTTGTACTAGCAACTCCTAACAGAGTTGAGGCTTCTAACAAGGCCTATAGTCCCTTAATCAGGACTGATACACTATATGTTTTTAATAGACTCCTAATAGGGTCAACATCCTTAATAGGATACTTTTGATTAGTGGATCTTTGTGGGTACCATCCCCATCGGGGTTTTACCTTGGCTAGGGTTTCCTCGAGAACAAATAATGTGTTATGAGTTCTTTATTGTTATGCATGTTGTTTAGCTTCTTATGTTATGCATGTATAAAAATAATCTATTATATCCATAATTGGGCAAAAGATAAAGTTTGTAGAATATTGTTTCACCCCCCCTCTCAGTATTCCCTATTTCTAATAGTACCTTTGTGCAAGAGTGCACATGCTAGTTATGAACAAAACTCAAGTTGGAAATTTTGAAATGATAACCCGGTTTACATGACTTGCATTAATGGTGGAATTCTCACTTTAGGTACACAAAAAGTTGTTTAATTACTCATTGCATTCGAACTCAGAGTGATTGAAGAGAAAAAAGAGCCTTGGAAGTTGTTTTGAATACTTGGAGATTGATCTATCAGTGATTTGTAGTGCATTTAGTTAGTTGTAGAAACCCTAGTTCATCATGCTGATCTAGAAGTCTTCAGATTATCTTGGAGATTAGTTGGAAAGTGATTAAATAAGTCATGGACACTCCCATAGTTTATGATGTTGCTAAGAAGAAGAGATATGCATTCAAGAAGCATCCATTTAAGTCAACCCTAGATGATTCAGAGAGAGCTTTCTCCTGCATGCCTATGGGCATCATGCATGTTGAGGATATTAGGGCATATATCTACTGCAAGAAAGAACTAGTAGGGTTGGATAGGTTAAGGGCGCACATGGATACCATGTTGAAACCATACAAAACATTCATGGATGAATATGTCAAATGGAATGATCACCCTATTGTTGAGTATGCTATGGCATATGAATTCTATGAGACATAATGGATAAAGATTTTATTGAGCAGAATTCATGATGAACTATTTTGGATAGGTGATGTGTCAGTCAGAATCACCAATGACCTAATATATGAGATGATAGGCCTTTCTAGGATAGGCATCATCCTTCCTATGGGAAAGGATGTCAGGAAAATAGCTGACCTAACTTGTAAGTCAAGGAGTGATAGGTGCAGGATGACAATTGAGCTTATTGAACAAGTAGACATCAAATTGATGTCAATGATACTGGGATAGAGGTTTCATCACACCAGTAGGGTGAATAGTGTTTCTGTGGGCACTATTCTAGTAGCCATTAGAATTGTGAAGGAAGATGTAGAGTTCAACTTGTGTGAGATCTTGTGTGCACAGTTGATTGATAACATCAAGGCAATCAAGCATGACAAAACCAAGATATTTAGGTTTGGGTCATTAATCATTTACATGTACCTTCATATTGTTGGGAGAGTATCAGATTTGTATTTGGACAAGTCCATTCCAACCATGCCATAGATATATAACAAAGCATCCATAGAGAGTACATTAAGAGATTATGTAACATTGGAATTGAATACCTTTAGGGTCAAGATGCAAATGAGGTATAGAATTCCATAGAGCATTGTGGAAAAGTATAAGGATACTATTTGCTTTATGGTAGAGATAGACACAACTTGTATGGAAGATATTGAGCCAAGAACTAAGTGGATTCATCCACTTGGTTATGAGGTAGATGAATAGGTCCTTGAAGCATATGCATAGGTTCTACTATCAGCCCCCAAAGATCCTAATGAACCTAGGTGGGGAACTTATGAGGAGAAAAAAAATTGCCACAAACCACCCTTCAGCTATAAGTGCAGCCACAAGAAGAAAATTGAAAAATGTGCAATCACCTCTGGAAGTAGGATTCATACCTAGTCTTCAAGTGTTAAGGACTAGAGTTTAGATGAAGGAAGGCTAGATTAGATAGCCAAGTTCTATGACAAATATCATGAAATTGATAATTCAGAGATTCATGAGATGCTGATCAAACACATGATAAAGTTCAAGAAGATAGTTCTTGAATTGAAAATAACAATTCCAGATAAGGTATGGGAGATAGTGGATACCTTAAAGAGACAAGCCACTAAAGAAGACTTTAGAATAAGGGAACAAAATCTTGATTCCACTCTTCCAGTATGTTCTATTGAAGAAAAATCACTATTGTTGAATTTGGTGAAGCTGCACTTAAAGACAAAGATGAGAACACTACACCTCATGAACAAAGATTATGAGCTGATAAAAAGGAAAAAGAGAAGGCCTTTGAGAAGGTATTCTTAGAGCAGCACATGAAACCTATGACTGCGCCCATCACTCAAGCACCTAGTGAGCAAGTCAAAGCAGTAGAGACCTTCAAGATACAATCCACAGGTCCTTAGGATTCAACACCTATAGTGGAAGCACAAATAGAGTTTGATAAGTCTATGCCTATGACAGAACCACTCAAGGATAGCACCATTATCATTGATAATGTTGAGATAGCCATGGCAGCCATTGATGCTGAGTTGGAAAAGTTTGAGGAAGCTTTTGTGAGCACACAAGAAGCTAAAATGTTATGTAGCAACACACCACCCACTCATCAAGAAGAAGCATTGATTGGTGAAGAGAAAGAAGAAGAAAAGATAAAATAAAGTGAGAAAAAGGATGAAATGTCAATAAAGCAAGAAGTGGCGAATAGCACTCCCATCACTCCCTCTATAGCATTGTTGTCAAGTTTGACACCTGACACATCTAGTTTGGACTCTTGGAAAGAAGAAGACCTAATTAAGTTCAATGTCTTAGCCATGGAGAAAGACAAAGAAAAGAAAATGATGAGGAATCCCCTCCTGGTAGAATTAGTAAACATTTTGAACAATCTATTTCCAGAAGATAAGAACGTGTCAAAGATACACTTAGTTGATGATGTGAGTACAATCATCTCATAGTTCAAAAGGTATGTCTCAAGCCTTGAAGAGTCTGCATCCCTAGTTGTAGAAGAAAAGTATCTGAAGAAGAGATTGAATTAATTAATCAACAACTTTGCACTTAACCTTAGTTCCCTCAAGACTGGTCAAGCATCCTTGAAAGAATTTGTAGATCAAGGAAGAAGAATCATTGCAGAATGCATGGATCAAGACAAGCTTACTGATGCTCATTTCAAGAAAATAAAAGAGGCAGAAGCTATGATTGAGAAGGTGAAGAGTTCTATGATAGACACACCCAAAGATGTGAGCATGTGCAACAATGTCTACCAAATTTAGATAGACAAAATTGAGAATGCAGAAAAAGAGATCACAAAGTTAAAGGCTAGATAGACTCAGTTGACGAATGCTCTTGCGCCCTCACTAGACATTATTAATCAGAATATCAAGGAGATTGATGCCACTATGGTGACATATGATCAAGGTCCTTCCACATATTTGAAGAAGATGGAGAAGCTTCAGTACACATTATGCGCCCATCTCCAGATAGTAAACTCTCTGATCTCATTTTGGAAGAAGGAGATCCAGAACCTAAAGATTGCATATCTAGATGTTTTCCCTAAGTGAGTATGTGTAGATAAAGTTTTTTGGCACACCTTTTTCAATAATGTTAAAGGGGGAGTTTTGTATAGAATATGGATCATAATATGTATAGGGAGATATAAGTATATGTATAGATGACAAAAAGTTTTTTGTATTAAGGACAGTTAGCAACTTGGCCATATTCCTTTGTTTCCATCAATGAAAAAGGGGGAGATTGTTGGAAAGTTGGCTATACTGATGTATATGAATTTATATAGTGTTTTCATTATGGAAAAAAATTCATATAGCAGTTTGGAGTCACTGCACTTGATGAGAAGATCATAAATTAGTTAAGTGTTGAAGATTGGATAGTGTACAGAGTTCCTGCAGCTCAAAGCATCAGTGCACATGTGTATGGAAGAATTATGGTATGTGCCCTATAAGTTAAGTTGGTTAGACTATATTCTTTCTTAGTCTAAGAGTGCATGATCAGATGTGCAAGGATGAGAAAGTTACAGTCAGTTGAAGTTGCACAGCTAGTGTGTGCCAGTGAAGAATAGAGCATGAAGCTGACAGTTAGTATTTTGGTTTGCAATTATAATGTAATGTTGTAAAGGCTATGTGCCTATTGTTCTTAGGTTTCCAAAATGTATACTTTTTTAATTGTAAGTACACTTAAGATAATTCATTTGGAAGCACTGTTTGTAATAAGTTATAGGGCCAACCTAGTTGTCTATTTTGTATGAGCATATAAATATAAGATGCGCCCATTGTATTCAGTATGGAAGTGAATAGAGAGTTGTGATAAGAAGAGAAGAAGTATGAAAAGTCAATATAAGATGTATTAGAGCTTTTCAAGTAGTCAAAGCATCAGTGCATCAAAGGAACTGACCTGACAAGCAGTGTCATAGTAACAGTTCATCCTACAGATATAGTGTGTATCTAAGATCAAAAGGTTGTAGCCTTCACCACTTGAGTAGTGAGCTCTTGGATAGTTCTTCCTCTCCCCTAATAGGGACTATTGTAAAAGACTCCTAACAAGGTCCGACCCTTAACAAGGTCTACTATACTTAAAGCATTGTAAAGTAACTCCTAACAGGGTTAAGGATCTTCTAACAAGGATCACAAAACACTAGTGCAGAATATTAGTGGGTGTCAATTCCCATGGGGGTTTTTACCTATTTGGGTTTCACTATAACCATATTGGTGTCATGTGTTGATTTCATGTCTCATGTTTATGTTAATGTTTAATTCAGTACTTAAGCATTTAAGTTCAGTATAAAGGTTAAAGTGAAAAGTTAAAATACAGTGAACACTGATTCACACCCCCCCCCACCCCTCTCAGTGTTCTCATTCCTAACATACATGTATCCATACATCCATCCATCCATCCATACATGTGTAGACACATAACAATCCATTTGTCATTTAAAAATATTTTAGTTGATAAAAGTCTTGATAAAATCATCATTAATTAATTAATTAATTCATTAATTCATTCATTCATTTTTACTGTAATTATCCCTTCTCCTATTTCAATTAAAGGCATTTAATCAAAGAATCCCTCCCAAAAGTATTTAAATCCAATTTGAATGATATTCCCTCCAATTTATTAATTAAAATTTAATAAATTATTTCACAACCCTTTAAATAAATAAATTATTTAATTAAACCCTAGAACCTTTTAGAAAACCCTAAACCTATCTACCCTTTTCTAATCACTCCCTAACTTGGCTTAGGGAGGGATTCCTAACCCTCTTAGGCTAATCCACCCTCCTTTGACTTCTAGTGCACCCTCATTAATGACTTTGTAAGAGTCATTAATAACCCTCTTACACCCTCATTTATGGCTCTTACAACCATAAATGAGAGCCCATGACCCTTTTTCCATCTTGGTCCCCTAAGTACACTTCCCAAGTGTTTCTCACTCATGTGTGATCAAATCTTGGGGCATTCAACCATGAATGCAATCCAAGCTATCCCATCTAACTCAACCCTTAACCAAACCCTTAACTCTGAACCTCCTTCCTAACCCAAGCACTTAGGAAAATCTTATAAATACCCTCACTTCCAAGAGAAGATTATTAGCTTAGTTTTTATCATTTCATGCATTGTTATCATGTCAATTTGCATCTAGGATATCATAGCATTAGCATAATTATTAGATTTACTTCTATTTTGTGCTTTCATAACTCATCCTAGAATAGCCTAATGGATTGAATATAGTTCATTTTCAATATTTTTATATCATTTCCATCCACATCATATCCCTTAACTCTGACCCTCCTTCCTAACCAAAGCACTTAGGAAAATCCTATAAATACCCTCACTTCCAAGAGAAGATTATTAGCTTAGTTTTTATCATTTCATGCATTGTTATCATGTCAATTTGCATCTAGGATATCATAGCATTAGCATAATTATTAGATTTACTTCTATTTTGTGCTTTCACAACTCATCCTAGAATAGCCTAATGGATTGAATATAGTTCATTTTCAATATTTTTATATCATTTCCATCCACATCATATCCCTTAACTCTAACCCTCCTTCCTAACCCAAGCACTTAGGAAAATCTTATAAATACCCTCACTTCCAAGAGAAGATTATTAGCTTAGTTTTTATCATTTCATGCATTGTTATCATGTCAATTTGCATCTAGGATATCATAGCATTAGCATAATTATTAGATTTACTTCTATTTTGTGCTTTCATAACTCATCCTAGAATAGCCTAATGGATTGAATATAGTTCATTTTCAATATTTTTATATCATTTCCATCCACATCATATCCATCATTTGGTTAAAATAAGCTTAGCATAAGCATGCATAGCTCAAATTTGCATCCTACCTTCATTTGGTTCCTTGGGACTCTAGGGGCAAATTAGGTTCACCATACCCAATTTTGTGCCACTATGGGGTATCCATGGTTCCTAAATGGTCCTAAACCTTCCTAAAAATCATTGGGGACATTATTTTTGTGATTCAAGAGCATACCCACATCCCTATTCAAAGAGAAAATCAAACGGTGATAGGGTGCTCCCATTTAAGCTCAATCTGAGGTGTCCTATAGATAGTTTTTCCCTAGAATCCAATCATTCCTCCAAACTATCCTATCCCTTCACTTCCTTTATTGAATGATGCATTTCTCCCATCACCTCCAATCCAAGATCCTATCATCCCATTTCCTCCACTTGATGATCCTCTAACACCTATCCTAGTCCCATCACTCTATCCCCTTGGTCCACTTACATTTGTAAATGGTGACCCACTTAAAATAGAAGTAATAAGTTCCATATCTTCCACCACAAAACCTACTACTAGATGTTTATCTCATTCCCCAAGTCAGAAGTATCCTTTCTTGGATAAAATTCTCAAGAACTGGAATTATCAAGGACAAGGCTTGGCATCCCATGAACAAGGAAATATGGATCCCATTTAGGACAAGAAACATCCATGATCATGTGGTATTGGTCACACATCCGAAGGCACTTCCTCCATAAATATTGGTATAACTAAAGCCAGATTCAAGCATCTTTCCAAAAACACCACTGCATCTTCCCATCATCCCTCCAAAACATACAATACCATTCCTCCTCCTCCATCATTTCATCCCAAAACAACCTATCACATTCCTCCTTCATCCTCCAAATCCATTTTGGGTCCCTATGTCCCAAAATCTACCAGCACATATCCTCCACATACCAAATCCATTTTGGGGCCTTACATCCCAAAATATTATCCCCCATCTTATCCTAATCGATCCTTCATACAAAATCCAAACATCCCTAGTTAGGATCAACAAACACGCATTCCCATATCTCCTATCTGCCAATCTCCTTCCATCTCTCCATCTACATCTCCTCCATCCCGCACACCTTCTCATATTCCTTCCAATACTCCTCAAAATTTGGATGCCATGTCAAAAATGCATAAAGGGAAATATCCACAAAGATCCAAATATTTCCATGTCCACTCTAAAGGACATACTCAAGAAAAGAAAAATCCAATAAAAAAAACCAATGCATCCCAATGGCTACAAAAACCCATCAAATAAAAAGAAAAATCTGCTACATCCCAATGGCCACAAAGGCCCACCAAAGAAAAATCAAAAACTATGTGGATCCCAAATAAAAAAGATGCAATGCATCTAAATGAAACATCCACAATGGCATCCAAAGTTGCTAATCCCCTAGCTACTCATTCCCCTTCTCCATCTCCTAAATCTATTTTGGGTCCTTATGTCTCAAAATCTCCTATCAAAAATCCTCTATCATATACACATCTACCTATCACATACCATCCACTTCATCCACCTTCCTCACAACATGTGCCAATGTTGGTCCTGACAACATCTCCCAATCATGATCACTTTCCATCTTTCCATCCAAGCACTTTTTACAATCATATCTCTCATCCCATGCATATCTTCCATCTCCCCCATCTCATCCATGCCTTTTCATAATCCCCCCATCCTTATAAAGTTGTACCAATATCCAGTCAGAAAAAGTCAGCAAAAGATCAGAAAAAGTTAGCAGCAAATTATAAAATCCATAAAAATTGGAAAAATCAAGAAAAATATCAAAAATAAGAAAAGAACATTCATCCAATAGTGAAAAATTGGCAATTCAAGCACCTTGGAGAAGTACCATGATGAAAACCTAGCAAACAGGTGTCATGCATAATCCCCCCAGTTCCATTCTACAATTGGGGGAAATTCCCTTCCAGCACATCTTATCCAACATTTCATCCATCCCATATGTCTCTCACTTCCTCCATCCTCCTTTGGATCTTGACAAAAAAATAGAGACCACCAAGTATACATGCTTTTGGGCACCTTTTTGGCATCCATTTTCCCATCGCATCTTTCAGCCACCTATCCTCTATCCAATCCATTCTTCCTAGCTTCCATCTACCTTCTTCATCCTCTTGTCATCTTATATTCCATCCAATTGTACCCCATCCTAATGCCTCTGAATACATGAACTATCCTAAGCAGGGGGCATCTTGTTCCTTGGTGACATATTCCTTGGAGACTTATCCAAATCCTTATCTTCCATCTCCTAATCCATATCTTTCTTCCATCCAAATCCCTAAAGTAGTTCCTCCATCCTAATCCTTAGAAAATCCTCTATCAGCAAACCCTCAGCATTCTTCTATCGACATCCTAATCCTCTATGAGAAATCCTGAACAATCCTCCATCCAATCGCTAAAGAAATCCTTTATCCTTTTCTCCATGAACATCCCCTATCCACATCCTCAAGCCAATACTCTATCCAAATCCCTCAGCATTCATCTATCCAAATCCCTCAGATTTCCTCTATGCACATCTCCCAACATTCCTCCATCCAAATCTCCTTAGCAATCCCCTATCCAAAATCCTAAGCAATTCCTCCATCAACATCCCTCAGTAGTTCTTCCATCCAAATCCCTAAGCATTTTCTCCACTTTTCCATCACCTGGTATTTTCCCTTGTCATTGGTATCTATCTACAAGCTACCCCCATTCAATCCAATGCCATTCATCCATATATTAAATTCTCATAGCAATCTTCCAACATCTGCAAATCCTATCCATATCCTCTAGCTATCCAAAATCCAACCTCAAGCGAAGCCATCCAATCACATCCTTAGTCTTGTTCCTAGTCTTGTGGAAAGCCTAGATCTCAATCCAATCATCATCATTGGTATGCATCCTTCCCAAATGTGTGTCATTTTAGGGCACATCATCCACCATTAGCCTAACTACCATCAATCCATCTTGGCTTTCCAGCCTAACTGGGGCATCATCTTGCATATCTTTGTAGCTTTAGCTTCATCCCCAAATCCCTTGTACATCCTATCATGAGTCTTGTACCCTAGTGTCAGTCATGTCTCCACCTAAGCTCATTTGTACATGTGTCTTTAGGTCTCATCCTCTATGTTTTTTAGCCCTTGAGTTTTCCTGACCTATCCAGCTAAGCGCTTTAGCGATCATCCCTTGGTCCTTTTGAGGTTTGAGTAACTTACCTATCTCTTGTCATAGGAATCCTTATCCCATTATCCACCATCCAATTTGTGTCATAGTCTTTTAGTTTCTCTATCCTTATCCTAAATTAGAATAATCCCAACACTACCCTTTGACTAAGCATTGTGTAGGGCATCTTGTACTTGTCTTTGTAGGCCTCATCATCTTGAGCAAGGGATTAGCATACACTGGCAAGGATCCTGTCTTCTGAAGATCATCAGTCTATCTTAGGTTGACAATCCTATCCTCTTTGATCCTACATCAGGAAGCAACAACTCATTCCCAACACTTAGTAATCCTCCACCATCCCCCACCATCAATCTTGAGAAAATCAATCATCATCCATCATCCTACCTATGGAAAATGGTTTTGTGAGAAACTTGTTATTTCATTTGTTCATTTGGATCTTTTCTTGTCTTTTGAGCTCTCTTGTACACATCTTCCCATCCTGTTGTACATATCCTTGTTAGTCCTACAATATTTTTTTATCAGATAACTTGTCTCACCTAGCCTTGTACTTCAACAACATCTTTTGTCGACTATCCTTGATCTCGAGATTATCCTCAATCCATCATTTTCTAGTGAACAACACAAAATTCTCCTCATCAAACGGGTCCTTGAGGATGTATCCTTCCTCATTTCTAACCTAATCCTCCATCATCAAAAAAAATAGGTCCATTTAGGATGTATCCTTCCTCACATTATGACCTAATCTCCCCCCATCAACCATCAATCTTTCTCCTTGGAAAAGGATGTCTTTTGGAGTTATCAATTTGATCTTGGATTTTGTCCTTTGGATCTTGTTTATCTTTTATGGCTTCTTGTTGTTCTCTACTCAAGGTCACCATGATCCTTTATATCATGGTGCACTACAAATGAGGACACTCTAGGGAAAGGTCTTTTGATATTTCTTCTTGCACATCAGTTGTGTGTTTGTGGTTTCTCCAGCATCGTTTCCACCATGCCTGCTCCAGGTTTCATGTGTGATGCTAGGGTAACCCTTTGTGTGCTTGTTTTTTGTGTCAGTCCTATGCAACATTGGTGACAAGGCCTTGAGTTCCTAGTAACCTTGCCAGGTCTTTAGCATTGCTATACCAAATTAGGTTGTGCTCTCTAAAATATCCAACACAACAAGCTCCCCAAATCCCCCTCATATTGCATCATATATATTAATCTAGCATTTTTCATCCTTCATATAGCTTCATCCTACATCCTGCATCTCACATCATATTGCATTCATGTATCTTTTCTCTTGGAAGGTTTCCTATTTCTCTCCCCTTTCTGTCCTTCCTCATCCTTTTCCTTCCTCTTTGCATCCTTTTCAAGAAAATTCCACAAAGTTTCCTCTTTGTGTTGTTTCTCAAGGGGGCACATCCCTTATCCTCTAAAATTCTAACCTGGGTCATCTTTTTTTCTTGTCTTTGACACCATGCCATGCCACTTGCGACATCGCATCAAAGAGGGGAAAAATGTAGACACCTAAAAATCCATTTGTCAATTAAAAATATTTTAGTTGATAAAAGTCTTGACGACATCATCATTTATTAATTAATTAATTATTTTATTTTATTTTTATTATCCCTTATCCTATTTTAATTAAAGGTATTTAATTAAAGAATCTCTCCCAAAAGCAAGTCTTTCACAATCCCCATTCCCTCAAGGAATTCACTATCAACATCTGGACCTTGACTGTCCCCTCAACTAGTGACCCTTCGAAATCAGGCAATGCATCTCAGTCACTAGTAACACATGGAGAGTCAAACTAGTAGTCTCCAAAGTATTCAATAAGTGAATATGAAAGTATGAAAACTTTCCTCTCAACTTCCCCAACCACTCCTAATTGGTTAGAGGGATATTTCTAGAATCTCCACTATTCCTATCCTTACCAACAATTCTTAAACATACTTTATCTGATATGATAATAACATGCTAAATTGAACCAATGGCATGTTCTTCATGTGGTACAAGAAAGATTTGGCTATCAAATCTTCCTTTGTGAAAGATGAGCGTGAGAGAAGGTATGTGATTTCTTCATCTTTGATTGGTATCTTTGACGGGAAACATCTTTCAAGCCTCTAGCATCATATTCGACCACAAATTTCAAATGTATTGCATTTTATTTAATCATGAATGCTCATTGAAATGATTGCAATTTACTGGTGTCGTGCCCTATCCCATGCTTTATCTCTATTATTTGATATTATTGGTGCTTGTGCTCAAGGATATCGATTCACTATTTTGAAATTTTTGGATTCATGCTTGTTGATATTACAATTCATCATATTAGATAAAGTATGTTTAAGAAGTTTTAGTGTCTAGACACTCAACTAATCCCTCTAATCGATTAGGAGTGGTTGGGGAAGTTGAGAGGAAAGTTTTCAAACATTCATATTCACTTATTGAACTCTTTGGAGACTACTAGTTTGACTGTCCATACGTTAATGTTTAGAAGAGATCAATAAAGTATTTAAAGACATTCTTACATGTTTTGATAGGTTTGAGAGGAACTTATCATGATTGTACCCTCACAAACAGCAGCATAGATTGGTTTTACTAAGTTTCCTTTCTCTATTTTGAAGTTTCCTTTCTCTGCCACAGGGGTACAGTCAGAGGGTTAATTGACAAAATGATCCTTTGAATAGTTACTATGAATATGAATTATTTGATATAGCATATTTCTAATTTTACTTGAAGTTTGGAATAGCTTGTGCAAGGGTGAAAGTACTTTTGATCATTTTGGTCATGACTGTTCCTCTACACAGTCAAGAAATGTAACTGTCTAATGATTATATGTAATGTTGAATGGATTAAATTCTTTATTCTTGGTAGAAGTGAATGGAAGGAATAGTGTTGGTGTTAGGTTTCATTTATTATTGAATTCAGTGGTTTCCAAGATGTGTTGAGGAGTTTACTCCTTGTTTAATGTTAACTGTTCCTGCACAATCCACTCATAGAACAGTGAAATGCTATGTGATTGACAATTTCATACAATTGGTCCTTTGGCGTGTATTAAATAAAATATAATTTTAAGCATATTATTATCATTCTATTTCTTTGTTGTAAACATGCCATTGGTTCAATTTTGTAAAAAAAAAATTGTGTTAATTTTTTTTTTTCTATTTTTCCATTTGATAACCACAATCAACATTTCAAAACTATGAATAACATCAAATAATGGAGATAAAGCATGGGCTAGGGCACAACACCAGTAGATTAAAATTGAACCAATGACATGTTTACAACAAAGAAATAGAATGATAATAATATGCTAAAAATTCTATTATGTTTAATACACGCCAAAGGACCAGTCCCAACAATTCTTAAACATACTTTATTTTGTTTAAGAATTGTTGGGAGTAGTTTTCAAACATTCATATTCACTTATTGAATGCTTTGGAGACTAGTGGTTTGACTGTCCATGCATTACCAGTGACTGAGATTCATTAAGAAGCATCTCTCTTTTATATACCCTCTCAAGTAAGAAATTAAATTTATTGTTGAAATCAAATGTGTCTCTCCCTTCTTCTCAAGAAATATGTTTAAAACACTAAATTTTATAGGGAAAAATCAATGTGTCTGTAAGGAGAATGTGCCTAGCTAGA
This sequence comes from Chamaecyparis obtusa, assembly GCA_027943335.1. Classification (NCBI taxonomy): domain Eukaryota; kingdom Viridiplantae; phylum Streptophyta; class Pinopsida; order Cupressales; family Cupressaceae; genus Chamaecyparis; species Chamaecyparis obtusa. The sequence goes on from BSBK01001318.1 coordinate 178,461, forward strand.
GGGAACCCTTGGGTAAAGGACCTATGTCCCCAAGGTTTTGTAATAAATAGGATTATAGTACACAATTGTTGAAAGGATAAATGTTTGATTATATGGTAGGAACTCTGAATTATATATGATCGTCGTAAACAATGTGAATTGATCTAGTGAAAACCATCAACTATAAGGAAAGAATATGATATTAAACAAAATTGTGTAGTAATTATTTACTTTGCTAGCATTTTGTGTGTGAAATGGAAGTTGAAGCTAACAACATTGCTATTATATAGGAATAATGAGTTATTATGAAAGGAATAATGATATGTCTATTAGAATAAGATTTAAGTCAAAATTTCTAACTATCCTAAAATCAAAATATTAGAAGAATGTGAATTTGTAGGAAATGGTATAGATGTCATATTGAAGATGCATATAAGGACAATACTTGTAGTTACTCCTCAAATGTCCTTTTATGGAAATGTGTGTACAAAATGTTAGTGGGTTGAACATATTAATTTGATTGAATAAGAGGGCAGCCATATGACTCATGTATTTCTCTCCCTCTATTAAAGAATCTATGACTTTGATTTTGGAAAATGGTAAAATTCAAACAAACTTGTTAATGTTGGGAAAATATATACTCATAAGAAGATTATTATGGATTTCAAGGATATGGAATTGGTTAAATAAGCTAGTTAATAAGTAATGTTGATGAAACTCTAGCTTAATGAATCATGTTAAAATTTCTTAGGAATATATTTATGTGTATTCCATCTTGTGTGTAAGTTGATATTAGATATTATCCTATAAGTATACCTTAGATCTTATGGGAAAAAATAACTTTTCCCATAAAAGAGATTTATCTTTATCCTGTCCGAAAGGTTACTCACAAAACTATGTGCTGATGTATGTGGCAAATTTAATATTTGAATGGTTTTAGTTTTTAAATGTTCACAAAGGTAGTAGTATGATAGTAGTATCTTATGCATACCCATTGAGAAGAGATAACCCCTATACTAATCTGTCTCTAGTTTAGAGGATGAATTTTGAACTCTTAACTATATTTTGGAATCCAAACATATTAGAAATACACAATACAATGATAACAAGTCTTTCACAATCCCATTTCCCTCAAGGAATTCACTATCAACATCTGGACCTTGACTATCCCCTCAACCAATGACCCTTCAGAATTGGGTTATCATGCAATTAGTGAGTGATCCTTCATTCTCCTGGTTTGCCTTGCATCCAAACATATTGGAAATACACAATATAATGATAACAAGTCTTTCACAATCCCCCTTCCCTCAAGGAACACTATCAACATCCAAACCTTGACTGTCCCCTCAACTACTGACCCTTCAAAACCAAGTTATCATGCAATTAGTGAGTGATCCTTCATTCTCCTAGTCTTCCCTGCATCCAAACATATTGGAAATACACAATACAATGATAACAAGTCTTTCAAAATCCCCCTTCCCTCAAGGAACACTATCAACCATCCCTATATAGCTCTCTACTATATATCACTCCATCCTGTGATGACCATAATGATTTTCTTTACCACTACAAATCTTTAAAGGTTTCTACACTTAGACAGATGTGTACCATTGTTAAGAGAATCAGACCGAGTTTGGCTTATCTCAAATAGGTGAGGCAGCATATGGAAAGGTTGTCATCTATTGACCCAAATACCAGAACTATTTTGATCTGTGGGTACCCTAATGTTGGCAAGAGTTATTTTATTAATTATGATGAGTTGTATCATTCCCATCATGTCCCATGCTTGCACCATGTGTACCCTTATATATAGGATTTAAATCATTGTTCTCTTCTTGACCAAAGGCTACCATATCTTGAGGTAGTGGAGTTATGTCACTATTATGAACTCAGAATTATGGTCATACCCTGGTGACAAATTTTAAATGGATACAAGCACCTTTTTGTGCAATGGTCGATCAGGCCTAACCTTTATATCTTGAAGGCCAATGCTAGATGTCTCTTCTTTACTGATTAATCCATGTGACAAATCTACAAACTTGTGAGAATGAGGAAAGGAGCCTCTACTGTCCAAATTCAAAACTTGGGACTTTTCTTTCCTTCCATCTTCAAATCCACCACACACCACTAAATTTAGATTTTCCTCATCTTCAAATTCACCACACACCACTTCATGTTCTTCACCAATTGTTGATTCAAAATCAATCTTTGAGCAATCTGAATACTCATCAAACCTCTCTTGAATGTCCTCACTACAAGGCACATGTTGTCTTCATTGCATCTTCTTTTTATTTCATGTTTTAATCTTTAAAAACTTGATCAAGAACATAGGTTTTAATGAAATATCAATTTGATTTGCAAAGTTTGTGTTCTTTACAAATTTGAAAGGCTCTAATACTTACAAGGGCGGATGTCGATGTGCAACCTTATGCTTTTACTACCAAGTCTCTATTTGTTGGGCATACTGATTATAAGTACTTGACATATATCACAAATGTTGCTAATTAAGGTTGGTGGGATGATTACGCCTATCCTAAAAAAATACTATCAAATCATTATGCTTTCAAATCAATTACCTATCAGTGTATCCCTTGCGAGGGAGAGAAGCCAAAAACATAAAGAACATGCACATAAACACGGTAGCTGAAAAACTTAAATGGAATATGCCAAGAAGTACCAAATGATGAATGCTCAATTGTTGTAATGGCAAAGCATCAGAACCATCCATTTCTAGAACTTGATTTTCTAGTCTAAATGATTTTTCTGTAGTCATAATGATTTTTCTAGTCTTAAGATTTTTCTATAGTCCTAATGATTTTTCTATAGTCTTAATGATTTTTCTTTCGTCCTAATGTTTGTTGCTCTTGATAAATTAGGCCTTGTATTTGAATTTTTGTTCATTATTTTATTTCAGCTAATTATTTCATTCATTTTTCATATACACAAAGACTACACATGTTGATAAAAAAATGAGCTGTTTGATTTAGGTTAACTATTCATGATTGTAAATGGTCAATATTTCTGATGGTACTGCTTGGTGTATTCCATTTTAAAATAACCATGTTTCTATGGCTATGATAAATGTCCCTTTGTGTTGAGAAAATTAGAGTTGAAAAAATGGTTGCAAACAAATCATCCTTCTTCCACCAATATTCTAGTCAATGTACAAGTAACAAGTCATTCCATTCAAGAAAGACCATGTCTGACAATATCAACCCAGAACAAAATAAGGAGTATGCAAAATTTAGTGATTATATCTTCCATTAGAGCCACTTCATATGCATAGGTGATGAACATGCATATTTTCCTGAGCGCTATTGGGAGCTTACCCAACAACACATGTACTATTGTGAAAATCAACACAAATATATTTGTTGTTGGGTCTAGCTCCCAGTATTTCTTGGTCAAATATGCATGTTTTTCACCTGTGCATATACCTTCTATGATCAACACTTATATGCACAGGTGATGAACTTTTAGATTTTCCTAAGCTTTGATGAACATTCAGAGTCATGAGTCTTAAGATTGTACTTAATATAGCCAAGCTTCATTCAATGGTACATTCAAACATGAAACAAACCATTCTTAAACCATATTAAACTAGTAAACCAAAGGACATACTGATTATAAGTAAACTAGTAAACCAAAGGACATGCTTTTACTACTAAGTCTTTGTTTGTTGGGCATACTGATTATAAGTACTTGACATATATCACAAATGTTGCTAATTAAGGTTGGTAGGATGATTACGCCTATCCTGAAAAAAGACTGTCAAATCATTATGCTTTCAAATCAATTACCTATCGACGTATCCCTTGCAAGGGAGAGAAGCCAAACACATAAAGAATGTGCACATAAAAATGACAGCCACACCAAGAAGTACCAAATGATGAATTCTCAATTGTTGTAATGGAAAAGCATCAGAACCGTCCATTTCTAGAACTTGATTTTCTAGTCTAAATGATTTTTCTATAGTCGTAATGATTTTTCTAGAACTTGATTTTCTAGTCTTAATGATTTTTCTATAGTCCTAATGATTTTTCTATAGTCTTAATGATTTTTCTTTCATCCTAATGCTTGTTTCTCTTGATAAATTAGGCCTTTAATTTGAATTTTTGTTCACTATTTTATTTCAGCTTGATATTTCATTCATTTTTCATATACACAGAGACTACACATGCTGATAAAAAATGAGCTATTTGATTATTCACTATTGATGATTGTAAATGGTCAATATTTTTTATGGTACTCCTTGGTGTATTCCATTTAAAAATAATCATATTTCTATAACTATGATAAATGTCCCTCTGTGGGCCTATGAACTGTGGGCTTAGTTCCATGTTTTCTTTCATTCTTGCATTTGAAATGTTAAATATGGGCTGCATACAGAGGTATTATGTGTATCATTGTTGGTGATTATTTAATTGCAATATTTTCTTTTTTATTTGTTTTCTTGTTGTTTCTTTTCCATTTCTACAATATGGACATGTACTTTTCTTTGAGCACTGTGCTTTATGTTGTGGGCTACAAGGCAAAGCCATTAGGCCTCCATGACAGTTTGAAGCTATTTAGCCTATTGATACCCTTGGTATTTTGGACCACCCCTTGGAGGAGGAACACCATAGAGATGCTCAATATTATTACCTTGGCTCATTTGAAAGCAGTTGTTTTGTTTTTCCTTGATGTTTCAGGGTCCTTTGGTTATAGTATTGCACAAAAGGCAGCTCTGTTTCACAGCATAAAACCTATGTTTTCCAATAAGCCTCTTATTGTAGTTTGTAATAAGATTGATTTACAACCACTAGAGACTAAAAGCTTGAAGAAGTGGTATATTTTAGCAAATGAAGAGTGGAAAGAAGATGATATTCTTGAGATCATGGATGGACACAATGTTGCAGATTTTATTGATCCAAATATCTTGCAGAGGCTTGAAGAAGTGGAGAGAGAAGAAGGGCTTAGGATGGTAGCTAAGGGTGATGAGGATGATGAGATGGAGGAAGTGGAGTTGAATCCTAATGAAAAGGAAGATATAGTTGCAATTAGGAAGAAGAAAAAGATGCTTATCGCTGAACACAAATTGAAGAAGAGTACTGTAGAGAGCACGCCTACCATACTAAGGAAGTTTGACAAGAACAAGGAATATGGATTAAACAGAATGGGAAGACATCTTTCTAGCCTAGGCTTGGATCCTTTGACAATTAGCTTGATAATAAATGAAGCAGATGAGAGCTAAGCAATTGGCTTCCAAGAAAAATCTTGTAAATGAACTGTATGTACCCCCAATTCCTGTGCCCTTTGCGCGTTTCGACAGACCAGTCACATAGTAAAATTACTATTTATGTGGCCAATCCCGATGGGTAGTCATGTTGGAATACCGACGGTTATCACTTCCATCACCATTTCCAACACAAAAATGTTGATGGACAGATGTGTCACAGTTTTGACAAATTGCCATTGAAAATCCAACAAATGGCTTTCAGAATTTGGCTTCAAATGTACTAGTGCAGTTACCAATATTGATAACTTAGGGGAGGATATGCATTCAAAGATCAAATTCACCCATTATTTTGTAAAACCAAAGACTTAGAGGAACTTCCTCAAAAAACCCCAATCCACTCTATCATATTCCTTTTTAATATCTAGTTTAATTAACATACTAGGCTCTTTGTCATTTTGAACAGTATGTATGGCCTCTTAGGCTATAATTACTCCATCGAAGATTGATCTACTCAGTACAAACCCTGTTTGTTCCTTGTTGATCGGGATTGGAAGAAGTTTTTGAATTCTTATATCCATAGTCTTAGTAAATAATTTATAGAGGGTACTGCAAAGAGATATGGGACGATAATCATTAAAGGTCTTTTTTTTGTCCTTTTACAAGATAAGGGCTATAAAGGTATTATTCACCTCCCTGAGGAGTTTTCTCAAATTTTGTACTCCATCTAAAGCCTTTGTTACCTCTAACCTGATGAAGTTGCAACATTTTTTAAATAAATATTTATCTGGATTCATCTTCTTAAGGTCTGCACTTACTTCCTCCAAGGTAAACTTTCCCAATAGTGCTTTATTTTATTCTTTGTATATAAGTTTTGGGATGTTCTTAATGATGCTTTCTTGTGCCCCAAGGTTTTGTTTTCCATAATTATTGAATATTTCTTCAAAGTAATTTATTTCCTCCTTTGCAATGTCATCAAGGTCCTCCATTCTTTCCCCATCCTTATTTTGAATGGAAGTGATTCTATTAGCTATTCTTTGTTGCTTTGTACTGTTGTGGAAGAATTTAGTGTTTCTATCCCCTACTTCTAACCACGTCTCTCTTGATTTTTGTCTCCAAAATAGTTCCTCTTTGGTTAATATGTCTTTGTAATCCTTCAAAAATATCTTCTCTCTTTCGAATAAAGCTAAATCCATCCCTCTCTCTATGACATCCTTGTTTAGATTCTCTAATTCCTCTACCAATACTTCCTTGTTTTCAAAGATGTTTCCAAAGTGTTCAGAATTCCATACCTTAAGCCTATGCTTTATAATTTGTAATTTTTTAACCACTTGGTATATTTTAGATCCAGATACCATAATTTCACTCCATCATTTTTCAATCATCTTGAGAAAACCCTCATCCTTAAACCACATTTGTTCAAATTTGAAGGGGCAATTGTCTAGCTTTTTATCCTTAATGATGCGAACTTCAACTAGGTAGTGGTTTGAACCTAATATGGGTTTCACTTTTGATTCTAGAGTAAATATTAGTTGTTCCATGTTCCCTTTTAGCATAAATCTGTCCAATTTCTTCGTAATAAAGTTGAATCATTTTCTCCTATTATTCCAAGTGTAGCTATCTTTGGAAGTGGCAATATCAATTAGTCCATTTATATTAATCCAATCATTAAAATCTTATGCTACCTTAGGGAGTTTCTGAATTCCATTCCATTTTTATGATGCGTTAGTTATAGTATTAAAATCAACTCCTATGATTGAGATCTATTGTTTACACTCAATTAATTTTTCTTCAATTTCTTTCCAAACTCTAATTTTCTCCATATTTGGAATAGGGCCATACACATTAAAAATATTGAAGCTCAACTTCATTTGGGAGTAGCTAACTAAGCCACAACTCCATTTTCCATGATCTTCTAAAGATGTTATAGTCATAAACATCAAATCCCATATGAAAGCTAACCCTCCTGAGGCTCCCCTAGCTATAGATCCCCACATCTCCCTAAACCCTAGCCTCTTGTTGAAGCCCCCTATATCATCCCTATATATCTTTGTTTCTTGTGACAAAATGAGTTCATCTTTTATTTTTGATATGCAACATTTTAAGACCTACTGCTTGTTAAGGACATTTAAACCCCTAACATTCCAAGTTAGGACATTCATGGAAACTTGGGAAGGAACTTCCCCTTCCCCGCATTAAAGATATTAGTTAATTTGGATTGATCGTGAGCACATCCATCCCTAATTCTCACTTCCTCTAGGGATTTTCTTCCACTTTTTTAATTTATTTTTGTACAATTATGATTATTCTTACTGGGTTGAGTCATAACAATCTCCAACTATTCCTCATCCTTAAGTTCTAGATCTCCTAGTTCTACTAGCATCTGTTCTACTTCTACTTTCTCCATCAGATCATCACCTTCCAAAATTTCCTTGATCAGTGGCTCCTTTTTCCTCTAAATTTCTTCCCCATCATAGATTTCATCTACAAATTCATTCATCAACTCATTAACTACAAACTTGCATAAATGCTCAGATGTGATCTTAACTTCTTCCTCCACTCTATCTTGGCTATCAGGTTCCTCCTTTGTCTGTCTTGGTGAAGTTAATGTTTCCTCTTGGATATCTCTATCATTTTCCAAGTGATCACCTCCTTTGTAGATGTAGACACGTAAAATTGGACAAAGGCTTTAAAGTGCAAAAATAAATCAAATGGCTCAAAATCATCAAAATGCATTAAAAAGGGGACATAATTAAATGAAGTTGAGAAAAATCAATTAAAATAAAAGAATTAAATAAGGATGATGTTAAATGATTAAATCAAAGCTTAAAAGGGGGAAAAACATTATATAATTGATTTTAATTAATTAATTGTATAGTTGTTTAAATCATAAATCAAATTGAACCCATTACCCTTCCATGGCTAAATTTAATTACTTAATTGAATTAATAAATTCTATTTTCCCTCAACAAAGTGATCAACCAAAGAAAATTGAGAAAACAAGTGCACATGGATCACTTAAAAAAGGGATATAAATCACTCACAAATTGTAAATTGTCCCCTCATTTGTGGACAAAGCAAAGTTTTTTGACTCAACCATGAGCTAACCATGATCAATTCACTCTACCCCCTACCCTTGGGAAATTACTATAAATATGAGGCATTTTGGAGATAATTTCCATCTTGGAAGTCATTTGCAAAAGCATTGTTACTATAGGCAAATTGAGCATTCTAAGAGCAATTGGAGCATTTGAGCATTTAGAGTTTATCATTTTAGCATTTTATCATTGCATTGTTATCAAAAGGGAGCTATATTAAGCATGAATCTCTCTTAGATTAAACATTTAGAAGCATTGTAGAAGTATTCTTCTCATTTTAGAGGTGCCACTAGTGAGGATTTGCAGCTGAGAGCTCACTTACCACTTCTTTCTAGAGATCCATGAGATGTTATAGATTGTAGTTGCATTTTAGAGTAAATTTCCTTTGTATTTAGCTTAAATTGTTGCTACTTGATCTTAACTTCATTAAGGTGATCACATCACATCACACAGTAATCATCCTCTTCTCTCCTTTGGCTAGTTTTAATTCTGAAGCCTCCTTCTTCCATATTAAGTATAATCGCTCTATCATCCCGAGGCTTATTCATTTTAGAGTCACCACCCTTTGCCTCTTTGCCTTCTACCCCTATGGTTTCTAGTTGTTTCACAATCTCACCCTCCTCTAATTCCATAATTAAGATCCCTTAGGTTTCTTCCGAGGGTAGTGTGTTTTCCATATGACTCTGTGACTTTCCACTTCTCATCTAAATTAGCTTTCCTTCATACTCCACTCTTAACTCAGATATGAGGAACTTTGAATTTATCATATAGACCTCATCTAGGCTTTGGATAAGAATTGGTTTAAGATTTTTTATGTTAATATCTATATTTACAATTATTATATTGCCCAATTGAGGGGTGCGTGTTCCTAACATACCTACATATTGGCCAATATGGTTACCTACCGTCATAAAAAATTCAAAGTCTATTAATTCCACAGAAATGTCTGGAAGATGGATCACCCTATCAACCTTGTAGTTTACTAATTTGTTTGGGTTCAATTTTGGATGCCAATCTAGAAAGGTGAAATTTCTCCCTTTAAAACTAGAGCTTTCATCATTCAAGAAACTATTTTTGATTGTCGTAATGTTACATTTCAAAAAAAGGAAACCATCTGAAAGAAAAGCTATACTTACCTCATTTTTGTATTTGGATTTGAACCAATCTACAATTTATGTCGTTGGGGTGCCATACCCATTCCATCTCACAAAAACACCAAATTTCTTGCATAAATCAACCACTTTCTCAATATGGCCAGATTTTAATTCTATTATAGAATATGATGGTGGGATTTCTTCCTCAATAGATTGGGGATCTTTAATAACTTCACCATCATGGGTTTCAAGAGCTTTGATAGGGTTTTGGGTTTGGATATATAGATCTTGATCCCTCCAAGGACAAGAGATCCTACTCTGATATTGTCTCTTTTTCACCCAAATCCATCCTTCTAGTTTATCTTGAAATTTGCCAAACTCTTGAGGGTGATGGATCTGATCAATAAAACTCCTAGCGTATTTAGTTCTCGCAAAAAAGGAAAATTGTTCATTAAGTTTTTCCACTGTAAAAAAAACTTTCCATGGACGTGAAACCCTAGATGCTATGTTAAAAATAGTATTCTCTTATAGAAGAAATTTCCTAAAGAAGTGGCAACCATTTCTCTGCCTCCCATAGCCTGAACCTAGGCCAAATGTGGGTCTCCAATTGTTTAGTTTAGTATAGTTTGGGGAGGTCGAAGCAATAGGTTGCCCTGCTCCATAAATGACCTTGTTGAAATGATCATGAGAATTAACCTCTATATTTTAAATTGAGGCTAGAGGTAGAAATTTGTTACTACATTTCATCAACCATCGTCCCTAGTCATCTTTTTTAACACCTCTTCCTCCCTTGGAGTTGAATGTCTTCTTTTCATAGTATGTTCATCGATTTCACACTTTTGGTAGAGCTATTTTTTAATGCCTATTACACCTAATAATTACCATTTATACTATTTAAGTCAAATTTATATTTTTCAAGGTACATAAACATATATCTCAAAGAAAATCAAGAATAAAATTAATACATGAATAAAAAAAATTCTTAAAAGGAAAAACCTATACGATAAAGAAAATAAGAGTAAAATAAACAAATGGATAACATATTTTTATTATAAAGAAAACCTAATAATAAAATAATTTGAAACTTCCAATTACTATACAAGATACTTATGCATGTTAAAGAAACACAGTTGCCATATTTTTATCATAAAGAAAAGTATAATAATAAAGTAATAAAAAATTGTAACACAAAATATAGAATTCCAAATATAAAAACTGCCCATTAAATATAGAGAGCGTATACATTTTCTACAATTTCACTTTGTAAATTTCCTCATTTCACTTTTATTACTTGTTAAGTATTCAAAGACCATTCAATGTGTTGAAACGACTCCAACAAAGTAATAAAACTATTGCCTCCTTGCAACCAAACCAATGACATAATCACAATAGAAAATAGGAAACCCCAAAAAAATATTCCTGCATATTCTATAATAAAGCTTTTTAAAATGTTGATTTAAACTTTTAAGCATATTGTTTATAGAAATTGTTTCCAAACCATTTTAAAATAATTAAAATTTCTAGTATCAATTAAAAGACATGTTTCCCAAGGATAATTCACAATGATTCAAAATAAATCACACAAGCACAAGCATATAATAAGAAGTTTGATTCTTTGGTCATATCTTACAGATTGATTTTGCAGCTCATTTTGAAGAAATAAAACTCATCCAATATGTACAAATCAACAAGTACTATGCATATATTAGAATCTTCAAATTTATTTACAGATTAGAATAATAAAAACTATAAAATGAATAGATGGATATACCAATACACAAGCATACATGTTTCACTATTGTTGTTTCACTGTTGGCTTGATATATCATCTATCTCTAATTGTAAAATATAACATGAAACATTTGCTAGGTGGTGGAATGAAAAGCAACTAAAGCTAAAATATCTCCTTGGAAGATAGATGACTTTGTGGGATTATTTATCTTTCAAAGAATGACCTTTATCCCTAGGGGAAAATGGAATTCTACAATGGTAAATTGTAACCAGTTTCGAAGGATGGGTAGGTCTAAAATACCTCTCTAATTGTCATGTCAAAGTCCTATTGAAGCTAAGGCAATAGTATAACATTGCACTAAATAAAATTTGGTAATTGAGAAACAGAATGTGATACAACATAAAGATGATATTGTACCTTTATCATGCTAGCAATATTGCTCTGTAGGTAATCTTGCAACATTGTGATTCAATGAATTATAGACAATGAGTAAACATTCTTTATTCCTATCATGTTGCTTTGCTTCCTATATGAAATAAACTATGTTGCACAGGGATGTGTTTCTTGTACCTAGGGGGCTCGTTTCCTTCCACAGAATGTTTCGGGGATAATGGGACAAAAAGGGGATGTCCCCTAGTCATCCCCAATTTTAAAAAAATTGCAAGAAACACCCACTAATATTTGAGGATGGCTAGCTATCCCCAAAATACCTAGGGGACATTTGAAACGTCCCCAATTTGTCCCCATCATGAAAAGTGTCCCCTACACATTTGGATAATTTTTGGCATTAAAAAACAAAACAAAAAAATACTTTTTTTTTAAATTCCTTTTGCCAAATCAGTAATGTGGGGACCCACAAGGTTTGAATGTGTATCCACAGACAAAAAATTCAAATGAAGGAGGTGCAACCATGATTGGTTAGGCTACCATCGGATGGTCCACTTCTTCCAAAGGGAGATAGTGACCTAGATGATTCTGAGCCTTTGCATATTGATAGCTAGAATGAGGCTTAGTTTCATATGCTATGCCTATAGCCTATTATATTTTGATGTTTGAGACTCCCAGATACATGTTTGATACATTTTGATTTGAATATTTATATTGATAGACCATGATTTTTATGTTTGAGACTATTGTTATAATGCTATTATACTGATTTATATTGTTGTTATTATCATTTATGATGTTATACTACTATTATAAGTTGTGAATTGGTGATTTATTTGTATATTGTCTTGTTATCAATTATTGACATCTCTCTCTCTTTACCTCTCTCTCTATGTATAATATCTTAATATATTTTAAAAAATTCACATACACACATAGATATATATTTTAAAAATTTGTATATTGTCATTCCCTATTTTTGGCTCTTTAGGAAATGTTGTGGAAATGTGTCACTTTTTTCCCCCTCGTTCTCATCCCCAAAATGCCACGGAACATAGCAAATAAGCCACTACGGACTAAAATTTTACAATGATAATTTTTTAGATTCTCTTGTTTTGTTGTATCTGGCTTGCACCTCAACTGTAATATTGTAATAGCAGATTATATGTTGTATGCCTTGGGTCTTTGAGGAAGGAGATATATCCAAATTTGAGTCTAAAGACTACTTTGATAAATTGAGATCAAAGTCATTTATCTCTTTGAATTTTCTCAATGTTGAGTTAACCTACCAAGCTCCAAGTCAACATCATACAAATGTGGGTGCTTACAATTACAGAGGGAAATATTGGTGCTTAATTGTTGCTACATATGCTCTTGGATAAGTTCTTATTGTTTGGATAGATGAGGAATTTTAAATGATTTAGTTACAACCTTTTGGCTGAATGTAGTGTTCTATTAACTGTAGCAATTGTTTGGTGCAATAGAGGAGGAAATTAATTGCATTCTCAACCAAGTAATTGTTATCTATAAATAGAATCACTTCTTTTTTAAGGAAGAGAGAAGGTAGAAATCTCTTGTAGGATATAGGATACAAGATTGATGGTACAAGGTTAAGGGTAGATAGGTTGAGGGATCCCATTATGTTCTCCATGCTCAATTAAGTTTGATAGCTTCACATGTATGTTGCATCACATGATAGTGGAACTATCTTGAAACTATGTTCAACGTTGTGAAAGATTAATCCAAGAGCTTGTTAGTGTGATATACCACAGATTCACCCCCTACCCTCTCTTAATGGTATTGTACTCCAACAAGTGGTATCAAAGCCACACCCTTGAACACATTTTAACCAACTTAAGGGTTCCTAGTAGAGGAGTACTTACAATGGGAAAGAGGAATAGGAATAAAAAGGAGAAACCAAAAACTATAGAAGAAAAGATGTATAATATAGAACTTGATGAATTTGTGGTAGATATGAATGAATCAAATATAGAAGAGTGCATTAGTGACCTTGAAGGAGTTATTGATTTAGAAGAAGAACTTTTTGTTTCTTTAGATGTGATCATGGACCATAAAAGAGAAAATTAGAAACTCAAGGTTCAAATTGAAGAAAGAAAAAGTATTGAAGACGAAAAAGGGAGTCAAATTGAAAGAAAAAGAAGAAATGTATAAAAGTTTGAGAATGAAATTGATTCTTTCAAAAAGAGCATATAGAACAATTGTCTATTAAAAGATAGTTCTAATAATTCAGATAATATAAATCTGAAAACAAAGATTGAGGAGACTAAGAGGATAGTAGAAGTCACAAAATCTTCCTTGGATGCCAGAACTTTTGAGTGCCATAATCTTGAAGGAGAGGTTGTTGCTTTAAAGAAAGATATTTAAGATCACAAGATTCAGTTAGAGAAAAATAAAAGGTTTGAAAAAAATATTAATGTACTGGATGATATGCTATGTAGGAAAAAACATTGAAGTGGTCTTACTAGTTTAGGATAGGAGATGGGACAAACCTCTTCAAGTGGAAAAGAGACAAAAAATAAAATGGTCTTTGTATTTGCAAATGAGAGAGGATGGAGTTTAAAGGTAAAAAATAATCCAAGGAAGAAAATAGATTTAAGATATTCTGTTGATATCCCTAAGACTGAAGACACCAACAAAGATAGAAGAACAAATGGCATATCCACAAGATCTTTATTCACTAAACAACACCATTCAACAAGGTATGATTATTCTCAATTTCATGTTGAGTGTTATCTTTGTCATATTTATGGACATAGAGCAAGAGACTGTAAAATTCATACAATAAATAGTTTTGGATGGACTAATGATAAAAATTTTTATAGTATGTCAATTCAAAACTATAATATATGTGTTATAACCATAATAGAGTTGGTCATTTAGCAATAAATTATTGGATGTATGAAAGATATAATCATACAAGGATTGTCCATAGACATTCAAAAGAAAATATCTTCCATGTGCTAATAATGATCTAGAAAGTAATATCTTGTGCTTTAGATGTAGTAGATTTGAGCATAAATCATAGTAATATTGCAAAAGGAATCATGTGAAATTATTTGGATATAACATAGTGGCGGGCACATTGGACAATCAAAAGAAAGAACCTAGGAAGGTTAGGAGAAGAAAGTTCAGGAGAAAAAAGAACCTAAACATGTGCATTTTGCATAGAATTCATCCCAAGTGCATAAAGAAACCTGTGAACTTAGGGGAGATGATTATAGGCTTATCTTTCAGCCCCTTGGAGAAGATAAGGTTGTTAAAATATTCTTTATGTTTTTATAATGTTTATTAATTGGTCTATCATATTGGCTTAATGGTTAAATGAACAATTGTTTATCGGTTAGCTTAGGGACATTTCAATTCTTGTTTCATGATAAATCATGCTAGTGGTTTTAGAGGTTTGATCTAGTCTCCTCTATGCATAGTCCTGTGTCTTTGACCAACATGGTTTAAAACTAATGTTGGACCTAGTCCAAGGTCTTGAGGCAACTCAATGAGCATTAGATTCCAACCCAACTATGTAGTTGGGTGTCTTAGAGCCCTTGGTAGTGTGTTAAAGCTTCCACTTGTGCACAATTGCAAAATGATCATTGCCCTTACCTTCTTTTATTCACAACACTATGGTATGCTATGCACAAGTTAATGTTATTATTTAAAAATATATATTTACATGCATGTTTTACCCAACTTTCCTAGGGTTCCTTGATTGTGCATTACATTCCATCTTGTTAGTCTTTGTGTACCACTACCCCAACACCCTCTTTAGATACAAAGCCCTTTGTCACCTTCAAACCATCAAGCTCTAGCGTCATGGCTTCAAAGGGGAATGATCCTACATCCATTGACTTTGTCTAATTTAGCATATCATAGTTCTTATCATTTTCCATATTTGTTATTATTTTTTTTACCATTTATCAATTTATCCATTATCAAATCTATCATATCTTGGTTTTATGTGGAGGTGGAATCACTAAAACAAAGGTTTGAATTTGATAGGCCTCTAAAACAAATAGACCAACATTTCTTGGGATTCTTCTACCTCCATGTGTGAGATTTCCTTCTTCCTCCTTGTTTAGAATAGTTATTTTACCCTGTTATTTTCATTTACTACTAGCTGAGTGGTCACATATCTCTCTAGTTGAGATATTTGTTTATTATCACTACAAAATGCATGTGCATCATGTTAGCATCCCAAATTTGTGGTCCCAAACTTGCACTAACATTTGAAACATTGGGTTAGCAAATTTTGCCAAGTGATCTTGATCAGTAGCGATTTTACTTTTAGTAGTCAAAATATTTTTAGCAATTCATAGTTTGGAGTTATTTCCACTCAAGTACTTTGCATTCACACTTAAATATTAGTTGATTAATTGATACCCTACCTCACTGGAGCACTAATTTAGTGAAGTGGAATACATACATACACATGAATGCATTTATGTATGGATGGATGTACATGCATGAAAATACATATACATGAATGTATGAATTCATGCATGTATAAATGTATGAATGCATGCATGTATATATGTATGGATGTACATGGATGAATTCATATATGCATGCATACAGCCATGCATCCATACAAACATGCATGCATGCATCCATCCATGCAACATGCATGCATGCATACAACATCCACACATGCATGCATGTATACATCTATGCACACATACATACATTCTTACATGCATGAATACATACACATCCATACACGTATGAATGCATACACACATACATGTATCCATACATATATACATACATACATCCATACATGCATGCATTTTTACATACATGAATACATGCATTTGTGCATGCATACATGCTTAGATCCATCCATGCATACATATATGCATACACACACATGCATACATACATACATACCAATGCTTGCATATACATGCATGCATGCATTCATACATCCATACATACATAGATACATATATGCATACACATACACACATACATGCATGCATGCATACATACCATCCATGCATACATGAATACATCCATCCATACATGCATAAATCCATCCACGCATACTTACATGCATACATCCATACATCCATCCACTCATACATCCATGCATACATGGATACATAGATACATGCATACATAGATACATCCATCCACACATACATGCATACATAGAAATATTCATCCATCCACACATACATGCATACATATAAATATTCATCCATCCACGCATACATGCATACATACGTACATCCATCCACATATACAAGAATACAGACAAATATACATCCATGCATCCATCCATCCACCCATATATGCATCCATACATATGTACATGCATCCACACATACATGCATACATACAAATATCCCTCCATCAACGCATACATGCATACATCCATACACCCAGACATGGATACATAGATACATGCATACATCCATACATCCATCCACACATACATACATAAATATATATGCATACCCACATGCATACATACATATATACATACATACCAATGCCTGTATATACATACATGCATGCATTCATACATCCATCCATACATACATATATACATACAAACACATGCATGTATGTATATATACATACATACTGATGCAGGAGCATCCTGGGTGTAAGAGCAATCTTGCATCACCCAAAAAAATATTTCTATTTTTATATTCAATAAGAGCTATTTTGTGCAGAGCTGCTATTTATGGAAAGTTACTATTTTTGGTAATTTTTGTATGTGCTCAGAATGATCTGATTTCTTTCTTGGAGGTTCATTTTGGTCATATAAGTCTGCCAGTAAAGTTTCATTGCCAGATCAAGTGTATATTGGAAGATATTGAAGATTTTCGGTATTGGCAGCAGGGTGCAGAAACTTTGAACTCAGTTTTGAAGGCTTTAGAGGCCCCGGATGAGGTCAAAAATTTGGGTGACGAGCACTTGTGCTAGTCAAGCCTGTAGAGTGCTTCGTGGCATTTCTGAAATGGGGTTATAATAGTCGATCGGGTCAACTGGTGATGACTTATGGTCTTCAGAAGTTGGGCCACCTGAAATGGCGAAAAAATAATTTTCTTCAAAATTTATGTTCGGATTTCAAAGGTTATCTTGAGCCGACTATGATGTAATAAAATGTAAAATAAAATAATTCTAAGTTTGGTTGGCTTTATTGGCTAAAATTCTGGAACCTTCCTAGGCGGTGGAAAATTGCCTATATAAGGAAGGTTGTATTATTGTCTTAGGCAGTTCAGAATAGTTCTGGGTAGTAGATCTGGGTAATAGTTCGAGGCTTTGTCCTACAGAATATTGTAAGGGAATGCTCATGTGGCTTTGCATACTGTAATTCTGAAAGTTTGTAATTCCACATTTGTGGAGATAATAAGAAGCCAATTTTCTGTTCTTGCATATTGTTGTTGTTTCTCTATATCTATTATGTGTTTGTGGTATTAAGGGGAGCACCCTTCATCACATACATACCAACCATGCATACATGAATACATCCATCCATACATGCATACATCCATCCACACATACATACATAGATTTGTGCATACATGCATACATGCATACATGGATACATAGAAACATGCATACATCCATCCACACATACAAATATTCATCCATCCATCCATCTATACATGTGCATGCACACTTATATACATGTGCATGCATGCATACACTCATTCATACATATGTATATTATACATGCATACAAGCATACATACATACATACATACATACATACATATATTTGTACACATTCATAAATACATTCATACAAATATACATCCATAAACATACATGCATTCATTCCTTTATTAATACATACATACATTTGAACACATTCATAAATACATTCATATAAATATACATCCATAAACATACATACATTCATTCCTTTATTAATACATATATACATGCATTCACACATACATTCATTCATTAATACATACATACATTCATTCAATCATTTATTCATGCATACATACATTCCTTTATGCATTCATTTATACGTATGCACATTCAAATATGCATGCATTCATTCATACATACATACATGCATACATACATACATATCAACTCTTTATTAAGCATGTGTGTTTATTATGTATGCATACATAAATATAGCTTAATAGTGTTTTATTATACCCTTCATACAAAAGCCATACATAATGCACAAGAGTAAATGCCACTAGCCATTGTGAATGATTATGTACATTAACTATTGTAAATAGTTAATCTACATCTAACCCTTGTGGATGCTTAGTTTCATCATGTATTGAGGTTGATAACAATAAGACTTCGCAAATATCATGCACAAGAGAATCTCACTCAACCATTATATTTGAATAAGCACACTAGATACACCATGGGAGTTTAACTTGACTTTTAAGCAAAAATCAAAGTTAGTTTCCCTCGGTCATGAATGCATGGACAAATGCATTAGGCGTAGCATATGCTAAACTTGATGACATTCCTATAATTAGACACTTGAATATATATAGTGACACCAAACACTCCATAGTGGTTAGATGTAAATTAGCTATGATAATTTTATATAAGACCCATTAGACACATCTAATAATTAACTTGTTTACATTCAATTATCAAACTTACTCCATCTTTTAGATAAAATCTAAAGAGCCAACTAATAAGTTGTTTACATGCAATCATCAAACTTACTCCATGAATATGTACCCTAAACAATTAATCACTATAGACTTTGGAACACATACAAAAGCCATACAACTCAACCATGTATAAGATTATTATAAACTTTTTAAAAAGGAATTCATACAACTTAATGATCTTTTACTATACCATTCACACAAAATTAATTTTCAAAATACATATTTGATTAGCCAAATTATTTTATTAAATTAAATTTAAACATTTAAAAACTAAAAATAACATGAAAATAATTAATTTTGCAAAGTACATATTTGATTAGAAAAACTATTTAACTAAATTAAATTTAAATGTTAAAAACAAAAATACCATGAAAAGAGAAAAAAAGACCTCTTGAAGGATGTCCATGGCCATTCTCAAGAGTTTGTGGAGGGGTATTTCTACCCCTCCTAAAAAATAACATATTTTTTATTAATTATAATTGTTAAGTAATGTTTACAACAAATTTAAGCGTACATCAATGAAAAAATCTATTTACAATAAGAAATGGTAGTACTCCTTAGATTTGGTATAATTTCTTCCAAACCAAATGAACCTTGCACATTTCAAATGATCAATGTTGCAAGCTGGTCAATATATAGCTCCTCTCCTGAAATTACAAAGAATAACTACTGAGATACTCTAGCATCACTCTAAGGGAGTATAAATCATGAAATTGTAAATGCAGGGGAAATGATGATAAAGATGAGTATGGTGTGAGATGTGAAGTGGCTGTGCAAACTAGTATATTCCAACTGCAGCTGCAAAAGTAGCGACTGTGATTTAAAAAAAAAAGCAACAGTGCAAAAGAAAATATAGTAAAATTTAAGGCAGTGAGATAATGGTGCTGAAATCCAATGCTTTACCTCTTATTCCAGTCAATAAAATATCGGATTAGCATTAGAACAAGAGTCTGCAGAGCTGTTCCACAGATTATACCAGTCCAAATGCCCTGTTTCAACATGCAATTTAAGTTTCTTGGGTACACAATAAAAGAAGAGGAATTTGAGGATCTGGGTAGGAAAAAGCTTACCAACTTCAAGAATTACAGTTATGTAAACCTTGATTTAATCTGAATATTTACAATCTACCTAATAGAACCGACTGTACACTGTTTTCACGACCACTTCACTGTTTGTGAATAGTACAGCCAAATGATGTTACTACAGTAACTATGAGGACACATAATCTTTGTGGCTCTTGGGTGGCCAGCTCCCAGTTCGTTTGGTATTCTAACACTGCACAAAATCAATTACAAGCTTCCCAAAGATATGATCTCTATCTCTATCTCTATCTACCTAAAATGTAAAAAAAAATTGAAGAGAACTTTTACATTTTGTAAGTGATCTCTATCTCTATCTACCTAAAATGTAAAACAAAATTAGAAATAATCTATTCGTAGAAAAGTTCATACCTATTGCCAGCACTGAAACCTACGAAGATCATGGCTTCCATTCAAAAACAAGTTGCAAAAGGAATAGATCAAAACTATCAAATGGGGTGCATGTTGCAAAAGGAATAGATCACAACAAATAACATGCTTAAACAACCATATGCATCAGGACTAAAGGACCTAATTCCATTATCCAAGGAAACGGGAAACATAAGCTGTAACCAATACATCCTGGATGAGGGCCAACAAGAGTGTTGCCCATGTTATCAGACATTCATGGTTTCTCTTCCCACAAGGAGAATGTTTGCACTCAACAATTACTTGTTGTTCTGTGTACCTGAAATTCTTCTCATCTCAAGAAACATTTTTCACTTGTAAGAGTGAAAAATCATCCTCATTATTCTTTTCTCTATAATCTGTTTCAAGCTATTTTCCAGTTTTGCTTTGTTTTTAGTATAGGAACCTACCATGTAATCATGTCATGCCTGGAACCTTGAAGCCACAGATACCGAATATTGTAGTTCATTATCTCCTCTAAACACTGATGTCCTCTTATATTTCTTTCCCACTTTTCTGTAGTCCATTCCAAATCTGATCCACATAAAAATGTCTGCAGTAAGCAGTTTAATCTACAAGGCCCCTCTGCAGCTTCACCAATTGATCTGTACACATTGACACGATGTCAACCGAGGCCTATAAAGTATACACAACAATTTTCAATAGTAAGATGACATTATAAAAGACCATAAACCCATTTTTAAAAAACATGCCCAGAATGAAGTGGAGGACAGGAATGGAGGAATAAGAGTAAGAAAACAAAATCATGAATCAAAAAAATGACACATAAAAATGTCTGTAGTAAGCCTATCTACGAAAGCAGTTGTCTCTAATCTACAAGGCCCCTCTGCAGCTTCCTTCATAATCTCATCCCATACCTTTACCAATTGATCTGTACACATTGACATGATGTCAACCGAGGCCTGTAAAGTATACACAACAATTTTCAATAATAAGATGACATTATAAAAGACCATAAGCCCATTTTTTAAAACATGCCCAGAATGCTATACTGGTGTAGAAATAACATATGGAAGTAAGGAGAATGAAGTGGAGGACAGGAATGGAGGAATAAGTGTAAGAAAACAAAATCGTCAATCATAAATCAGAAAACTGACCTTTAAAGCCCCTGCTTTTGTAGAGCTCTATAAATCATCCATGGCCTCCACAAGTACTTCAACACAACAACCAAAAGTAAGAATCCTAGAGCTATGAGAGTACAGCGTGAGGGGGAACCGTTCCCCACTCAATCTCTTCTAAGATTCAATTTCACATCCCACCAAACCAAACCACCAATATGTTCAACATATCAAAAGTAACAATTTGTCAGCAAACTGTGTAATTGTATACTTTTCAAAAGTAACAATTTGTCAGAAAACTGTGTAATTGTATACTTTTCAATCAACTCATGATTAGAGTAGATCACAAAGACCTATTCAAATGAAACATATTCAAAATTAAAGCTACAAGTATACAATTCAAAAAAACTCATGCCAACCAACGTAACTGTGTAAAAGTGCAAAAAGGAGACACACAAACTGTACTGAGTTGGACAGCCACAAATTGAATTTAAACTAGACATGAACAAATTTATCAAAGTGAATAACAAATTCATAACTTGTTTTTAGTGAGCCATTACAATGAATAGTTGTTCCCTTTCGACACATTCCAATCAATACATGTTACTATACTATAATACTAAAACACCAATTTATTTTCTACTGTCTTTGCAAAAATGTATTTCCAACTACTGAGCGTGTTTTAAAGATGTGGTTATGTTGAGGGAGGGAGAAGGCACCTCGTTTCAGACATGGTTTCAGATAGTTCATCTATTGCAGTCTGCAGTTTTGCCCACATCTCTGAAGATCTAAACATGAAGTAAGAATTATGTGCCCTCTTAAGTTCACACTAGAAGAGAAAAAAATGAACTTTATTATCTCTGTTAACTGATCAAGGTCAATAAAAGTGGAAAAGGACAGTTACGAGAAGTCTCTCCAAATTATAATGGAAGAAGAAAACAATTAACAGCATGAATCTTCAACAAACTATGATATTGTTATGATAAGATTTTTGGATTTGATTTTTGTAATATTTATGAACATCAAGGTTTTAATCATTTTATCCTGACCATAAATTATCAAATTTTATCCAAAATATTGATATTAATAAAAGTTACAAAATCAAATTCAAAAATCTTAGCATACCAAGAATGAAAAAGGTTAGAAAAATGTTTGTCACAAAGTAGATCAACATAAAACTTCAAAATTTTATTTAAAAACTGTTAAGAAGAATCACATTTGAGATCATTATTTTTTCTAGTTCAGTCTTACTCTTATGATAGATTATGGAATATCTAAATATGATTCTTTTGTGTAACTCAATCTCATCCTCATAATAGATTATGTAATATGATTTGAAACATTGATGCAAATAAATATTACAAAACCAAATCCAAGGATCTTAACATAAAAGAATTAAGAATTAAGTAAAATATTTGCCACAAATAGATCAGCATAAAACTTCAAAATTTTATTAAAAAACTATTAAGAAGAAAACCAAAACTATTAATAATCTATACAAAGACACAAATATGTGAAACTTATATCTGACTAATATACAAGGATGGTTGCTGACTTTGAGAAGATAGTTTACTTACCGGTGAAGTTAAGGTTTGGAGCTGCACTCCAACACGCATAATTGGAAGACCAAAGATCCTTCCTATGATGCCAACATGACCTGTAACCCATTGCAAACTCCTAAGCACAACTATTGTAATGCTTTCAGAGAAGTTATGAAATTGTGCTTAGCAACCCATTAAAATTTGTTTGAAGTGTAACAATTTATCTTAAAACATGCCCAATTTTAAAATAAGCTCCAGAATGCTAACCTAGTGTAGAAATAACATATAAAAGTAAGGAAAATGAAGGGACAGGATTATGGAGGAATCAGAGTAAGAATGTAATGACCATCTTAGGCTTTTCCATATGAAAAGCAGGCACTAGTGAAACCACTTTTGTCCATTAATAGCAAAAAGTCCATTGCCCAAGCCCAGAGAAAGAAAGATGCAAAATCATTGGCCAAGCTCACAGAAAGAAGGATGCAAAATCATTGTATAACATCTGCAGTCAGGAGAGTTATTTAAAGAAAGAAGTTCTCGGAGGAATTCTACATCGGTCAAAACAATCAGTCCATATAACGAATTTCTCCCCAGTACAACCATCAGTCCAGACATCTACCAAATCTTTAGGAAAGAAAACAAACATCTATGAGAAAGGGACCATATATCTGTGAGAAAATTCTGTCAGGCATGACCTATTAAGCATTTATTGACAGAGAACAAGCATTACATAAATCACAACCTCCTCTGATGAATGCTCTCCCAATATTCAGTGATGCCCCTCCAGTGAGAACAGTCGTGCAATCATGGTATTCCCTGAGTTCAGAAAACTTTGATTATGCTGGTGCAATCATGGTGGCAGAGTATCTCACGGAGAAACCCGCGGCAGATACAAAACCCTCAGAGCTTCTCCTGTTCTGGGCTCATAATTTAACCATATAACGAATTTCTACCAAATCTTTTAGGAAAGAAAACAGACATCTGTGAGAAAATTCTTTTAGGCATGACCTATCAAGCATTTATTTGATGACAAAACCCTCAGAGCTTCTCCTCTTATATAAAGGTGAAATTGAAAGCATAACGGTAAGACTGCTAATTTTAGGAATGCACTGTGATGAACAACTCAGCTGTTTTTTTCAACTCAACTGAAAGCATAAAAGCATAAAAGCATAACAGTGCTAATTTTGGGAATTCTCACAGCCGTTGGCCCTGCCTGGATGAAAACATGACAACTCATAGATTAAAGCATAGATGACAACTCAGCTATTTTTTTCAACTGAACTGAAAACATAAAAGCATAACACATTTTCATTAAAAATTTGATTTCGAGTCTACAAACTCACCAATTCAAATGTAAAACTTAAAATTTTGCTAGTGCTTACTTAAAATTTGGTATTGAGTAAAGGTTATAGTGTTTTAGGTTTTGATGAGGATTAGAGTTAGGGTTAGTTTTGCTATTAAGATTAGATTTTAAAAAAAATTGATTTAATTAAATTTGAGATAGGATTGCTATTGTGCTTAAGAATCATTGTTAGAGATATCCAGTTCAATTAAGGGCAAGATTCAAAAAAGGTTCAAATATAATTACTAAATTGAACTCTAATTGGGGATTAATAGGGTTAGGATAAGGGTTGGGATTACATGTAAATTAGGGATGAGATTTGAAAAGGGTTTGATTAGTGTTACTATTAGGGTTGCAATGAAATTTCAATTATAACTATGATTCATTCAAGGTTTAGAATTAGCATATGAGTTCAATTAGGGTTAGGGTATAGTATAATTAGTGTAAGGTTTAGATCATGTCTAACATTATGCTTATAGTAAGGGTTCAATTAAAAATAGGGTCAAGGTTAAATTCAATTGTGGTCAATGTGTAAATTTGGTTAGGTTTATGTTTCATACAATTAGAGTTCAAATAGAGATTGTATTTAGCTAGGGTTACTTTTTACTTATAGTTAGGATTATATAATTGAATTAGGATTGGTTTCTAGTTAGGTTTAAAGTAGAAAATACAATTAATTTTGGTGGTTTGGTTTGGTGGCATGTGAAATTGAATCATCAAAGAAACTGAGTATGGAGTGATTCCCCCTCATATTTGGTGGTTTGGTTTGGTGGCATGTGAAATTGAATCATCAAAGAAATTGAGTATGGAGTGATTCCCCCTCATATTGTACTCTCTAAATAGTCTTGTGGAATTTCACTATCTCCATACCTCATAAAATCATGATAGAATCATATTTAAGGTGATCTTGTATGGAAAATGTGAAAATCTAGACAAGGCTCATTATCTACTTAAGTGTTAATATACCAACCATAATGTTCAAGCCATATATATGTGTTGAAGTTGTAATATTTTCATCATAAAGGGACATAAATTTGTTGATTCATATTGAAAGATCCAAAGACACATAATGTCCAATAGATTTTTTGGAAGGCTTTATAAATTCTCAAACAAATACAGTTGTCAAGTGTGACAACCATTTATAAGAGCATCAAGGGAATGAAACACAATAGAAAGAATGTAAAGCGAGTTCAAACTTGAATGTAAAAGAAAAAATAAAAGACAACAATCAATGCAATGCCAAGTAGAAGTTGTACAAAGAAAATAAGAATAAGGTAGTGTGTGTGGCATGAAACTATAAAGAGGAATAAGGCTGCACAAATAAGGGAAAGTCTAAAAGGAAACGGACAAGGGAAATAGACTATTGCACAAAAACCAAAAAAAAGAAAAGAAAATGGACTATTGCATAAAATAAACAACTAAATTTATTTATACATTATTTATAGAAATAAAAGAAAGTGATAAAGTTTTAAAAAATAATAATATAATGATAATATAATATAAATGTAATAATAATAATTATTATTATATGAAATTTAGATTATATTAAAAATATCTTTCTATGTTTACAAGTCAATATAGCAACAAGAAAAATATATATTAGATTTCTTTCTTTCAATTATAATTACATATATATTTAAAATCATCTATATAAAATATGCCGAGAGATTTCAATGTTGAAGTGTCTATTTTTTCCTTCCATTATTATTTTTTTATATAAGATAAACTATTGGAAATTTATCCATGTCATGATAAAGCCTCAAAATATGTAAAATTAGTCATGCAAGACCAATAATCCACTTAGTATATTAAGGATTTTTGTAGATAATGAATTGTTAGCAACCTACTTACAACATAGATATGGGTTAATCCAAATGGTTAACCCAAGGCAAATAATCCTACTTAAAAATGGTCACCTAGACTTTGGGCCCCCATTCAGCAATTTATCAAACCCCTGAATCAATATTTTCAAAAATCAACATTTTTCAATTATATCAATTTCTTCGATCAAGTCCTATTTCATCATTTTTGATTATTTGCCTTGGGCTAACCATTTTATCCTAAGTCTTTATTTAATTAAAAAGAATATTTCCTCCCCTTTTATTAAATAAAAATGCCCCACCTTTTCCTCTTATCCTAAGTTGCACAAATAAAACATTATTCTTATTTTATAAAAAGGAGAAAAACATTTTTTGTCTTATATGGACACAAAAGTCGACTCTTATTTTCTCATTGGAAGATATTTGTGTACATGGATTGCTCCTCTTTGATGCTCCATCATTGATTAAATCTTTTATCTTTTAATCTTCATGGTCCATTCTCTCTCATTTCCTATAAAAGAAGAGCTCTCTTCCTCATTTTCATATCCATCTTTTTATGCTAATGTTATGCTGCAGGTTTTCTAGGTCACTTTGGAGCTTTTGAAGATTTGGAGCATTCTTGGTTTTTGCATCTACATGCTATCATAGTTTCATTTCTTGCATTGTCATGACATTCATAGATTCATATTAGCTTAGTTTCCTTTATGCTTTAGATTACCTCATCTAGTTTAACTAGGAAGGTTTGGTAATACTTGTACTTTCCTCTTCATAGCATAGCTTGTACTTTCATTTCCATAGCTTAGCTTGCATCTCTCATTTCTAGCTTGCATATTCATCTTAAACTAGTTGCATTTGCATTTCATAGTGATTCTTGGGGATATTGGCATTCTTGCCCTTGTCTTCATTTGAATCTCTCATTGTGTGGTTGACTAGCAAGGTCATTAGCTTAATAGCTCTAGCTGAGAGAAAACTAAAAATAATCTTGCAACTCCATACATAAAGAGCTCTAGGTCGCTTTCTAAGGTTTCCTATTCATGGATTTCCTTGGTTGTAATGACTTAGAGAAGTGCACCATTTGAGTGTATACATTTTTGGCGCCCACCATGGGGCAAGAAGTTCTGTTTTGTCTTTATTTTCTTGCATTTCTATAGCAGGTTTTGGTTTTTTTAATTTTTTTGTGATTTTCGTACGCTTTCGTACTTCTGTGTGTCACTGTTACGAAATCTCGCACCAGGTTTCTCACTGTCTCGTGTGAAGATTTGTTGTTTGTAGCACTTCTACGTGTGATGAAGTACTTTCTTGCATGGGCCTTTGTTCTGTCTCGGGTGAGCTTTTGCACTTTCTCGCGCGAGCCATCGTACGTTCTCGCACAGGCTTGTGATTTCTCGCACGCGGTTCTGTACTTTCTCGCGTGCAGTTTGGTACTGTCTCGCATAAAATTTTGTGACAAACAGAGACCAGAATTCCAGATTTGTCAGTTTTGTTGCTGTTTTCAATTTTCCTACTTTTTAAAAAATTTTGGCATTTTCAAAATCCGTGCCACTTTGGAAAACTGGCCCCCATTTTTTTGAAATTTTCACATATGGTATTGAAAATTTAAGTGTGATATATCATTGGAAAGCTCTTTCCAAGCCTAATCCAACCATGTTGATTTCATTTTCAAGTTTTGTCATTTGATTAGCTATTTTACTTGCAAATTATTTAATTTTTTATGTGCTAACCATTGTGGGGCTAACAAGTTGTGCTTGTAGGTGCTCTCATTGCTTAAAATATTTTGCTAAAAGAACGCATGTCAAAGCTTCAAATGCACAAGGGCTACTAACAATTTTTGTAGGGCTGCCCAAAGCATAAAAACCCAATCAAGTGCTTGTTGTTTATTTCATTTTCAAAGTGTGGCAATTACTAGTTGTTTCATTTCATAGGAACATAATATCTTGTTGTAGGAATCTTTGGGTGGTAGGAGAAGTATGCTCTTCACCCTTGTGGTGAACCAGAAAATCTTGACCCATCTTTAGATTTTGAAAGCAAGAGGGTAATTGAATCATTTGCTTGGTGTGTTTGGGAGAAAACTTTGAGATAGGGGAGTATGCTCTTCACCCTTGTGGTGAAACAAAAACCTTGAACCTCATAAGTTGATTCACTCTTTGTTTATCTTTTTTAGAATCTTTTAGTGGGCCTTCTCTTGAGCAATCAAGAGGAATGACCCAAGTGGGGACAAGCTTATTGCCAGCTATTCCAACCTACTATAAACTCAAGGCTATCAAGGACACAAAACCTTGGTAGACATAGTGCTTGTCTTCTCTTGATGTGAGTACTCGTGGGATTGTGACCATGAGGAAAATATTGAGCAAGAATGCTTAAGGTACTCTTGAGGCCACAAGGTCCCAGTCTTTTTTGAGGAGCAAGAGGGGTACTATGAATGGAAGCCCTTATTAAGAACCATAGTTAGAAGCCACCCTATTTTTCTGCTTAGCTTCTTGGTGCAAGGATTGGTCCAAGTGGAATAACCCGGATCACCCCAAGACTACTCACCATATGTGTTCCTTTGGTTGTGTCTTTGACACTTCCATGACAAAGCCAATATCTATTGTGGGCAACCACTTTGTGTGAGGCAATGGAACATCAAGTTGTGGGCCAAGTTGTTAAGTATTGAGCCTTGAATTTTTAGGATAGAAAGTGTTTGAAGTGTTCTCGTTGTGCTATACTTGTGTAAACATTCTTGCATACTCAACATCTCGGTAGCACTCATAAGGTTTTTCAATTTTTGATATCACAATTGTTTGTCTTGGCAAGGTTGCTTTTGCCCTTGCTTCAAGTGTTTGAAGACATGTTTGATCCTATACTGTTTGTAAACCTGTCAATTTACTGTTGTCATTGTGATTGAAATAAAAAAAATCAACCCTCAAAGTGAAAATTTTGAACAAACAGTCCCAAAATTGAGAATTTACACTTCACTGGTCAAAGAGTCCAAGAATATTGAAAAACTATCGCACCCTATTCTGAGAACTGTCATGCGACAGTTCGTACCTGCACGACTGTCACCTGACTTACCTAGAAAGTGGTGCACTACTAGCTTGGAAAGTGTTGCCTGGTGTGGCACGAAGTGGCGCTTGGTCTTAAAGTGGCACACTGTTTGCCTGGAAAGTGTCACCTGAGAATTTTTTGCTATATACCTGGTTTCAGTTGTTTCACAGTTGCTTTTAGTTGGCTAGGTCTTTAAGTAGGTAACTTATCTTTCCACTGGAAGCTTGTCTTTACTATGAATCTCTATTTTTAGCCCTCTAGGGGTAGTGTCATTTGATTTACCAAGTGACCTCAGGAAGAATTGTCAAGCTAGAAGATTATTCTTGTTGAGAAAGTACATCTCTAGAATTGTTAGTAACATTCTTGGAGAATTTTAGTACTCTTTTTGTCCAAATCATTTCCATTTAAATTCAATTTTAATTATACAATTTGGCTAAGTCCATCCTCCTGGTTCAAATGTGCAAGGATATTGATCCTTTGATTTAAGCACCTCTTTGATAGTGTTGATAACGCCTTTTGCAATTTCTATCTTACCATCTCTTCTTTTTGGACATTAGAGAACTTTGATTATCCTAGTTTGGTGTTGACACTTTGAGAGGTCACCTTATCATCAAGAATCCTTTTCTTTCATGTCAGTTACAACAAGGTACCAAGTGAATCAATGGAAATGACCCTCGGTTGTCTTTGATCAGTTACCCTTAGTTAAGACTCGTCAACAGCGAAAGGAAAAAGAGCCCATTTTTTATCAATCTCCTAAGAGTGAGTCTGAGGTTTTCTTTGACCCAAAGAGTAATCCTAGCGAATTGAGTACTTCTTTAGCATCTTTTTCATCAAATATGGATATGAGTTATACATTGACTAAACAACAAAAAGAAGCAATGGATCAAACCCTTGATGACATTTACCAATGACATAGGGGTAATATGATGTATGGTGGGTCTTCTTATGATAATCAACCCGACTCACCCTCTATCAACTCACGATATCTAGATGCTCACCAACGAGTTGAGAAACATTATGCGCAAACACACCAAGATGCACGGTCATAACATGAAGACCAAAACAATGCATCTAGTGAAGCTCATGTCAATGCAGCGCATGCCAATGATTGGTACAAACATTCAAGATGAAGTTCCCCGCTAAAAACAACTTCAAGATATACAAGTGAGAGGTTAAAAATAATTGAGTGGGAAAAATAGGCTGTAGAAAATGAACGAGCTACAAAAGAAGAAAAACTTAGGCTTCTAGAAGAGGAACAACGAGCCTTGTTGGACATAGAGAGAAAAGCATTCCAAGAGGAACAAGATAGGATATTGGCCCAACAACTCAACAATCAATCCAACAACAGGGGTACCAATAGTGGAACCAACTCTCCACCATCAACTCCCTCAGCAACTCCAAGAAGTAGAAGGAGGTCAAGGACCCCTTCAAGATCACCTAGTCCTAGAGGAAGAAGGACTTCTTGACATGCACATCATAGGAGACACACACCTCCTAGACTATCAAGAGATCCCTCCCAATGAGCACATCACAACTCTCAACATGGAGGAAGTAGTGCCAACTTTGATACTCATGATTTTATGAGAATACAACAAGAACCACTATTTCAGAAATATGTGGAAAAATATGTTGAGAAAAATAAGGATCAGTTCTTGGAAAGTCTAATCAATAAGGGTGCAAAAGTCCCATACAACTTTGATGTGGACAGAAAAATTAAGAAGCAGAACCCTTCAACTGATGAGGTGATTAAGCAGATGCAAAATACTATGGAGAAAATGATGGCTCCAAAGAATACCTTCAACTTGGACTCTATATGTCCCAATCCCATTAACAAGAGTGTGGTTATGGTAGATTTTCCTAGAAAGGTTGAAATCCCCACATATGACAAATATGATGGTAGTGGTGACCCCCATGACCATGTACGATAGTTCTATATCATGAGCTTTGAATTTCATCATGAGGACTCCTACCTTATGAGATTATTCCCGAGGAGCCTTAAAGGACAAGCTATGGAGTGGTTTACTAACCTTACCCCTCCTGTTAGAACATTCAAAGAACTTGTCCAAAGGTTTGTGTAGCACTTTGCATATAATCTATCAAACTCGGTCACCATGCTTGATTTGTGCAAGCTAAAACAAAATTAGGGGGAACCCTTTGTGACATTTTTACAAAGGTGGAGACACTTATGCTCCAAATATTCTAGGACCATCCTTGAGGAAGAAAGGATTGATATAATTGTGAGCAATCTAGTGCCAGAATTAAGATATGAAGTTAGAAAAATGGTCTTTAATTCTTTTGACACTATGGTAGAAATTGCATGTCGCATCAAGGATGTTCTAAAAGAACAAGGTATTTTGGCCAAACAAAGTAACAACAACAATGGCCCAAACAATAAAAACAACAATAAGGATAAAAAGAACTCATATTGGAACAAAAATAAGCAAATAGTCAATGACGGAGTTGTTGACTCTCCACAACCTAAGGAACAAGGAGTTCTTAATCTATCTAATGTAGTTCAAGCTATGAAGTTGTAGACATCCTCAGATCATCAAGAACACAAGCCCAAGTATCAAGATAAACCTAAGTCAGGAAAGGGACAATTCACTAAGCTTGGAGACTCTTATGCAGATATTTTTAAGACCTTGACTACTCATAATTTGGCACAACCTCAGGATCCTACAAATTTTCACATACCGGATCCTAAACCTTATTGGTGGAATGAGAAAGCTTGCTATGTATACCACAATGCGATTGGACATGACATTGAAAATTGTTTTAAACTTAAACATCTTGTTCAAGACCTTATTGAGACTAGGAAATTATAGGTTGATGGGTTGACCACAAATGCAGACCACAAGGCCTTTAAGGAGCCCTTGCCTAAGCATGAGAAGGGGGAGACTTCTAAAAAAAAAGAATGGCAAGGCCGCAATCAATTATACATACCCGTCTACAGATAATGTCATCAATATGCTTGAAGTTGTGGACAATTATGTTAACATGATGAGGGGAAAAGATCCCTATGGTTATGATGTGAACTCACCTCCCATATTTGATGAAGGACCCATTGTTGTGCTTAGAGGTCCTCAATCTCGAAGGTCATCCCAACCTCTCAATGTTGTTACTAGGAGTCAGAATCAGGGTCCTGTGGTCATTAGAGGGCCTAATTCCAAACCCAAACAAGTGACATCCAAGAATGTCACCAAGCCTACAGTCACTCCAGAGATGAGCTATAACCTTGTTGATCAATTACAATGAAGACCTGCTCAGATCTCTAATTTTGAACTCTTGGAATTATCTCCAAGGCACAAGCGTATTCTTGAGGACACTTTGCATGTGACAAATGTCCCTAATAATATAGATGTTGACCAATTCCATAACATGGTCAACCACCTTTCTAGCCCACATTACCTTACATTTTCTGAAGAAGACAATAAAGCCTTGAGCCATCTGCACAATCTTGCCCTTCACATTGAGGTGATGATCAATAAAACCCATGTTAGGTGTGTGTTGATAAATGGGGGTGTTGGGCTCAATTTTTGTTCTTTAAGTCTTTTGAAAAACTTGGGATACTCAGAGAATGTCATTGATATCAAGAAGAAAATTACTATCAAAGCCTATGATGAGGCTGAAAGAAGTTCTAAAGGGTTAGTTGTTCTTCCAGTTAGAATTGGTCCCGTCGAAAAAGACATTTTGTTTCAAATCGTTGATGTCGGTCCTCTAGCATACAACATCTTATTGGGTAGACCATAGATTCATGACATGCAAGCAGTACCGTCTACCTATCACCAATGTGTCAAGTTCCCATACAATGGTGTAGAAGTTTGCATACTAGGTGATAGCACATTGTCTGTAAATACAATTTCAGCAGGGATCCATGTTCCCTTAAATAGAGCAGCGGAAAATTTTGATGCAACTCTTGAGCAGTGCAAGAGTAAGTTTAAGTCCATTGACCTTGGCATGGGAGATTATCAAATTGACTCCTTCACAAAGTTACCAATTTCACCTAGGTCCTATGGTAAACCATCACAAGAGATGCATCCCTCATCTTCAGCCATGACTCTGTTTGATACATTTGTAGAGTCTTCAGTGCCCATCTAGGATGAGAAAGATGAGGTAGTTGTTAGAGAGTGGATATACAAAGAGGAAAATACCAACATAACAAAAATTTCTCCCCATCTCCTAAGGCTTATGGGAGAGGATACACGTTGGTTACAAATATGGGTTACCCAGGTCATGGTCCTCTCAGTCATAGATTGGATGCAAAAGCGGAACCATTGGACCATGCTCTTTTTGGGTGTAGAAATAAGACAACTGTTGGCCTAGGTTTTGAAGGTCAGACCAAGAAATTTGTTCCTATCCTAGCTGCGACGGATAGTGATGATGAATCTAGTTATGTTCCTAATTTAAAAAATTAGAAAGATAGGTGCGAAGATTGGGTTCCTTCAACCAATCTCCTTTGGGGAGATTCTGATACTCTAGTTGCCAACCCAACCAATTCTGACATAGAACAAGAAGAGTCCATTATTGAAGATCATGTTGAGGATCCTACTCAAGAACACCAATACACAAATGGCATGAGAGAAGGTGTTACCCTTGGTGACATTGAAGCTTCCACATCTAGACACCGTAAGCATGCTTGGTGTAAACACCCCAATTTGGATTCAGAAATGGACTCTCATGAGTATGAATGGGAGTCGCTCTCAGACTCTTCTACTATTGAGATGAATATTGATGTTGTTCATGCCTATAGTACTCAACCTGCGGTAGCTGACGAGTCTAGTGTAGGATTAGAGGATTGGAGTCTGCGAGTCACCTTAGTGGATGATGCTTCGTCCGGTAGGGTAAATCTTGATTTGGGTACCTTAGAGGGGTACTTGACAGATCCTAACTTTGTAGTCACCAGAGATGACACCTTTCATATCAATAACATTGAACCCACCATTAATCTACCCCTTGTTCACTACGACCTCATTGACTGGTCTCAGCGCTATCAAGAGCCTCAACTCCCAACCTTCCAGAATGACTACGAGATAGCGTGCTACTTGAATTCCCTTGAGCCTGTAGTCTCTTCCACCAGCAAACCAACTACAAGTATGACTAACCCAGATATCAAGTACCTTAGTCACAAAATGAAGAGAAAAGAAAAAAAGAATAATGGTTCTAATGGCAAAAACCACTATGTGGCCATGTCAGAACCCAAAAAAGTAAAAAGAAAGGACGTATCCGAAGGTGAAAACCTCTCTGAGGCACCTAAGGATGGGGTGCTTGATAATCTTCCCAGCTATTTTCAAGATAGGTCATCAGTTCTTATTGAGCCTACACAATCAGTCAATCTGAATATAGAGGAGGCTCTGCAAATTGTGCATTTAGCTCAATCTCTATGACCACAAGAAAAAGAGGCATATACTAAGTTCCTACAAAGAAAGAAGATCACTTCTTCTTGGACTTACTCAGACATGCCAGGGTTGGACACTAGTCTTATTATGCATCATTTGTCCATAGCTCTAGGCATTAAACCAGTAAAACAGAAGTTGAGGAAAATGCATCCTCATATAGCTCTACTCATCAAAACTGAACTAGAGAAACTCTTAAGTGCAGGATTTATCAGAGCCATTGATTATGCTGAATGGATTTCCAATATTGTCCCAGTTTCAAAACATGACGGGTCCATTCGTGTCTGCATAGATTTTAGAGATCTTAACAAAGCTTTCCCAAAGGATGATTTTCCACTCCCAAACATAGATATGATAGTGGACATGACTGCGGGATATGAGATCTACTCTTTGATGGACGGATTTTCTAGTTACAATCAAATTAAGATAGCTCCTGAAGATCAGGAAAAGACAACATTCACTTGTGCATGGGGAATCTATTGTTGGAATGTCATGCCATTTGGATTAAAGAATGCAGGAGCTACTTATCAAAGAGCTATGACCACTATATTCCATGACATGATGCATAAGAACATGGAAGACTATGTGCATGACACCCTAGCAAAATCCAAAAAAAAGGAATACACACCTCAAAGATCTAGATGTCATTTTAGATCATATGGAGCAGTTTCAATTGAGATTGAATCCCAAAAAGTGCGCATTTGGAGTCACCTCCAGTAAACTTCTAGGATTCATTATTTTAGTTAAAGGAATAGAGGTGGATCCCGAAAAAGTTCAAGCAATATTAGATATGCCACCTCCCAAAAGTATCAGCCAAATGAGGAGTCTTCAGGGATGCCTTCAGTCTATCAGGAGGTTTATTTCACAATTAGCATATAGAGCTCAACCCTTTAACAAGACATTACACAAAGGGGTTAAATGTGTCTGGAATGAGGGTTTCCAGAAGAGCATGGATCAAATCAAATAGTACTTGGCTAATCCTCCCATCTTAATGTCTCCTATTCCAGGGAAACCACTCATCTTGTATGTTTCTGCAACAGAATCTTCCTTAGGGGCATTATTGGCTCAACTTGATGATACATGAAAAGAAAGAGCTATCTATTACATCAGCCGCACACTTGTTTCCTATGAGGTCAATTATACTAGTATTGAAAAGTCTTGTCTTGCTGTGGTGTTTGCTTCCCAAAAGTTGTGACATTACATGCTTGCACATACAATACACTTGATAGCCAAAATTGATCCTCTTAAGTACCTGCTTGGCAAGGCTGCTCTCATGGGTAGACTTGCTAAATGGATGATGATTCTTTCCAAATTTGACATTGAGTATATCGAGTGTAAAGCCATAAAAGGACAAGCTATCGCTGATCAACTGGCTGATTTTCCCATGCAGGACAATATGCCCATTCAAGTTGAATTTCTAGATGAGCACATAATGTACATGATGACTCGAACCTGGAAGATGTTCTTTGATGGCTCTTTCATGCATAATGGTTTAGGAGTTGGAGTGTTGTTTATTTCTCCTCATGGGTGTACTATTCCTAAGTCCTATAAATTATTGTTCCCATGCATAAACAACATTGCTGAATATGAGGCCTTGACCAATGGATTGAAAATGGCCATAGAATGGGGAATTACAGAGCTACACATTTATGGGGATTCACAATTGATTATCAACCAAGTTAATGGAGAATATCAAACAAAGGATGACAAAATGATACCTTATAAATAGATGGTTGATTCATTACACCAATACTTCACCTTTGTTACATTTCAACAAATCCCTAGAGCAGAGAACAAAGCAGTTGATGCTATGGCTACATTGGCTTCCATTCTTCAGCTAGAACAACATGAATCTAGATATGAATTCTTGGTAGAAGAGCTACATCACCCCATTTTTGATTCCTCAGAAAGCCATGTCATATGTACCTTGGTTAGTCATGAGTCATCCCACTATGGTGCCATTTACTCATATCTCCATGATGGCATCATCCCTAAAACCTTTAATCGCTTTGAAAGAAGAAACCTTGTTTGTAATGCCTCTCACCATACCCTTATCTCTGGTGATCTGTATAGGAGGGGTTTAGATGGGACACTTCGTAGGTGCTTGGAAAAGGATGAGTCTGACTGAGCGTTAGTTGACATTCATGAGGGCATTTGTGGAGGACATTCCAATGGTCTTACCATGGCCTGAAGGTTGCTTAGGGTGGGGTACTATTGGCCCACAATGCAGATGGATGCTATAGCTTTTGACAAATATTGTGAAAAGTGTCAGAAACATGGAAACCTGATTCATGCTCTAGGTAGGGAGCTTATTCCTTCTATTTCTCATTGGCCATTTCAGTGCTGGGCCTTTGACCTTGTTGGGCAGATTCATCCCAACTCATCAGGCGAACATAAATTCATTATTACTGCTACTGACTACTTTACCAAATGGGTAGAAGTTGTTCCACTGTCTGTTGCTTCAAGAAAGACAATCTCTTTATTCATATTGAATCACATCATCTGTTGGTTTGGGATACCTTCTAAAATAATCACTGATAATGGAGGTCAGTTCAAAAACAAGGACCTTACACACCTTTGTAAGAAATTCAAGATAAAACAACATGGGTCCTCCATTTACTTCCCACAAGGAAATGGACAAGCAAAGGCTTCTAATAAAACCATTCTTAAGATTCTCCATAGAACAGTTCACAAGAATGGTAGGGACTACTCCTTTTACCCTTATGGGCTTACAAAACAAGTATATGTACTCCAACAGGGGCTACTCCTTTTACCCTTACCTATGGCACTGAAGAAGTATTACCTTTAGAAGTTGAGATTCCTTCACTTAGAGTCTCTCTCAAAGGTTTGATTACAAATGAGGATTACCGCGCCATGAGGTTACAAGAGTTGGAACTTCTTGATGAAAAATGCAAAGCATCATTTGATCACATGAGAGTTTACCAAAAGCGTATGTCCAAAGCATTCAACAAGAAGGTTTGCCCTAGAGAATTTCAAGTAGGAGATCTTGTCCTGCATGAGAATCCTAAGAACCAACAGCATCGAGAACAAAAGGGTAAATTTGAACCTAATTGGCTTGGACCATACATTATTACTATTGCTTTTGGGGCAGATGCTTACTTGTTATCTAATGAATAGGGGGAGCAACTCCCTGATCCTATCAATATTTTGCACCTCAAGAAGTTCTATCCATGATGCCTATTCTGTCCAGGGGCATCCTTTGTACATATTTTATGATCCTGAGAAAATACCAAAAAAAATGCATATATGATGTTGAAAAAAATCCTAAAAAGAATATAAAGTCCTGAAAAAATAAAAAAAATAAAAAAAATAAAAAAATAAAAAAAAATTCAAAAAAAATAGTAAAAGTGCCTTGGTGAAACCCTGGAAACAAGCGCCTTGGGAGCAAAAATACAAAAAATTGAAAAAATCAAAAAATCTCCAAGTGGTGAAAACCTAGAAATAGGTGCTACTTGAGGCCTTTGCACTCTTGTTTCTCCGCATGCGTCCTCAACACTTAGCCATTCTCCATCATGACTTGACCTTGTTGCCTTGGTCTGGAATTGGTCTTTATTTTTGTCTAGGGGGCATACCTGTTAGTATAGGTCCTTTAGGTGCGTTTGTCTCTTGGGGGCATTTCACAAACAGGTGTTTTTCATCACCACCCAAATTGTGTTTTTCAACACTACCCTTGCGTCGAGTGTTTCTTAACACTTATTAGATAGTTCTCACTAATAGATGTGATACTCAAAGTTTGACTCTATGACCTACACACACGCACTTAAACACTTGACTTATTGAGACTTGTTTGATTTTGTTTTCTTTGTGTGTTGTCTATGATGATTTCTTTGATGAGTGTTCTCTCCCTATGATAGTTTTCGATGATGCATAGCTAGAAGACTGAGGGCATGAGGACATGTTTTATTACTTTTTTTGCTTGTGGGTATATTTTGTTGGTCCTAATTGTCATTAGCATTTATGCTTGATCCACTTGACACCTAGGATCTACAAGGTATTATCCTTGAATGTTTTATGCAAGTACATACTTATAGTCATCTTGACTTTCCTTATGTCTTGATGCGAGTATAATCTTGCTATATCAAACTTAGGTAATCTCACTACACTAGTCATCTTGACCTATATGTCTTTGGTGCCTAGGTGGGATTTCCACATTCTATCTAATATAGATCATATTCATATACCCATAGTCATACTAGTGTGTATTATATGATCTTACGACACTACCAATAAAGCTCGATGATGATTATTAGATGTTTATTGGCATTGTGACCTTGCAAGTCAACCACTTTCATAGTAGCTTGCATTTTTAGGTTCATGATTAATTAGTTTTGCATCTTTCATATGGAGAGAGCTCTCCTTCATCTTTCATGGACTAGTTGGTCAACTGTGCTCATCTTTCACTTCTTCTCAATCAGGTCTTTCACTTCTTGTCTTTCATATCACATCATTTTCTATTCTTTTCGGGATCAAAATTAAAATCCGAGTTAATTTTGATAGTCAAAATCCTAATTTTCCCCTTCTTTTGCGCAGTTGGCTGACCATTTGAGGCCTGATTCTTCAATCTTCCTAGGGCATCTTCATTTCTTCATCCCCATCTCTTCCAAACTCCTAGTCTATCATTCATTTTCACTCGCTTCATCTCTCTGAGGTTTGACTTCATCTTTTCAGTCAAACTGGGGCATGCTTTCACTGCCTAATGGTTATCATGTTATCCTTTATCTTTGATTATGATTTCATTATGATTTGATCATCTTTTATCAATCTATTGTTCTCCTCTACCTGATTTCAATTTCAATTTTGAGGGGGCAGTACCTGTTGGATTTAATCCTTGATTTTCTTGATTCAGCTATCTTTTTATGAGCTTTCGCTCAGCTTGAGATTTTTATCTCTTATTTTGGATGTGATCCCAAAATGAACTCATGTCTAGAATCTTTTGTTTATTTTTGTTGAGGCATGTTCCCAAAATGAACAAACGTCTGAGTTGTTTTGTGATCCCAAAATGAACTCACATTTCAATTCTTCTTTGACCACATGTGTTCCTGAAATGATCACACATTAGTCAAAGAGGGGCAAATGTATGGACCCTAAAATGGTCACCTAGACTTTGGGCCCCCATTCAGTAATTTATCAAACCCCTGAATCAATATTTTCAAAAATCAACATTTTTCAATTATATCAATTTCCTCGATCAAGTCCTATTTCATCATTTTCAATTATTTGCCTTGGGCTAACCATTTTATCCTAAGTCTTTATTTAATTAAAAGGAATATTTCCTCCCCTTTTATTAAATAAAAATCCCCCACCTTTTCCTCTTATCCTAAGTTGCACAAATAAAGCATTATTCTTATTTTATAAAAAGGAGAAAAATACTTTTTGTCTTATATGGACACAAAAGTCAACTCTTATTTTCTCATTGGAGGATATTTGTGCACATGGATTGCTCCTCTTTGATGCTCCACCATTGATTAAATCTTTTGTCTCTTAATCTCCATGGTCCATTCTCTCTCATTTCCTATAAAAGAAGAGTTCTCTTCCTCATTTTCATATCCATCTTTTTATGCTAATGTTATGTTGGAGGTTTTCTAGGTCACTTTGGAGCTTTTGAAGATTTGGAGCATTCTTAGTTTTTGCATCTACATGCTATCATAGTTTCATTTCTTGCATTGTCATGGCATTCATAGCTTCATATTAGCTTAGTTTCCTTTATGCTTTAGATTACCTCATCTAGTTTAACTAGGAAGGTTTGGTAATACTTGTACTTTCTTTTTCATAGCATAGCTTGTACTTTCATTTCCATAGCTTAGCTTGCATCTCTCATTTCTAGCTTGCATATTCATCTTAATCTAGTTGCATTTGCATTTCATAGTGATTCTTGGGGATATTGGCATTCTTTCCCTTGTCTTCATTTGAATCTCTCATTGTGTGGTTGACTAGCAAGGTCATTAGCTTAATAGCTCTAGTTGAGAGAAAACTTAAAATAATCTTGCAACTCCATACATAGAGAGCTCTAGGTCACTTTCTAAGGTTTTCTATTCATGAATTTCCTTGGTTGTAATGACTTAGAGAAGTGCACCATTTGAGTGTGAACAATAACATCTATATACATCGAAATATGCATTTTACAAACATTATAGCCATTTGAAATCACCTTCAAAATGTCAAAAGGAGGCAACACTTTAACACTTTACTTAAGCTTATTTACGATAATGCATACATAATAGTTTAGGAGTTTTCACCTTATTTTCACATGGTGTAGGAGAAATTCCACTTTAGGTGGTGATATTTGTTATCACATTCCACTTTATGTGTTGTCTCCACCTTAAGTGTCTTATCACTTTATCATCCTCCACATATTGTACACACTTCATTGCATAATGGAGGATGATCCACCTTTGGTGGACATGTGATTCCACCTTGTGTGGGTAATAAATTATCTTCTCCTTATCATGGTCTCTTATTGTCTTGTCTATATAAGCATACACTTGGTCATTGTAGTAATTGAATTCATTCAATTCATCCATTATCCAATTGATCATATTGTATTACATTCTTAGTGAGAATACAACTTATTCTTATCATATTATTTCTCTCTTGTATGCTATTCATTGGCCTCTAGATATTGGGTTATTGCTATTGTCAAATTCTTACATGGTATCAAAGTCATTGGAGCATGCTTAAGTAGTCATTTTGGAGAGATTTTTGTGTAATTTGGGGTTTTAAATTTTGTGGCTTTCTATTGCAAGTCAATATTAGAGCCTTGTTGGTGCAAATCAAAGGTTGGTATCACATTGAGGAGGTACAAAATCTCCAAGATCAATTTTTGTTTTATCCAAATTGGATACTGGAGGCCAAATCTATAACCATTTGAAGTTTGGAGGTGTGGCAGCGATTTGGGCTAAATAATTACCCAGATGATTTTCAAACAGTGATATCTCATTCATCCAACTCCTTTTTTAAAAAAAAAATTTAGGGTAGAATTTTGTGCTCTTCACAGTGGTGTAGGTGGTTTCTAATATCTATTTCTTAATTTTTTTAAAAATTCATAATTTCATTTTTGTAACTTCCAAGGCTTCATTCGAGCTCATATAGACTTCTTTTAAGGTGCAATTTTTTTTGAAAGTGCATGAGTTTTTCTATATTTTAGAGTGGTGTTATTAATTTATAGTGACTACAATAAAAAAAAAAATGTACTTTCATATTTTGGCTTAGTTTTGCAATCATAGAACATAAAACTTATTTTTATCTTTTACAATAGTGATCTAAGTCTCTTATTGCCTAATTGTGGAAATTATAATTACTAAAATGGAAAGTCCAAGAAAGAAAAACAAAAAATATATATCTTTTTCTTTATTATTTAATAAAGTTTCTTAGGAATAAATTATTTATTTAAAAAAATTATAAGTTTTTGGAAAATAAATTTGCAAATTCGGAACACAATTTTTTTCTTCCACCTACATATCTATTATGCAGCATACTCAAACTAGCATCTCGAGGGAGGGAAATATTCCTCTTGATATATTGGCATCATTGCAATCAAAGGCATCTTTTGGGATCTTCTACATGCTATTCTTGGTGGCATCATCTTCATGTTTCCAATTTTGCATCTATGTTGTATGCTCTTGCATGAGCTATGTTGTACACACACTATCATAAAGTGATATATTTATTTATACTTTGTCATTGATGACATATTTTTTGTAATCATCATGTACTTAGATTAGGAATTATCTTGTGAGATTTGGTGCATGACTCTAGAGGAGACTTAGATTGCACACATTTTCCATCTAT
This sequence comes from Chamaecyparis obtusa, assembly GCA_027943335.1. Classification (NCBI taxonomy): domain Eukaryota; kingdom Viridiplantae; phylum Streptophyta; class Pinopsida; order Cupressales; family Cupressaceae; genus Chamaecyparis; species Chamaecyparis obtusa. The sequence goes on from BSBK01001318.1 coordinate 221,089, forward strand.
GGCACATAGCTGCATTTGAGACATTCAATTATACCAATCTATTATTTTGAGTATCCAATTGATGCTCACGCAGGTATCTCCATGCCTAATCTCCATCATATTGTAGTGAGTGATTCATTGGTCATTCTACATCAACATTAGTATCTATTTTTGTCACACTTTGACATTCTTGGTGTAACATTAGCTCTATTTTCTTCCTATGGAGGAGCATTGGTCATCATCTTGGACCATATTTGTAGGAGATTTAACATTAAGGGGGATCTTCATGGCATCTCTTATTCTCTCTCATTTATTATTGAGATAATTATGTGCTTTCATCTCTCTTTTAGAGGGTAGTTTTCTCCCACGTGGTTTTCTCCCTTTCTCCACTTTTTGAGAGATAGTATTTCTTTTATTTTCATGTTGTACATGGGTACCTAACATGTCCTAGTAGTCGGGACCCATCTTGCAATGTGAATTTGAGTTCATGTAATTAACTATTCACTAATTACACTTTACTTAAGCTTACTTTGGATAATGCATGCATAGTAGTTTGCATATGAGACACCTAGGAGTTTGCACCTTTATTTGCACATGGTGTAGGAGATATTCTCCTTTAGGTGGTGATAGTTGTTATCACAATCCAATTTATGTATTGTCACCACTTTTAGTGCATTTATCACTTTATCATCCTCCACATGTTGTACATACTTCATTACATATTAGAGGATGATCCACCTTTGGTGGACATGTGATTCCACCTTGTGTGGATGACAAATTATCTTCTCCTTATCATGGTCTCTTATTATCTTTCATATATAAGTAGACACATATTAATTGTATCAATTGAATTTGGTTAATTCATCCATTATCCAATTGATCATATTGAATTGCATTCTTGGTGAGAATATCATTTGTCCTTGTCCATATTTTGTCTCTCTCTCTTTTTTGTTATTTATTTGCCTCTAGATCCTTGGTTCATTGCTATATGAAAATTCTTCACTTTCACTAAATGGCTCTATTTTATTGTTATCCTTGGGCTGATTGTCCATGTTTAGATCCACATTGGATATCACTTCTTCAAAAAATGCATTACTGCCTTCATTGGTGTGGTATTGTGTTATGATTCTCTTCTCAATGTTCTTGAATTGTTCTCCTTCAACATGTCTCTCATTATACCTTTTGGCAAATTCTAACAGTCCATAAATAAATGGTTGCTTTTCTTTCTTTTTGTTCACTCATGTTTGACCATAGAGGTTTCTGATGCATTTATAGTAATAAGCCCTTCCTCAATTAATTTTTCAAACTTTTTGTTTATATCTACCTGGTTATAATAACCTACAAGGAAACAATAAGAAGAATGCATCTTCTAGTTGACTCAATTAGCACCCTCCCATTCCCTTGAAATTTATTTATGTTTATTAAGATCCATATATTTTAACTTGAATGTAAGTAGAAATTAAAATTCAAAATAAATTAATATCTTTAGATAATCTAAGTTTACCAAATGGAATTTGAGTCCATAAATTATTTATATTGCAACCATTAAGACCATTATACAATATATTCCAGACGCCTTTAGAAATGAAACAATCAAAGAGAATGTGTTTAATAGTTTCAAATTGTTTTCACACATTAGACAAGTCAATTCCATTATTCAACATCTTATATGGTAACCTTTAAGGAAATGCTTGTAGAAAGCTTTCTTTGGTTCTAGAATGTTATTCCAAGAGCCATAAAGTATAACCTGCCAAAATTTATTAGGTAAATAAAAATTCTTGTATAGTCCTAAAATGTTAGCACCCATAATTGGATGATTTAGGACCTATTAGGCCCTATTTTGGCAATTTCAAGGTTCGAATGCCCATTATTCTTGATCCTAAAAACCTATATTTTCTCCCCCTGCTTCTTTTCTTCCATCCTGGAATCCCCTAATATTTTGGACTCATTTCCTAGCGTATAGATTTCCATTGGCAGCCTATCCTAGTCATTTGGACTCAAATTTATTTGGGGCTTGATGTCAAAGTATTAGTGGGATTTCTTGATTTGTGGTCAGTAGATCAAATTTGAATCCTGAAATGAGGGAGTAAAGTATAAAAGGACCTATTCTCTCCTTATTATGTATCTATCATCTAAGTGCAAGCTTACATCCATCATCTAATTAAAGTTTTACATCCATCATATAAGTGCAAGCTTACATACATAATCTAATTGAAAGCATTTTGGTAATCAAAACTATTAAGTTTTCAAGCAATCAAGAGTAATTAAGCATTTGGATTAAAGATTTGAAGGTAAGCATCCTAATTCAAGATCTCCAAGCCTCCATTTTTCTAAGGTCTATCAAGTCAAAGGAAATATTCTCCAATTGAAGAAAGTTTCTCACCCATGATGGCCAAGTAGAGGAATTCTCAATCAAGCAAGAAGACTCATCATTCATTCCTTCTTTCTTCTTCTTTGCAAGCGCTTTCAAGCATATCAACATTCAAGATCTAGGAGTTGAAATCATAGATCCATACATTTGTGAGACCATCCTTGTTTATACATCACATTCCAAATTCAACTCTTTGGATTCAAAGTACATTCAACAATCTTCATGGGTATGAGCAATTTCTACATCTTTCCATAGAGGTTTATGCAAGGTAAATCTCCAATTTTCCTCTTTACATACTTTCCTTTTTAAATTTTTAATCTATTTTTCAAGGTTGATTCCTATATAGGGGTTTGACCAAGGCGAACCCCTTTTCCCATCCTTCTTCACATTTTTTAGTGTGCAAGAATAAGTTATAGAGCCACCAGATAGGGAACAGTCGAATATACCCAAAATAAATTAGTCAATTTTTCTTGGTATAGGATGCCATTAGTAGACTATACCTAGGTATAGGTTGAATTTTGGCCTTCTCTTACCATTTTATAATCATATTTTACCTATAGGTTAGTCCTCAACTCTACTTTCTAGATCTGCAACTTTCTACTCTATATCAATCTATTTCTATCTGTTATTTCTAGTTTTCTACATCTTTTTCTAAATTTGCATTTTAATCATCTTAATCACATTAATTCATTAATCACATAATTTTAGTGAAGGACCATTGTCCCCAATTAGTGCTTAAGTCTCCTCTTGAGCCTATTGGGGGTAGCTTCCTTCCAAATGTATAATTGGTGAAAAGGGTGTTAATTTATCTACCTATTTATATTGATCCCCTTTTTCCTCCTGTTCATTTTTGGTGAACTTGACTTATAAATTTTCCTCTTTTTATGTTGGTGTTAGATTCTCTTTATATTCTTATAGGCTAGATCCCCTTTGCATGATCTCCTTGTATTCATTACATGAAATACTATCTCTATCACATTGTATGCATCTAGATCTATAGGTTTATCTCATTATAAATCTGATTTGGTGTCTAGATATACTTCTATACATTGCATTAGATCATATTCTTAGATCTACACTGTCTGCATGACATACTTTTCATGTTGATACCTAGATTCAGATCCACTTTTCATTATTTACATTAAATCTTTAAATTTGATACTTAGATGTGCTTTTAGAATTTAATTTTATTTAGAATTGCAAATCTCTTTCAAATCATATATTTGCATTTATACCTATCTTTGTTTCGTCATATTGTGCATGAGTGTTATCACTTTGAGTCCTACTTATAGCATCCTGGTTAGGAGAAGCCATACACTTATGAGCTCCTTTGATGTTGAACCTTCTCTCTCTCATAGGAATCTTGATGAGACCAACATGCATCCTAATGACATTGATCCTATCATTGAAAAAAAACTCTTCCCATTCTTGTCATGATGAAGATAAGGCCTTAAGAGCCCCTCCTATGCAAGTTCAAAAATGTTCCCATAATTTTAAAAAAGTTGAGCAACGGTTAGTACAAGAAAAATCAAATCTTGAGGTCATATCCATCATAGAAGGTTTAAGGAAGATAATTCATAATGATGAACCTAGTGTTAACATCTTATGTATTATCTCTCATCTTATTGATAACAATGTTAAGTCTATTAGGTATTGTGATTAAGAGATAGGTTTAATTCTATGCACCACTAGTATTGATACCTTTATGCCTATTTCCACCCCCATTCCTAGTGTGTACACTTATTTTCCACCTATGATAACAACTTCAATTCAAAATCTCAATCCTACACATGTTAGCATTTGTAATCCTATTGTTTCTACTATTCCCTCAAGTGTTTCATGTGTTTCTTTACCTTTATCAATTCCCACTTACAATAGTCTTTTCATACTCCACCATCCCTTCAATTTCTCATAATTCTCCAAAAATTGCAAATGTCTCTCCTACCATTCATTCTACCAATTCCACTATTAATAGTTTAACTCAGATTGTGTCTTCTTTACAAAAACAATTTTCTTATGTAAGTCAGTCTAATTTTAATCATGATCATAAGTTCGTGGCTAAATTGTTTACTAGAACCTTTCAAGATAAAGCCTTACAATGTTATTTTTTTCCTCCTTATTTCATTGATTCATTCCAAAAACTTTCTAATGCTTCCATCCAACAGTTTCAAAATAAAATTTGTCCTAAGATTTCTTTGACTGACTTGGTGCATTATAAACAAGGTGTTAGAGAAAAAATGACTTATTTTATTGGTAGATTAAGAATTTTTGTGCTCATATTTCTTATCCTATGCCTCATATTGATGTGCGACATATTTCCACTTATAATTTATAAAAAGACATTAGAGATAAGATTATACTTTCTAAATTATCATCTTTTACTCAATTATGTGTAGTGATTCATAATTATTAGCTTCAAGTGAGTTAGTTTGAGAGCACCACTCTAATGGCTCAAGTTCATAAGAGTGATGCCAAATAATTTAACAAGTTTCAAAAACCAAATAATTTCAACAAGATTAATAATTCATCCAACAATGTAGATGAGAAAGTGGAAACAAAATCTAAAGATGTGGCTCCTTTGTAATCTACTTTTAGATCCACTTGTAATATCACTCAGCTTTTTGAAGCTTTGTGTAATATGATGTTTAAATTGATTAATGCTAAAGTGTTAACTCTTCTTCATGTTAAACCAATTGACACATCTAAACCATTACCCAAACACTTTGATCATAAAGCTTTTTGTCAATACCATCGTCAAGCTGGTCATGATACTAAAAAGTGTTTATGTTTGAAATATTTTATTTGAGACCTTATTGATTCCAATACCATATATCTATTGAGGGTTTTAATGAGCAAGGAAACAAATTTGTAGCACCTCCAAATCAAAACTTGTAAATCTACACCAACCCTTTTCCATCTCATTCAACTAATACTATTGATTCTACCCAATCTTTTTCTTCTTCTTCTACCCATGTTGATGATAAGTGTATTGAAGCCAATAATGTTTTCAACCTTATTGATCAAACCAAACCCAAAACTAAACCCGAACTTCAGCTTTTCATTACCTTTGACCTGAATGAGATAATTAAAGAACCTAATGGTCCTCTTTATATTGTTTCAAAGGTTAATAATCTCCATTCTCATGGTGTCCTTGTCGATCCTACCTCCATGGTGAATGTGATAATTGAAGAACATCTATTTAATAGATGATTATAGTGTGATTGCTATGATAAATCTGATGTTGTGATCTAAACTTGCAATAGTTTCCTTTATCCTACTCATGGTTCTATTAAATTTCCCATTAAAGTTGGTGGTAAAAATTTAGATGTCACCTTTTTTGTCATCCCAACTTATGATCAATTCCAAATCAAACTTGGTGTTCCTTGTCTTAACTCCATGAAATCCATAGCCTCTCCTATTCATAAGTGTTTTAAATTTCTCCAGAATGGAGAAATCATGATTTTTAATCTTAATATCTATTAGCCTTCTATACCTCAAGATTCTATTGATCTTGATTTATTGTGGCCTTCTAAGTCTCAACTCACCCAACACCATAGAGATAACCTCTTTTGATCATATCATAAATATAAAAAAATCCAAAATATTTATGAATTCAGAAATCCTAAGGGTGTTTCATCTCCTTTCCATGGATGTTGAATTCTTCCTACACCTCCTATATATGATTTTGTTCCACCTCCCATATCTTATAAAAATTCAACTGGTAGTAAGGTTCCTTCCATTGTTCCTCTTAAGGAAGAAAGGGACATGATGTTGATTGATCCTAAACCAAACCCAATGTATATAAAAATCAAGTGTAACTGTTGTGCTCATAACTATTGATGTAAATTCTATATTAGAGCCCATCAACATGCTTCCCAAAATCCTCCTTCACCTAAAACACTTACCGATTCTTTGATTCCTTTTGATCAACCTATGCTTGAACCAAAGGAGGGCGTTAACTTCAAAAATATGAAATTGAATAAACATGATGATTCTATTTGTATCTTAGATCATATTACAGTTAATTTGGATGAAGAAGATTATCTTGATGATGATGATTTTGATGTTCATAATGCAACTAATGATGATATTTATGCTAGTGATTCTGATGATATGTTTGAGCTTATTGATGTTAATCATGATTTACCAGCAATATTTTTAAAACAATTATCTCTTACTCCTAGTGATGAACAAAGTGACCCATCTTCATAGTATGATCCTTGTTTGGATTTGGCTATTGTTCCATCTACCAAATTGACTATTATTCCATCTACCATGCCTGATGTTGCTCCTCTTGCATGTTTTCTTCCTTTCCTTAATAGTATAGATTGATATGGAGGGCAGATGATATGCTTGACTAGCTCCTCTAAAATGATAGATTTTATGTGTTTTCTTTTTTTAATGTGCTTCCCACGTGATGTGTTTCTTGTTATATGCTTTATTTAGATTTATTTAAATGACCTATGTTTCACCATTTGTCCAAGGTGATAAAGGAATCAATCTATTGTAATATTCCTCTATTTGTATCTCACTTCCTCTATATGTTGTTACATATTATATTGTACATATACCACTATTCGTAAATGTGCATTTGTATTTTCTAATTGTAGATGATGAAAAATGGAAGGTACCAATTCTTTTTGGTCTCCATGATTCCAACCCAAAAAGACTCTTCTTTGTAACACTTATGTGATATTCTTCCATTGTATTTTTAGTTCTTCTACCTTGGGGGGATGGTGACATTTTATTGTGATATAATATCTTATGTATTAGCATATGATCATGTTGACCATAGAGCTAGTAGATCCATTTATTTCTCTCTTTTTTCATGTGTTCATTCCCCTTTGTTTGTCCTTTATTTGGGGCATCTCATAGTGGAAATTTTTCTTATGGGTGCATGTATGTTCTATTAAATCCATTTATCCTATTAAGGTGTTTTCAATCACTTCAATTTGGGGGCATACATTCTTCTCCTTGTTACACATTTTGCACACATGTACACAATGAGTCAATGAAATCTCTCTTACATATAGATAGGAAGATAAGTTTTTTCTTGTGTTCATCTTCTTTTGGATCCCTCAATGGAGAAAATTATTTCCTTAAGGAGTGATAATCCTTATTTTATCCCTAAGGAGACAATGCTTTTCTCAAGACTAATAACTTTTCTTGATCTCTTAATAGAGATAATTTTTTCCTTAAGGACTAATCTTTCCTATTCTTGATCCATATGGAGACAATTCTTTCCTTAGGCTTGATCATTCCTTTGTCAATTCCCTTAATGGATAAAATGATTTCCTTAATAAATAATCCTCTTTGATGGATTGACTATCATAATATAGATTTATAAACCGTTAATGTCATCTTTTACAGTTATTTCTCTTTGTGTTATTCATAGTAAGGAAATCCCTTACTAGGCTAGAGGTAATCTCTCTCTCTCTCTCTCTCTCTCTCTCTCTCTCTCTCTCTCTCTCTCTCTCTCTCTCTCTCTCTCTCTCTCCAAGAAATGCCTCTTTTTATCTTTGTTTTGGATTGATGAAGACTTAAATCACTTGGGGGCTTTATGTTTTTTTGTCTCCTTCACCTTGATAAGATTGTTCTTATGCATTGATCTACTTTACCATGATCATAAGTTTGTCTCATACTCTTGCTAAAGTGGGGGATAAATGTATAGTCCTAAAACCTTATCACCATAATTAGATTATTTAGGACCTATTATGCCCCACTTTGGCAATTTCAAGGTTAAAATTCTCATTATGCTTGATCCTAGTAGCCTATATTTTCTCCCCCCAATTCCTTTCTTCCATCCTAGCATACCCTAAGATTTTGAGCTTATTTCTAAAGGTATAGGCCACAATTAGAAGACTATTCTTGGTATAGGCTACCATCGGAAGCCTATCCAAGGCATTTGGGGCCTAAAATTCACCCGAAGATTGATTTCGAGGTATTAGCTGAATTTTTTGATTTGTGGTCAAACTAGATCAAATTTGAATCTTGAAATGAGGGAGTAAAGTATAAAATGACCTCTTATCTCCTCATTTTTTATCCATCATCTAAGTGCAATCTTACATCCATCATCTAAGTGCAATATTATATACATCATCTACGTGCAAGTATTTTGACAATCAAGCTATCAATTTTTCAAGCAATCAAGAGCAATTGAGTATTTGGATTCAAGGTTTGAAGGAAATCATCCCAATTCAAGATCTCCAAGCCTCTATTTCTCCAAGATATATCAAGTCAAAGGAAATATTCTCTAATTGAAGAAAGTTTCTCTCTCATTATGGCCAAGTAGAGGATTTCTCACTCAATCAAGAAGATTCATCATTCATTCCTTCTCTCTCTATCTTTACAAGCCTTTTCAAGCATATCAACATTCAAGATCTAGGAGTGGAAATCATAGATCCATGAATTTTTAAGGTCATCATTAATTCTACATCGTATGCCAATGTCAACTCTTTGGATTCCAAGCACATTCAAGCATCTTCATGGGTATGAGCAATGTATGCATCCGTCCATGAGGGTTTATGCAAGATAAATCAATAATTTTCCTTTCTACATACTTTACTTTATGTAATTTCTATCTATCTTTTAAGGTTGAATCCTAAAAAGGGGTTTGACCAAGGCAAACCCCTTTTTTCTACCTTTTTCGTATTTTTTGTATGTAGGAACATGTTTCATAGTCACATGATCGGGATCAAACAGACTCGAAAAAATTTAATTATTTTTGCCTAATACAAGATGCCATTGGTGGCCTATACCCAAGTATAGACCAACTTTCAGCATGTTCCTACCATTTTCTACTTATATTTTTCCAAAAGGTTAGTCCTCAACTCTTCTTTTCAGATCTGCAACTTTCTACTCAATATCAGTATTTTTTGTATGTTATTTCCAATTTTCTACACATTTGTCTAAATATGAATTTTAATAATATTAATTACATTAATTCATCATTACCATTTCATCAATTACATCATTTTAGAAAAGGAATATTTTCCCCAATTAGTGCTTAAGTCTCCTCTTGAGCATATTAGGGGCATCTTCCTTCTGAATGTATAATTAGTGAAAAGGGTGGTAATTTATCTACCTATTTACATTACTCCCCTTTTACTCCTATACAATTCCAACTATTGTTTAGATGCATATTGAGATAATAATTATTATCCAAGGTTATGTAGACCAATTTAGTAATAATCTTAGACAATTTAGTGCCATTAAACCAAGGAATTCCCTTAAACCAAGAATAATTAGCAATATCATCTTTGGGAAGATTGAAGGAAGAACAAGATTCTCTAAGAACATGGTATGTTCTCACATGGGTGGTAGGCAAGTCAAAGTCATTTCTTAAGATAGCTGCTCAAGTTTTAAATTTTCCATTAACCAAGATATATATAAAATATCACATGCATTTAGTAATTTATTTCTTCACAAAACAACCTTGGAGAAGTGTCAAAGGCTTGTCTTTATAATATAATCTCCACTAGATTGACCTATCCATCATAATATTATCATTGAGAATGAATTTATTCTTAGTGAGGTTGTTCTTCACAGCTTCCCAAGATTTCCAAATTCTTTTGAAATATTGGAGCCTATAAGAGATATAGAGAATTGACCAATTAGAAGCTTGCCAAAATGAAACCCCTTCTTAGACTTGGACTTGACTTGGTTTGGAACCTAGTTGCTAATGTTATGCTAGCCAAGTATGCTTTAGCTATCTTGGCCTTTAGTGTCCTTATTGATCCACTTAACTACCAAGGCCATTTCATGAAGCCCAGGATGCCTTTCAACCATATCCCTCCCACATCTTGTCTATGGCGCACCAATTCCACTTTATCGAGTGTTGTTTTCTTTTACCTTTTCTATAATACCACGAGAAATTTTTTATTTACTTTTGAATGTATTTGATTTGGTACATATTGAAGAGTCAAATAAATGAATAGTGCATATTATAGGAGGAGATAATATTCTAGCAAAATTTCAATCTTCTTTCTAGGGATAGATATCAAGTTTGTTCCATTTACAAATCTTACCATAGATTTTACCTTTGATCTACATCCAAACTTATTTGAGGAAAGGTTATTATGGAAAATGGTATGCCTAGGTATCTCACTTTTTTAGTAGGACCTCCCCAACTAAGTCTATATTTGGAGAACTATGGAGGAGGCTCATTATACTAGCTCAACATAATGAATTTAGAGTTGGACAACTTGGCCCCAAATGCCAAACAAAGAAAATAAAAGGAACTATTGCATAAAAGGGAGTTAAGAAATGGACAAAATTGGAGAGATGACACTAGGGGGAGAAGAGATAGAGTGGACACATATTGACACATGCATTATATAATAATAGGAATATGCATGAACATGATGATTGTTACATGATTGTGCACAAGTGTAAGTCTTCTTACACTACTAGGGGTTCCAAGACAACCTAATACACAAAACTAGTACAAAATGTTCACATTCTACAAGTTGTACCTTGAGAACTCAAATTAAATCCAATGAGCTTCAAGGAACTAAGTTAGCCAATGCCACATAGCTAAACCTATGAGGAGACTAAATCAAACCTCAAAACCAACCAAATAGAGGTTCATTTTAATGCACCAAAAAAAAAATACTAAACAAGATCAATTATGGACTAGGAATATATCAAAACCATCACTAGAATAAAGGGTATCCAAAAGCCTAATTTTCCTTTACACAGACCCAAGACAACATCAAAATGTAATGAATGTGTAGGACCGCAGAAGATGAATGCACAACAAAAATGCATGAATGTATCATGGAAATGCACATATACACAACAAAAATGTACATATTAATAGAAGAATTGCACATATGCGCAAGAGTGCAAAAAATATGTGTAGGTTCAATGAAAATTAGGAAAAATTCTAAATTGATATGTTGAATCCAATGTATGTAGAAATACAACTAGCTCTACCTCGTAGAATGATAAAATCACCCTCCAATCCTACACAAGCACCACTATGTTCATTTTAGATCACCAATTGAATGTTCCTACAATAACCTTAAGATATATAAGAGCTAAAAGGAAAGAGCTACTTAACAAGCATGTCTAGTACCAACATTGGTACATGTAAACTACTACTAAGCATCTCAGTGATTCATACATTTACATTTCATTCATATTGAGGATCCATTATATAAGATTACAGTCCATGGGACATGTGTCCTTAACTACATACATAAGCGTGATATAACATAAACCAACGAAAAAAATGAAAAAGATAAGGAGAAGAAGAAAATGAATTCCAATATTGAAGTTGATGCCAAAACTTGTTGAAACTCTAGTCCCCAATGGTTTCTGGACACACCACTTGACCATGTGGAACTCGTAGGCCCACCCCACCATGCTAAGGATATGAACACACATCCTAGACATAAAATGTAATTAAAAACTTGGGGGAAGAGGCTTATACTCATACCAAACACATAGAAACACTTCATTCAAAAGATCATGAAGAGTCACCATGAAGATATAAATATAAAACATCATGTGTACTACTCATTCTACAATGAGGTTAGGTGATAAGAAGAAATAGGGGCATGTTATCATATGGCATCAATAGCTCACATGAGATATATATTGGGCCCTCTCAAGAAGATGAGGATCACACTAACCATATGCAAAATCATGTAAATATACATTTCCATATTTTATCATTTGTCATATTTCATCTTGAGGGATTAATTTATAATGCTCCCAATCATCTCTATTGGATACGTCAAGGATCATCATGTAAAACATGGCAAAAAATTATCAACAACATCTCAATTGTGCACAAGAATATTTCACAAATATTTTCAATAAACACATTTACACTCATCTTTGCTACTCATAATTTAGATCATCAATTTTTCCTTCATTAATCAAGAAGACATGGGTCAAGCATCAAATCAACCTTCTCTTTACTTTAAACATGATAAACACATCGTTCCACATCATATCCTAACATTTCAAATTAAGGTTTTACTATTCTATACATTGTTGATCTTGGTACGTCCAACCATTATAACCTTAGTTGTCAAGTGTAATCACTCATAAATAAAAAAAATAGCTGAAGCACACATGTATCAACATCAAATAATGTCAACCAGTGAAAGGGAACTTAGTGGTGTAATCACTTTAATGAATGTTTTGACGCTACCTCTTCTCACATAAGATCGTCATCTTTTTCCATAATCATCAATTTAATCATTATTTATCATTAAATAGGAACAATATCATTAATCATCATTCAATAATCTCAATTATAAATGCTTCTACTAAATACATCATTTATCGTTAAATAATATTGAAAGACTCTGATCTTATTAATCACCATCTAAACATTATATTATAATCCATCTAAGCTAACAAATGAGTATCGTCAATTATTATCTACAACCATAAAGTAATCATTAAATCTCATCAAAGACTATTAACTAACATTAGGTACCATTTAATCACATTAACGAGCATAGCACAAATTTTTTCAAATGTAAGCAATTAACAACATCATACCATTACTTAAAATCATAGTACTCCACTTAATGCTAACATATATTTCTAGCTACATTACTAGTATTTAATATCAAGTATACTTACTTCAATTTGTATTCAATCCAAGGACTAGAACCATATTACCTTCTTTCCATGATGTGGTTATAGTGGTACTACATCCTCTCCCCGTAGACTCAACTTACTCCTAGAAGTCACAAAAGGTAAGAGGGAAACACATCACACATTAGTCCTGAAACATGTTTTAACCAATGTTAGTGATATGCTCATTCCTTAGATCCATACACAATATAAAATAATCCTTATAAAAATGGTTAGGCACAATGCATGTATGTATACACATGAATTCAAATTCTTACCAATCATTATGATTTCAACTCAATTTAACAATAACATAAGTGTGAACTTTCCTTGTTATTAGTAATCAAAAGCTATGCATTCCAACATAAGAAATAATATAGATCATTTCCTTATGAAGTAGTCAACTATTAACGGACTAAAATACACTTTTCCTCACATAAATTCACCATTAGCTCACATTCTCAACCCCCACACATAACAATATACTAAAAATTTCCACTCATTTTCCTTTCAATAATTCATACATTGTTCACAATAACAAAAATTTATATTACTTTTCATTAATCTTCATATAGAAAGTACACAATTCACACAATAGCACTCAAATTACTATCATTTTATCATCTTTCAAGAAATGTAAAAAAATTATATCACTTAATTCTCTCAAAAATATCACCATTTAAAATATTTTCTCCACTTCCAAGAGGCATTATTTTAGGATAAAATTTTAATTTCCAAATTTCATAAGATAATTAGCATCAAAACTCATAAAACATGATAACATATACATTAAACATCATGTTGATCCCCTTTTGTCACTAACATACAATATTGAACATAGTAAGATATGCATTTTTTTACACAAGCACACCAGACTACATCATCGGAAAAAAACAACACAAGGATCAAGGGTAGACATGTGCTAGTGCTCCAGGGTACAATACATTGATCTCGTATGAATCCATAAAGTCCATAATCAACGATTCAAAGATTACTCATTGGCTTGATGGTGTTGGGCCAAACACCATAAGGTAAGAACTTTCATACTAGACCATGTGATCTATCCCTTGTTTATGTAAGGTGTTTAGCCTCCAAGGAAAAATCACCACTCTAAGGTGGATAGTGGCTCTTAGCTACATAATAGCCTCACATGCCCCCATACTCAAGGGTTTCTTTCATCAGTTTCCTTGTACACAATCACCAAGTCTACCTCATATGCTCTTGAAGAAGAATTGCATCACAACACAAGACCAACATTAAAAAATACTAAGGATAACTAGCTTAGCTACCAAACTTCATAAATAAGAGAAAATAAATTATCAGTTTCAACAATGAGGTAAGAAAAATACATGAAATTTGCAATAATAAATCAAATGTAACCATAAGAGCTATGTGCTATAAATCTCACAATTTGTGGCTAAACCACCCTAAACAAAAATAATAAATTGCCAATCTAGAGAAATAAAGATAAAAATCATGATAAATTACACATTACATCACTATATGACCGTATCTAGTCACCCAATAAGGAAGGAGGGAACATTTTTTTTTCTATTGCAATAGACCACCATGTGGTACACAAGAAGCACATTATCCACATGGCATGGAGTGTGCACCTTGAAAACACCCCACCTTGCATTATCATGCGACTTGGAAATACACCATCCAAACAAGGCACATATTGGGTGTATGTTGAATGGCAATGTATCTTATAGATCAACATGCAAAGATACACCCCACATAGTGATACCTTATAGAAAGATCACATGCATGATATCACCATAGATAGAGGTATACATGGCTACAACACATGAAACCCCTTCACATATTGACTCATCGCTCCTGCAAGTTAGCACTTAGTATGATATTACATAAGAAAATAACACATAAGTGGTACTGTCCTCCCATACCTATGTACACAAATTATTTTTGATGGATGGGTGCTTAATTACTATTGACCATTGTGTTAGCACAATGCAACATCAGGGATGAGAAAATCCAATCCCTCTCTTGAAAGAATGATTAGAATCACTCCCAAGCTTCTCAATGATTGGGCCACAATTACGCTAGGAGATCAGTGAAGATTCATATGAAAACACAAGGTAGGCATTTGGCATTTCATTGAGCTTGAGACTAAAAACTAACAATTTACACTTTTTTGTTAATTTATTTTTAATTTATCTCCTTTCTTTTTGTTTGTTCTTATTGAAGTGTTTTGGCTTGATTTTTTATTTTTTATTTATTGTTATATTTTCTCTTGTTTCTTTGGTCTCTTAGGGGTATTGTCAACCTCGACTAGTGTGTTGCCTCCCTTCCCTCTTCTTCTTATTCCATTATAGCTCTGTAATATATAGTTTTCTTCTCCTTTTTTTCTCCCTTGCATCATCATGATGGATTATGTAGTGTGATCCAAAATGTTGATGATAAAAATCTTGCACAATCAAATCCAAAAATTATCTAACAAATAAAAAATGACAATAATAATTAATATAATTAGTGACTTCATTAATTTAATTAAATATAAATATTATTTAACTTATGTAATGCTGACAACCATAATGACCAATAAGAATGTTCAATGCATAGTCACTGGTGTCATCACACAAAGATGGGTATTTGAATGTTACCACACGATGATCGATAGGTAGGTATAAACCACATAATAATTGACATCCAATATTAGGAATGACAATTGGGCTAGGGCATGCAATTAGCTAGATGACTATCATCGATTTACCCACCATTAGGGATAAAGATACACTCAAACCTGTAGCTTAGAAAGAATGATGTCTAGTACCTACCCATATTAGTATGATAGCCAAAGCACATATATAAATGACTAGTAATAACATGTAGTGAAGATGGAATGAGACATTGTGTTGCTCTCTCAAATGAGTGACAATGACTTCATTCCTCCTCATACAACACATCATGGATATATCATCATAATCATGTATTATAAAGTACATCCATGATCCCAAGGAATCCTTAATAATATCATGTAATAATTTATTAACAATAATAACTAGCCAAAATATTTAAATAACATAAGATATCAAGAGAGATCATCAACTTACCCTGCTTACCATTTAATCATGGTGGTAGTAACAATAATAGCCTCCCCAAGGCCAACATGTTGAGCATCACTATTCATCAATTATAACATAAAATATCATCAAGAATTATTGGTTAGTATTAACATCGTTAACCATAAAATGATAACATAAATCATTACATTCATTAACTAATATCAACATCATCATGAAATTAATTAGAAATGCCACAAGCCTACCATAACATCTATGTTGGAGAACATAATCAGGCAACATTATAGAACTTGTTGGACTACAAATGATTTGGAATCTGTGATTACAAGATCACTGAGGAGTTGCTGATTAGATATGTAATATGATTAAATCAGTATTATGTTGTCATTGATGTCAACTAGTTTGACAACACTTATCTTGTAAGTTACTATACTGAGACATCTGAAGAAAGATGAAATAGATGAAGAACAGAGAAATCTACATGAGGCAAGATGTACATGAAAAATGAGGATAAGGAACACATTGAGTAACTTGTTGATGAGTCTATGACTTGATGATATTGACTTTATTATGTTGCATTCATCTATGATGAAGTATAGAGCTGAAAGACACAAAGTGGTGTTGGCAGTAAATGAAGCATTTCTAGTATACACCAACAAAATGTAGTGTATATTGATTGCAGTATTAACCGAGCTGTGTTCACCAATGCATTTCTTTGTTAACTGAGCAAAATAGACTGTATTAAATGATTAGTTTAGCCAATAAGATTGATGAGCTAGCAAGTGTATAACATTGATGTAATACCTCTCCTATAGTGATACTATGATTTGACTCTTTTCTATTATGATGGTTAGAACTATGCACTCATGTTTATGTTTCATGGAGGATTATATGTTCATTGGATGATATTTATATGTTCAGTTATAGTTGCATTGATTATATGTTTATGAGATCCTAGAAGAATTTATTTTACATGTTTTATCTAATGATTTGGATACTAACCCTTATCACGATTGTTTTATGGATACATATGTCTGATGTGTTTTCATGACTCAGGACGGAGTCGTAGTTACTCACTCAGTGAGGTCCACATGATGTATCGATCCTAGTCATCTGTCTGCAAGTATTTGATCTATATATATGTACATGTATCTCTTCTTGGTGATGCAGGATTTGCAGGTACCGGGTATCATCTCCACCTAGCTTCATAGGTCTGAGCGATCCCTTAAATCCTCGATCGTTGTTGTTGTCATGGAGATATCACCAAGCCTCACAAAAGAAAACCTTTACCTTGATCATTCACCCTAGGTGGGAAGTGTGAGATCAGTTCCTGGTAGGGAGGTAATATGTGATTTATCAGTTAATAGGATTTGGACCTTGTACTTGCTTTTAGGGTAAGCTCAATCTTGGTAGTAGATTATCAATGTGAGTCTTTGCTGGTCAAAGGTTGTTATCTTTGTTTAGATTATCATGTTAGCTTTAGGGGTAAGTTGATACATGTACCTTTAATCATACGAATAATCGGTTACTTATAATATATGTGTCATAAACATATGGGTGCACACATATGTTTATGAACACATATACGTATATTAAGATAGATATATATATAAATAAATATATATAATATATATATATACTTAATTATATTAATAGGACTAATGAATTTTACTATCTTAATAATTGATTGGTAAAATTATTTTAAGAATATATTTATATACATATATTCTTAAATAGAAATTATAATTATAACCTATTTGTAAATAATAATAATAGTAATTAATAAAAAGAAAATGCTCTTTGTAATAAAACTAGCTATCTAGGAGGGAGTTGAACTCGAGACCTCCTAGAAGTTAGGCTAGTTGAATTCCAAATGTGCTATGTAATTTCCTTGTAAGCTATTTGATTAATTTTGTGGTTATAGTTTTCTTTGGATGTTATTTTAATTAAATTCATTAAAAGCTTTATTATTGTTTACGGGAGATGATTGGTTTTTCCAACTAATTATGGAAGTTGGAGAAGTTTCTTCCTGTAGAGAAACTCCTCCAACTATCATAGTTGGATATTAAATATTTTAGAAGGTGTGAGCAGAGGGGAGGCTGGATTTTGGAAAGAAATTGGAGGCTGGGAAAAAACTATTGAAAATATTATTGAATGGAGAATTTATTAAATCTCAGTTTGAAGGTCTGTGGGCATTGCATCTGGAAGACTGCAAGCATAAGGATTCAAAGGAGTGCTGGAAAAGTTAGAGAGGATTTGATCATCCTTCATCAAACAATTTTCAGAGGACTCCAGGTTGGAATCGAGCCTGAGAAATAGATTTATTTTATAATGTGAATGTTATTTTTAGATTTGTTTGAATGATTTGTGTTTTAAAAAAAAAAGATTACAGAATATTGATACATTATTGTATTATTGCTGGTCATGTAGATAATATTGCATTATTTTTCCAGCCATCCATACATTATAGAAATGATATAGTTTTGTGTTTCAAATGCTATATTATTGTGGCATTCTGTCATTTTAATAATAATGTATTCTGTGTTGGTTATACTTTATTTTGTAAAATTTTATTATTGTAGAAACCATAAAGGACTGATTTTATAAATTAATTAATTGATTTTATTAATTAATTATATCTTATAAACATAAATTAATTTATATTTTATAAATTAATTAAACCGTTTGCAAAGTAAATGAAAAAAATCAAAGTAAATTTATTATAGTGTAAAACCATAATAAAATTTTAGTATAGTAATTTATTTTATTACTCTGTTAAAAACAATATAAAATAATGTTCAAAATTTACTTTATAAATTTTGAATTTATAAAATAAATTTTGAAACCGAAAATCGATTTAAAGTTATGATAAAGTAATTTTTTTATTTTTGAAACCGAAAATGATATAGGAAATAATAAAAACATAGGGCAAACAAAATTTATGTTTTAAACCTTTTTCAATTTTGTTGGGTTAAAATAAAAACAAATTTTTATAATATTGTTGGTGTTATTAATATATTTTATTATATGTATAATATATGTAAAATATTATATATATAATATAATATATGTTTTTATAATATTTTTCGGTGTAATATATAGTATTATATTATATTATATTATATTATATATATATATATATATATATATATATAATATGTGTAATATTATATATATAATATAATTTATGTTTTTATGTTATTATTTCATTTAAATTTAGTATTATATTATACATATAATATATGTAATATTATATGTATAATATGATATATGTTTTGAAAACATGGGTTTCAATTAATTTAATATATTATATATATATATAATATTATATATATATAATATAATATATGGATGTATTAATTTTAAGACATCTAAGAGGCATATGAATTCAATAAGTAAATTATATAAATATTTAATGTGATATTGCACATATATATATATATATATAATATATATATAATATATATATATATATATATATATATATATATATATATATATATATATATATATATATATATATATATATATAATATATTATATATATATTATATATATAATATATTATGTATAATATAACTTAGATGAAGTAAATTCAGAAACTAGAGACATCTTAATTTAGTGATTTAAATCATATATATCTTATTTGCAAATATATAATGAATACTCATTTTCATACTTGGATAAATGTTAGGAGAGGCTAGAAATCTGAAACAAAACCCTTTCTTCCTGACTTGTCAATAATCAAACCTAGCCAAACTTTAGGACCTCTTAAACATCCAAAGGTAAATCTGAAATTGTGCAAATGTTGAGCATGTTAGTAGGTTGCTGAAAACCTAACGGGAATGGGTTAGGGTTAGGAAACCTAGGACCCTAAGTGAGTGGCTCTCAGTGCAGGGCCGGGGCCCTAAAGTGGCTAGAACCAGGATAACTGACTGATGAGTTAATTAACAAGTGATAACCTAAATAAATTTAAGGGAATGGGTATTAAAACATTAAAAAGATTAATTTGTGCCTCGCCCATGCCATTAGCACTAAGATAGGCTATGGATGGGAGTGGGAGAAGGTACCTAGGCATGGGTATGATCGAATGGCGCTTGTCTGTATGAAAGGCATTCGATCCCGCATGTGCCTACTTGGGGGCCGGGGCTCGGAGTGGCTAGTACTAGGACAACCCAAGGTGTGAGGGCTATGTGATGAAACTCACTTAGGTAGTTACTAGAGTTTTCTACCCAGGCCTTAGAACCCTTGTTGGTAAGAACTATACTTGTGGGAAATGTTACCCAACCCTAGGTATAACCTAGTAAGTTCCTTCTTTGTGGGCTTGGTGTTTATCTCCTAGCATGGGGGAGTGGATCCTTTTGGGTATCCACGTGGTTGGGTGGAAAATCTTTCTATCGAGGTATTCTTTGCAGATGTAAATGATTGAAGATCCATGCTTGTCTATGCACCTGTTGAAGAATGAAGACTTGTACTTATTCATGTTATGATGTAAACTTATGTATTCTCCTATGAGGAGTTTGAATGTAATGTAATTTCAAGATGATGTAATAATGGGTAGATATAGGAAAAAGGGTTATTTGGGATGTTTATTTTCATATACAAAATGTATGTTGAAGAGATGTAATTATGTAATGTTTCAAGTTATGTAAAATGTAGTGTATCAATGGTTGTATAATTGCAATATGTTAAGTTAGATGGATGAAATTGATTGTAGTAATTGATCTCTAAAAGCTTTAGATGGAAATTGAAAATGAATGTGTTTAAGTGTTTTTCTAATAAAGAATATTAGATGGAATTTGTATGGGTAGTAAATGTGGCTAAAAGAATTATCTATCAGCTTTAAATAAATCATACATTTACATTTAAGGGAACCTTGGAAAGAAGTTAGAATAAGTTTTGTTTATTTGTAATTCTTAAAAGTTCAAAATTTTTCATAAAACTCTACTTAGGTTTTCTTTTATAAAGTAAACCTTTGTGCTTTTCCCTGGTTCCCTTGCAGGGCGTGACAATTGAGGTAACAGATAATGTTTGTTACATAGATCGACGGTTGACAAAATTCAGGAAAGATCTAACAGAGAAGATTGAAATGTGTTATTGACACAAGTACCGAGAAAGTTTTAAGCAGCAAAATCTATGAATGTGGTTAAACAGAAAAATCTGATGGTGGAGAAGAAAATGATTTACACGTCTATATAAGAGAACATATTTTCTTTATGAAATATGCTGGGAGAAGAAGCTACATGATTATCATGTGAACAAGGTTTTCATGCATTCTGATCATACTGGTTAGTAAGAACTGAGCTGTAGAATAGTTACTAAGCTACAAAGAGCAATTACCGACGGATAGTAAGTTAATATAGTATTGAAACTGAAGTGAAATATTGGTCAGAAGGATTTATATGGACTGAATATTGATCTGTAATCTAAAATTGAAGTTGTATTAAGTCAGATCATTTATTGTTACACATTTAACCATTGTATACAGTTTAAATCTCTTAACCGAGTGGACTCTGAAAGTCTTATGATGTATCATTCATAGAATGAACATTGTTATCCTGTCAACGCCATAGTGAATGCTGGTTGGATGATAAATTCTAGTCTAAAATCCTCTAACAAGGTCACACCTGACAGTGTGTTTGTAACCTTTAATAGGGTTGGGTCTTAACTGACCTCATTTCAGAAGAGTAAACAATTTTGGGTTGCCGGTCCCAGGTGGTTTTTCCCTTTACAGGGTTTCCACATTAAATCTCTTGTGTTATGTGTTGATTGTGATATTTATTTGTTATCATACTTTGCATATTACATGTTAGATTTGATCGGTAAACTGTTACAGTATTAGAGTGGTAATTGGTAAAAGCACAGACAGTGAGAGTTATTATTGTTTACCGACGAGCAGATATTAGAGAAATAGTTTTGAATTATACATTTGGAATTGGGACACTGGATAACTGATTCACCCCCATCTCAATTATTCTAACAAAACTATTTTATAAATAGTGCCACTTTTGAAACCACAAATATGATTTTGTATCAATATCAATTTAATCATCCAAATAACCAACAAGGATGCATCAAACAATAAATGTATAAACAACATTCCAATATCAAGAGAATGATTACCAAGTAGTCATATATTGACCAACCCCAAAGTATGTCTTAGATCATAATTAATAACATGCTAATACTAATGCATATCTGAATCATCAATTAGGAACCATCACAATAAGGTCCAACATGATCAATCATCACATACCCATCTGAGGTCACAATACAGAAAGAAAATAGGAGAGGTGCTACATTTTATCTCTATAGATTCTCCCTCTCTTTCTCCTTGTCCTCTCTCTATGCTTGTTTATCTCTCCCTATTTTTATTTCCTCTCCCCCCTCTCTCTCCATCCCTCCCTCCCTCCTTAGAGTGTCTTTATTCATTTTAGTTATTTTTATTCTATTTTTAGTATCTCTAGTCTCATTTTCATCTTTTTAGGTACACTCTAGTCTCTTTTTTGTATTTTTGGGAGATTTTTAGTCTATTTAGGTCTCTTTAGTCTCTTTTTAGGTCTCTCTATCTATCTCTCCCTCCCTCTCTATCCCATTAGAGTCTCTTTATTCATTTTAGGTCATTTTATTATATTTTTAGTCTCTCTAGTCTCTTTTTAGTCTTTTTAAGCACACTTTAGTCTCATTTTAGTGTTTTTTAGATATGTTTAGTCTATTTACGTCTCTTTTTGGTCTTTTTAATTACACTCTAGTATCTTTTTAGCCTTTTTAGGCCTCTCTAGTATCTTTTTAGTCTTTTTAGGTATACTCTAGTTTTTTTGGGAGATTTTTACTCTATTCTTAGTCTCTTTAGTCTCTT
Source organism: Chamaecyparis obtusa (assembly GCA_027943335.1). NCBI lineage: Eukaryota > Viridiplantae > Streptophyta > Pinopsida > Cupressales > Cupressaceae > Chamaecyparis > Chamaecyparis obtusa. The sequence continues at coordinate 243,944 of BSBK01001318.1, forward strand.
TTTAGTCTTTTTAGGTACACTCTAGTCTCTTTTTTAATATTTTTGGGAGATTTTTTATCACAAGGTGTGCACCCTTGGTCTCCTCATCTTGTATAGTATAGCGATGGTTCATGACATGGCTTAACTACCTCTTGTATCTTTTATAAATCTATTGGTTGTATCGGGGATTAACTATTTTATCTTTTGGAGCAATGACAAATAATAATTAGCATCAGAGTTGAGGTCACAGATTTGAACACTTGACTTGCACTAGGGGTATTATTGCAAGGTGTGCATCCTTGGTCTATTTTTAGTCTATTTAGGTCTCTTTAGTCTCTTTTTAGTATTTAGGTATCTCTCTCTGCCCCCTCTCTTTCTCTCTCCCCTTAGAGTCTCTTTATTCATTTTAGGTCTTTTTATTCTATTTTTAGTCTCTCTGGTCTCTTTTTAGTCTTTTTAGGTACACTCTAGTCTCTTATTAATTTTTTTGGGATATTTTTAGTCCATTTAAGTCTCTTTAGTCTCTTTTTAGGTACACTCTAGTCTCTTTTTAGCTTAATGGTATGTAATTGAAATGGCTTAAGTGGATGATGTTATGCCTAAAATAATTAGTTTTATGATAATTCATTATAATTTCTTATTGGATCTATTTTGAAATTATTATTTAGATCAAATCAAGATTAAATTGATTAAATGACCTTAAGTAATCTAAATAGATTATCTATGTTTACATATTTGAAGGGATGTATTAAATTGACATTGAATATTAAATTGTCTTAAGGGGTGTACATTTAATTGAAAATTTAGAATATTAATTGATGTATTATAAAAGTTGAATCAATTAGTTCAATATGAAATTGATTAAATGACCTAAAATAATAGATAAATATACTATTTATGTTTACATTTTTGGCTCTTGACAATATCTAGATAGTTGGGTGTAATACCTCAACTCAGGGATAGGTTGTCCTAACTTGTAACTACCAAATTCTATGATAAAGACTCATTTACTTGTCAACCTAGGAATGTATACTTGAAATAGGAAAACTCATTATGTGCACTAAGAATCTTGGAAGCCAAGCTATTCTAACTCTAACCAAAGAAATATTGAATTGAATGTTGCAAATGAATTACATAAATAACCTACTCTATAGCTTGCTATGGAAGGAATTAATTTTAAATCGTGATAAAACAATAATTATTTGACTAACTAAACTAGTTACATTTCTTTTCTCTAACTCCAAGAATTGTCATAGAGTTGTGTTTCCATGGTTGCAATAACAATAAACTTCTAAATTAATAGAGACATAACATTAAGCATCTAGACTAAACTAAACTACAAAAAATAAGTAAAAGGATCATCCTCACCAAGTGGGCCCCCTTGGATGATTACTCTTGATTAATAACTATACTCTCAAAGGATAAACATCTAATACATTATCATTTGACCATACTAATAACACAAAAGTGATGGAAAATTCTTATTACTCAAATATTACTATTGCAATTATTTCTTGACATGTGTTGTCATTGATGTCAACATATGTTTCAGAATATTGGTTGTATCTGATGTTGTAGTAAAAATGGTTAAGATAAGAACATGCATAATCATCATGGTTGTGTGGGCTATGTATGACATGTCTGAGTTTGTGCACTTGCACTAATATATTTGTTGTAAATTTACGACGGAAGTTTCTGATGAAGAATGCATTTTGGTGTGAATTTGGATTTTTTTTTTAAGTCCTTGATATCATCAGAATATTGACATCCATATATGGCATCAGTATTTTGACTGATGCGGGCAGTATTTTTTTTTAAAAAGCTTCATTCTATATTTCATATTCGTAGGCAATTTTGGAGTAGTGAAGAAGGGAATTGAAACCAAGAGATTGGATTGGCCACATTGGATTGGCTACATATTCTCCAAAATATGTTAGCATTATTGTCACCCAACATTGATATCTACAAAGGAGCTTGATTTTTGAAAAGGTTAGTGATAGATGCGGATTATACCCCTCTTTTCTATTATTCAGACTATGTTTCCTTTGTTGTGATGAAGTCACGAGGTTTTGAGTTATGTTGATGTATTTTGATGTCTAATCAATTTGGTAATGAATAAAAATGAATTACCTTTCTATTGGCTTAAGTTTTATGCTTTGTCATGACTTTTAGTGGGAGATCCATCTATTTCAATGAAAACAGTCATAACACTAGGGTTAAACAAGAGTTTGAACACTCAAAAATTCTAAGATTTTGGATTGAGATGGTTCATAGAGATATTTTGTAATACCCATCCATTTGTGACATTTAGTTATCAATGAAGATGTTAAGGTTTAAAACTTTATCGATAAGATATTAACAATGGTATAAATAATTAATATCTACATAGAAAAAGTTCAATTGTTCATGGCCAATCAGGGGAATCATGAGTTGTGATTAAATCAATTTTTCCATTTCAACCCGACGATGACATGTGTCCCATGTACTATGTGACCTAATATTATTTTTTTTTTTTGAAAATTATAATTAAATTTTCACTTCTAGTTGAAATATTAAAGATGAAATAATAAGCACAAAATATCCTTAGCGATGCATTAAGCGATTAGAAAGAGAACATATAATTGATTTCCTATTGAGCCATCACCCAAGATCAACACTTTAGTCACGAATGCTTTAATGTAAAAGTATGCTCAAGGAATGCCTTTAAATAATACTACATATCAATAAATCACATGAGATTTTCTCGAGGTTGACTCGTGACAAAATACAATAGGTGAAAGTCTATTTATTTTAAAATTTTAATTGATTAGTGGTCAATTTATGTGATATGAGATTCTCACATTATTGGATTTCTTAAGAAGAGGAAATGACCATATTAATGTGAGGAATGAGTATTTGAACATATGAAGCAACAATAAATATCAAATACGTAATTGTATAAATAGATACAAATAAGACATAAAGCATTAACAAAATATTATAGGTCTAAGAAATTATTTGGTAGGTATACTGATATGTTATTCTTTTATTTTCGCATGTGCTTGTGTTGGGCATGCAATTAAGATTTGGTAGAGGATTAAATATTCCATGTAATATGACTAAGGTATGTTGACATTGTTATCCTCCAATTGACTTTACATCTCTCTGATTTTATACAATTCGATAGTCGACATGCTTTTCTGTAAGCCATATTAACCAACTCTTTTCTTTAAATGAATACATTTAAATTGTTCCTTTCCTCTATTTCAACTTGTTTGATTACCTGATTCCTTTATGTTCATTCATTAATTCATATTCGCTATCAACATGATTTTGTATATTATGATCACCCTTATTAATCTTTGATTATAAATGTTTCCTTAATATCGACAATATAATATTCTTGATATATAAGTCGATACAATCTTCATTAATTTGTCGGTGAATGGAACCATGCCTATTGGCTTAGTAGTGCTTTGGAAACATCAATTCCACTGACACACGGCAATGGAACTTATACGCATCAGATTTAGGCCTATCATAATGGCACAGGAAGCCCCTTGTAACAAGCTGGACAGTGTAGGTATAGCCCAATAAATCCTTCATTGGCTCATGGGATTGCATTTATAGTGTGTCAGTTTGGCTCTGATAGGAGATGGTAAGTAGTTCAGAGGTCTCAAAACCATTAAAAAGAACCTCCTGTTGCTGGGGAGAAAATGATGGTTGGTGAAGGATCATAAATTCTTGTTCAGTTTGATAGAAGAGCCATTCATGGCTTATTTTGGCTTTTTATGGACCGATCTATGGCTCTGAAAGTGAAAAGATTTTTATTTATTTTTGGTTCCTTAGGTGTTGAATTGTGATGGGGGAAGGAGACTTCTTCTGAGAATCCCCCTCTATAAGAAAACTAAGGAAATCGATGAGATTGAAGTGGATGTATTTTTAACAAATTTGAAAATGAAGGAAACGCTACCTATCGAACGACTGGGTAACACAAAATGTTGGTACCACTCTAGTTCCTCTCTGTTGCACCAGAGATTTGAAAATGAAGTAATTGAAAGAAGTGAGACAATGAAGGGGTGTAGCATAATTTGTTTGTACAGAGTGCTTACATGGGCAGCTCTCCATTACTAGTGTTGCACCTCCACTGGAGGAGATTGTGGGGCCTTGAACATGCTCTCAGGTGGAGAGAATGCTTTGGCTCTACCTCCCTCGAACACCCTCCTGGCCCTCTTCACTAGTTCCATTCTATTTCTCTTAGGAAAGGAATGGCTGTGATTCCTGTGAATGAGCAGTGTATTAAAATGCGACCTTGCCTTAGGATTTTGATGACCACATCAACAGTTACTGCCTTTTTTGCTCCCATGGATACTCTTCCTACTATGGATGCTTTTCTAAAACACTAGCATCCAGATGCAGCTATTTTTATTGAAAGTGAACTATGGCCCAATCTCCTCCTTGCTGCTTCTAGAAATGGTAGATACCATGAAACATTGACCGGCAGTCCAGAGTGAGGGGAAGGAGGGGGAAGGATTTGGGGATTCCATGGATAGATTTTACTCTTCGATTTTAAGGTATGATGGCTTTGCAATCCCCTCTTTTAAGTTAATATGTAACTCTTTTTCCTTGTGCAAATTTGATCAAAGTTAAATATCTAGAATCGTAAGCACGGTGTTGCTTATGATCTCAGTCATTGTGTATGAGGTTGATTTTTGGATGAAACTAGATATTTTTTTTGGCTTTCCTATTGTTCTATTCTTCATTGACTATTTACCAGGCTCGTTTACTATTTATTGATGTTTAAATCTTGTATTTGGAAAAGTTCTCATGTTGATTCATAAGCATATTATCATTTGTAGGTCTTGGCACCAACTTAGAAATAGATTGATATTCTCTATTAAGTGTTCTTTCTGCTCCTTGATTGGATTTTATAAATTTGAGTGTGAATGCAATGGTGAGAACCACTTGAATTGAAACTTTGTCATCATGATATTATGTATATTGTAGCTGAACTACCTTCTAGCTTCATATGCATCCATTTCTTTCGACATCCATAATCTGTCATTTACCAATTCATATCTCTTTAATCCATTGGCTATCTGTCTCACTTAAAAAGATTTCATAGTTGTCTTGTAAACTGGCCATTTTCTGGTGTCATTTGATTTTTAGTAGTCCTGTTTAAACATATCATCCATTACCTATGTCGCATCTATTTGTCCAACATTTCTTGTCTATCCATGAAAGAAACCAAAGTGTACAATCAAAAGGTTATATATTGAGAATATTTATAAACCTATTGGGTTGTAAAAAGTTTTGAGCCCATTATGATTAACGACTGAAGAGAAATAATCCGATCAAAAAATGACTGAAGAGAAATAAAATTGATTATTCTGTCTATTTGCCACTCTTTTTTTAGAGATTCTATATATATATATATATTATTGTACTAAGTTTTGGACTTTCATTTAAGAAAAAAGTTTTGAGATACTTTTGGAGTTAGGAAAGTTTTCCTTAATGGGTTAATGTTTCTTTTATAAATATTTAATAATAATTCAAATACAATAGTTTGAGTAATAGATTTTAAAATAAATTTTAATAGAAATGTGTAATCAGCTAAAGATGCTCATGTAAAAGGAATGAATGGCATTTAAATGAATTGTTGAGGATATGGTTAGCAATCACATAATATGGAAGGTTATTATAATTAATTCAAAAATAATACATAATTTTGGTAGGCGAATTTATAATTGATTTGAAAAGAATTATATTTTGATTAGATAAGAATTATATTTTAATAGATAAGAGATATATATCAATTATTACTTATTTTCTTGTCTAAAATGATTTTAAAGAAATTTATAAAGAAGGGTTAGTAGAATCTTTAAAGTTGATAGATTATTCTCTTTTATGTTAGGATATAGGTCAAGAGAAATTAGGATGCAAGTAATTCATGATTATTCAATTGTTATCTATCACGATACTTGAATATTTATTAATTGAATAATTCTACATAGTAACTAAGGACTTGTGCCAGTAGTAACCTTTCAGTGTCTCGAAGTTAGTTGCCATTGTTACTTAATTACAATTTGTTAATTAGTATCCTATTATAGAAACTAAATGTAGTAGGCTTTCTTTATGTCATTTGTATAAAATAATTGTTCTTAAGTAGTTTTATTTGTCATATAAGAATGCTATTTTTGTCACTTGTATAGGTATCATCTTACTTGGATTGGTATTTCATTTATGAGTTAGGATTTATACCTCTATTAGATAGTAATGATATTTTATTTGTAGGTAGAATTAATTTTATAAATAGAATGTACTTGATTAAGCCTTATTTGATATTTTTTTTTTAGGGGAACTGCTATTAGATTTTGTGATTACATGGAAAATGTTATTTAGGTGTGCAGTGGATAGGATTCGTGTTGTATATGATGTATAATTTAAATTAAAAAAAATGCATTATATTGTTGAATCATTTACATTATGATTACTATGCTAGACTCACCCTTATGATGGCATTATGTGACCTTTAATGTCAAGTTTTTTGTCCTTTGTGTTGTGATTTATGAATATGGTTGAATGGAAGTGTTTGATGTATAAGTTTATGTTTCTCCTTTGGCTCCCCATGGTTGGTCATGGAGGAAGCTTTGCTCTTGATTCTTTGTGGTGTTTTAGCTCCCATGGTTGGTCATGGTGAGAGAAACCACCTTTGTGTTTTCTTTGTCATTGGATTTGGGTTGTATGCTCTTGGCTCACTCACCCATGGGAGGGAAGAGCAACCAAGAGGGGGTGTGGGGAATGGAAACAACTCCATGTGCGGAGTCTCCTCCATGTGTGGGGAAGGATGAAACTTGGGTTGAGTGATTTTCCCCAAGTAACCTTGCATTTAGCCCATGAGGCATTGGGGGTATAAGGAGGGAAGATTGGCCATGTACGCCTTGTTATGAAAATGTGTTTATATAGGTCCATGTGTGGCCTTGTTATGATATTGTGCTTATTTGGGTCCATGTGTGGCCTTGTTTTGATATTGAGCTTATTTGGGTCCATGTGTGGCCTTGTTTTCATGCAATGGTTATCTCCATGGGTTGTCCACCCACACCCCACAAAAGGAATTCTTGAAATTTCTTAGTCTCACCCTTGAGGGAATTTGGGTTTGTAATTTATGTTATCTTGTGAGTGTTTGGTGAGTGACTGTGTGTATCCCATGTTTAGGGTCATTTGATGAACCCTCAAGCCATGTTGTAAATCTTGGATCTCATGATGTCACCCTTGGGTATTATGGTAGATGCTTGTGTCTTTTTATATGTCCTTTCTTTTCTGAAAGTGTTAAAATAGTGGTTTGAGATCCAAGTACCGAACTATGAAGACTCTGTGCGTGACGTAGGCAAGGCCATCTGGAGATGAGCCCCCGAGTCTCTAGGTCTAGCCCTTAGGTCTTCTCTTCTTCCTTTCTATATATGTAAACTTTCTTAGTTCAAATTAATGGAAAGGATTGTTTTATGATCAAGCATATTGGATAGTGGATTTGATGTTGATGACTAAGTAATGCCACATTTATTGCACCTCTTAATTGATGTTATGTAGTAGTAATGGTACCATTCACAAAGGTAACTAGAAATTTGGATTATGTTCATTATTCATGTTAATAAAAGTATTTATGTTTCTCTCTGATGTTGTATGATCTAGCTAACTGTAAACCTTGTTGATGTTATCTTGTTTTTTAAAAAAAATTGTTGTGATTTTTCTTGCAAAAGTTTGGGCATGACATATTTAACTATTGTCATTTTTTGGAATGAAATGGTTAAGTATTTGAAGATTTCTAGCAAGCCCTAGCATAACAATTTATTAAAATTTAGTGATTGTGACAATAATTAATCATTCTTTTATTAAGAATTGCTTCTTAGGAATGTTAAGAAACTCTTGATCTCTTGTTTCATCTAAAATTTATTGTATTATAATGGGGGATTGAATATCTACCCTTTTTTTTAATCTTTGAAGGTGAATGCCTTATGGGTGATTGAGGTGACTATTCTTACATTGATATTGCAACAAGAAGAGGTTTTGTAATGGTTATCCCCTTGGATATCTTAAATTGAAATTTTGTTGGTTTGGGCATCAGCTCCTCATGAATTTGCACATACATGTCATATATATTTTTAAATTTTTGAATCATCAAGTTAATCATTTTTATGGGATCCACTTCTTCTACATAAAAATTAGGGCAACTAGGTTCTCATTCCTTCATAGCTTCTTGCCTCATCAAAATATCCCGTTTCTATTTTATTTGTATACTATCTGAGACATCTACACACTTTCTTATAACATCCTTATCATATAAAACTTGATGGAAAACACCTGCTTTTGTGAGAATATTTTTCTTCATGTAACTAATTTGTCCTTTAGGGTCAAAGATCCTTACTATCAAAGACTTTAAACAATACTTATTCTTCAAATGATCTTGAAAATTTTCAAGGGTACCAAACCCAATAGAGAAATTAGAAAATAATGTCAATTGAGATGATAAAGTGCCTTTATTTTGCCTATCCATTATGTCTTTCTCCATCCATATCATTTTCTACATGAATTCAAAAAATGCCAATCTTGGAAAAGACAATTTTGGGTAGAAAATGAGGAGCTCGGGGACATTCATAAATCTCAGATCTCTCCTCTTTCACTAATTTGGGTGGGTTGTTCTCTTCCTCGAACAAATCGAGGGCCCTTTCTTTTCTCAATCTATGAATAAGAAATCTCATCCTCTTATATGCACTTTCAAGTGTTTTGTGTATATGAATGTGATTTTCACAGTTCCAATGTAAATAAAATGCCTTCTCAATGTGTTCTTCAATTATTTGTAACATAGGGTTCCCCTTATACTCATAGATCATTTTTTTCTTTGTGTCATACTTCTCAACAATGGCTTGCATAAATTTAGTATTCACAAAAATGTTTGGGGTAGTCAACTTCCCCAAATTTAATTTGTATGGGTTACTCATTGATTCAACTTTATTTCTCCTCTTATAGTGAAACATAAATAGATCATGTCCTCTTAGTTCTATCCATATGTCACCAAGTTCTTAAAATTTATCTTATAGTCCCTCTTCTCCGGGTTTAATTCTTCTCAACCTTTGTCCAAATGAGGGAAATTGATCTAACAAGTCTTGGTTAAAAGGCCTCCCTTCCCTTTTATGTCTCTTATTCTTTATATCCTCATGACTTTATAGTTTAGGGGGATCATTTTGTGATGCAGAGGCTAGGGATGGATTTACAATCTTCATAGGAAAATGTGTGTTCTTTCTTTTGTTTTGTAACAACACTTTGTCCATCCTTCAATAAAGGATCAATCCAAGGCCCATACCACATACTCTAGACCTAATAGAGGTCATTTCTACTATCTTATACCATCCATAGTCTCCACACCTTGAAACTCTCCTTCCATATCCTCACATTCATCCATTCAACCAAACTTCTACCACCATGGTTGTAAACAAAGAAAACTGACACCCTCAACTCCCTTTCAGATTTTTATCAACCTTTATAAGGCTCTCAAGACCTTAAAAACACTATATCTCCTTCATCCAACCCAAAACAATTTAGTGGGTGACTTCCCATCATCAAATTGTCATTTCTAGACTGTTCTAGTGGGCTTGTCTAGACAGAAAAGTATGTTTTTCTCCTGATCTTCCCAAAATAATTCCAAAAAAAATTAAAGGATCCAAATACCCTTTTAAGTGTTATAAAAAATATCCCAAAGTAAACCCCACTTGTTTTGAGACATCAAACTCTAAAATTGTTGATTCTGGTTTGCCAAGTAGGCCTAATTCCTCCATTTAACAAAGGAACCCTATCATGGATAACCGCCCAGACCTTTCCCTCTTCAAAGTCTCATAAAATGACTCTAGTTAGAATATTCTACAATCAATTTTCATCTATGACCCTTTTAGATATGAAATCCCTAATTTGGTCTCAAAAACCCCTAGAAACTAGGGCTCATTCAATGTCTAGCCTCCCAACACTATCCCAACCCAATAAAAGTTATTTCACCATCCTTAGACCATCCCCTCATGGATTCAAGCATAAAATAATCCCCTCCAAAGTCTATATATCCTACCACAATACCTATGGCTCAATTTCATGACCCTTGGTCACTCTTCAACCCCATCAACCTCCTCCATTCAGTGCCCACCTAAAAACTCTTCTTTCTTCCTGCATTCACATGGTTATAATTCTATTATACATTTTTAGGATCCATCCTCAAGTGATAGTAATTAAAAAAAGGGGATGGATCAAACCCATTATATATTAAAACAAAGCAAATCCCTATATTCCTACAGACCAGTCAAGTTAATGTCCACTAAATTGATGTAATGAATACAAAATTTACTCAAGGAAGATAATAAAAATGTGTCTCAACCATACACAATGATGGAATTCAATGAAACATTCAAATACTAAACAAATTTGCAAGGAAACTGAGTTTTTATTGCTCATATGGAACAATCTATACAAATGCTTTGGCTCCAAGTTGTACTCTTCTATTCTCAGGGCTCTAAATGCTTAAATAGACTTATAATAACTACCTCAACCAATCCAATTTTTTTACACCCCCTAACAACACAAACTAAACATAATTTTAGAGTTTACCTCCTTTTGGCAACTAGTCGTTGAGTTCAAATATTTGAATTTTCAAACTTATTTAAATTAATTCCTAAGACCCTATAACTTTGGATATTGTCCTCTTAGGACCCAAATAACATATTAAAGCCTTTAAACTCATCCTAAGACCTATACTTACCCTCTAGGCCTATTATTCCCATGTTTGGAAAATTACATCATTTGTACCAGGTGCATTATTACATACTTTTACATCCTTAATTAGATAAAACTATTACATCAAATGGCTTAATGGACATATTGAATTATTGCTTGGACCTTATAGGTCATAGGTCTTCATTAACCCAATAAGTCACCCAAGTGATCCTCCTGTCTTCATTAGGTGCCCTATACCATACTCCCAAGGATCAAAATAATCCAAGTCCCTTTGATTTGTTGACTTCTTTGTTGTCCTCTAGTCTTAGGCACTGATTGTGTGTGACCTACATCAAAATTATACCTCCTTTTAGGTGGCTTCTTGCAACTTCATTTCATGTACTCAGTCTCATTCCAAGTGTTCAACTCTTCACCATGCATCTCCATAAGTTCATGGTTCATCTCCACCATATAGAACCCCTGTAATCCTACAATAATAGGCTTAGAAAACAAGAATATCACCACTTCTTCATGCACCAAAAAATAATTTTGGTTCAATGCTTTATCACCACTCCATTATCATTTTTTGAGATCACTATTCTTGGAAAAATTTCAGTCTTAATGGTCTCCTCTTGAGCATTCATTGCTTCTTCTTGTACCTTGGTGTCTTTTCTTGATACTACTATAGTTTTCTCATCACCCTCCTACCCAATGCTTAGGCTTTCTTTCTCTGATCCAACTTTTTATTTCCATTCTTCCTCTATGGCTTCAAATTTTTCCCATGAATCCATTTCCATACCAATTCCTTGTAGACTTGTTGCTTCACCATATTCGCCACATTTTTTTATCTCATAGTCATCTTCTAGAACCTTTATATCAATAGGTTCCCTCTTGAACAATTTCCTCTTCTCAATTAGCCTCTTAATGGGCCAAGAAACCTTCCTTGTCATCTCCTTATGCCAACTTGTAGTCTTCTCCACTATCTCTATATTCAGGAGTCTTAACTCTTCATTCCTTGATGTCCTTTTTATTTTTGAGACCTGCACTAACTCACTTCCTCTATGTCATTCTCCTTGGCATCTAATCACTCCATTTTCTCCCTTCAAGGCTTCTTCCCAAGCCCTCTCTTCCATGTTCACAAGGATGCCATGTTTTTTCACATCCTCAAAAAGACATGTGAGTATCTTGATCATAATTAGCCTGACATTTTCATGACTCTCACCTCTATTGTCTTCAGCCTCATACTCTATTGCAACCTTCTCCATCTCCTCATGAACCTTTGTACCTTGTGGTTCATTATTTACCATCTGTTGCATGCTCTTTGTTGTCATGTTTATCTATTCCTTTTTTCCTTCCCATGGACAATTGTCCACCTTATCTTCAACATCTAGGACCTTCACCCAATACATGTCTTCATCTACCTCTTCAAGACACTTCTGCTCCAAATCATCTTCTCTTGCCATCTCTAGAAATTTATGATGGAGAAAGAATTTTTCTTTTTTTTTTGTACTATTTATATGCTCTATTATAAGACATTTCCAAAACACTTGTGACTTTTCAATACTTGAACTTATGTACATACTATAAGTACAATCAAATCCACAAAACTTATGGGTAGATAGTAGTTGACATACCTTGCTAAATATTATATATATATATATATATATATATATATATATATATATATATATATATATATATATATATATATATATATATATATATATATATGATGCAGTATTTCATATAATTATTTTAATGTATGTCCTAACATTTGGATTAAATTTAATAGTTGAATACTTGAATATATATGCATGTACTACTAACCTGCTAGGGAAAGAGAAGCAGATGGAGAGTGGATCAGGAGCATTGATGAAGTAGCAATGAAGTTTTAGCCACAATGAGAACCATTATGACCCCATAGAACATGCTTGAGGAATTGAAGGAATGATCATTTTAGGGAATATAGGAGTATGACTATGCTATATTTCCTCTGCAGTCAATAGTTTGTTGAAGTGGGTATTTAGTCTTTATGATCTTCTGTCGTGGCTTGTTGCATTCTCCTTTCTTTATGGAATGAATGAGTCAGACCTTATCTTAATGTTCAAATAAATGTAAATTATCTATATAAAGGGATATGATTGTTGGAAATCAAGTTAGACAGATGATTGTATTACTGTTATAATTGGAAGCAAGTTACTCTTTCTAGTTATGTGTACTTTTTTATGATGATGTAATCAGTTTTTCTAAAAATAAAATGAAGGAGTTATTTTGAGTTATATTCTATGTTCATAGCTAGTAGAATCCGACCAAGGGGAGCCACTTGGGAGGTTGGTTAGATTAGAATAGAGTAAGTAGTTTAATTATTTTTAGTATTTCAAGTAGAATTCACCATTTTCTCCTATAGCATTATAACCTATGTATGTTCCTGCAATAGTTACAGAGATAGTCATGGTAAATGCTTTGGGTTGGTAGAATAGGTTAAATTTGAACTTATGGTTGTCAGCATCATTTTAATTTAATTAGTTGTGTGTTTTTTACTTTCGTGCAACAATAGTGTAGTTCCTTTCATGTATCTTCCTTCCTACAACTTATGTGAAATAACTTTATGAGAGACTTAATGCACAAACCATGTTGTCCCATTTCAATTATACATCCCTGGGTTGACAATTTAAATGCACTTCGTGATAGGGAAAATAATATTTAGTTTGAATACACTATTCCTAGGAGAAGCTTTGGCATGGTTATTAATACCTATTATGGGGTTGTTCATTTTTGGTGCCATTGTCAGGGATGGTGTCAAGATGAAAACCATATTGAGTCATTTTAGATAGTTTCATGTTTTCTAGATAGTAGTTTGTAGTTCTGAACTTTCTTTACAAGTTCATCCAATTACTTACATGCATCAAAGGGTAAGAAGATGAGATATCTATGGAAGATTCCTTCCAAGAGAACCTATTAATCTGAACAGAGAATGTGGAGAAGTTGAATTACTTTTTGTTGATGCAAGTCCAAAATTTCCTTCAACAACTTCATTTGTAGAAGACCCTTTTGATCCATCCGACCTTTGACATTTTGCTAAAATTTTGGCCAATTTTCTTGATAATTCCACCCCAAGTGCACCCATTGCTAATAATCCTTTGGCTATTATCATTTCCCAACCATAACTTCACTCCAAATTACTTTTAGTAATGACCCAATCTACCTTTCAATTTCCTCTTCCTAGCCTTATCAATAATGCTAATCTCAAAAACATACCCACTGTTGCACTTTTGAAGTTATATGGCCTAATGACTCAGGACCCTGACACCTTTTTATTTGAGTTCAACATTATTACCAAAGCTTTGACTACAACACAGATAGTAAAAAACTCAAGTTGTTTTCAGAAACATTAAAGGAATCATCCTAAGATGGTTTATGGGATTAGGGGCTAATGCAACAACTAATTGGAATGAGATGCAGACTCTATTTTTGCAAAAGTATAAAGAATATTGTAAAGGATGTGACTTGAGAGGAGATGACATTTTTCAGATGTCACAAAAATAAGATGAAACTTTGGAAGATTACATTTCATGCTTCTTGTAAAATTTGTAGAAGAATCCTCAACATGCATTGCAGGAGGATTCGCAAAAACTCATTTTCTTGAGGGGAGTAAATGAAAACTATCTTGAAGCACTGAACCTTATGGCTGGAGGAGATATATCTCAATCTTCTTGGGATGATCTCAAGAAAATATTCCTTAACTATTCAAGATCAGATTTAAAGAAGGCCATCGGATTTTGACCCACACTTGTTAACAGAAATAGCTTCGGTATATCTAAGATGGAAATCTCAAACCTATTGTCAGATTTCAAATAAGACATTATCAACAAAGTTACCACACACCTATACATAATGTAGGCTAAAGAGAAGCATGAAGACGTCAAGGTGAAGCTAGATGAGTACTAACCTCATTGTTGGTAGAAAAAGAAGGATTATCGGTGCAAGTTGGTGGTGAATTTGGAGACCAACACATTCCTACTCAGTTCAGGAAAATAAAAGGAGAGGATGAGAAAGTATTCTTTGTTGCTCAACATTGGCCATGGCCCCAAGAAAAGGTATGCCTAAGGACCCTTTGCAAGATTTTAATCCTTATAATAGCCAATGGTAGAACTAGAATTCTCAATATCCTTCTCAGTATTTCCAACCTATTTGGAATAATGTCTAGCCTAATACTCAACAAAACCAGTGGTTTAACTCATAGTAGTCCCAATGACCACAACCTCAAAATCAATGGCAGCCACCATAGGGGAATTGACAACCATATAACCAGTGGAAAAGACCCCAACAATGGCCTAATCAAAATCCTAGTTATCAGTCATTACCACCTCCAGAGCCTCAACCGACACTTATGCCACCTCTTGCAGCCACAAGTCCTCCTCCATGACCAGCACAATTACCTTCTCATCCACAACCCAATCCTAATAACAAGAAACAAAAACAACCAATGTACATTATTGATGCTCAATAGTACCTTACCTATGTCTTAGAAATAACTAATATTCACTTAAGATCTGGTACTACACTACCTGCACTAGATCCTCCTTTTATAACAAAAGTTCTAGACATTCCTGCAACATCAACACCACTTCCAAAAACTACTTTTTCAAATATAGTCCTACCAACTAATATATCAAGTCAAACTAGTGCTCAAACTGCAATTAATCCTCCTTTTCCTCAAAGGCTTAGGATGGACAAACCTATACCCCAAGAAGAAACACCATTTGATCTCCTTGACCAATTAAAAAATATGCATTTCCAAGTTCCACCATTTTAGGCTATTAAAGATGTTCCTCTCTATGGGAAAGCCATTAAAGAAGCTTGTCTCAAGAAACCTGGAAGAAAGAAGAAATATCCCCAAACAGTACATGTTATAGGTCAACTTACAGATATAATGTTGGGAAAGATAATAATTCCAAAGTAATATGTGTATGGTGAAAATGTGACCACACTTTTATGAACCATTACATGCAAGGTTTCTCAAAGGTGAGGCCTCACAAAGCGGCTCATAGCTCTCTATGCATGGAGTTGCAATATACTATGATAAAATTGCCCTCGGCTAGAGCTATAAACTCATGACCTTGCTAGTCAACCACACAATGAGAGATTCATAAAATTGAAGACTAGGGAAAAAGTGCCAAAATCCCCAAAATGAATCAAATGTGCAAGATGCAAATGAAACTAGTATGAGTGCAAAATTAATCTATCAAATGACAATGCAAACTACTCTATGAAAGGAAATTGCAATGGATTACAAACCCCTAATTAAGCTATGTGAGCTAAATCTATTGCATAAAAGGAAAATTACTCTAAAATGCCATGATATGTAAACTAATCAAATGAAATGTGCAACTAAATGATGAAAGCAAATGAAAGTAAGCAAGTCTTCAATGTCTTCAAAGGAGTCTTCAAAATAAGCTAGAAAACCTACAACATAACATTAGCATAAAACATGATCATCTCTAAATGAAGGAGAGAGCTCTCCTTTTATAAGAAATGAGGTGAAATGGACCATTGAGATTAAGAGGCAAAAGACTTAATCAATGGTGGAGAAAAATGGAAGCTTGATCCTTGTGCACAAATATCCTCCAATGAGAAAATAAGAGTTGACTTTTGTGTCCATATGAGACAAAAAGTGTTTTTCTCTTTTTATAAAATAAGAATGATGCTTTATTTGTGCAACTTAGGATAAGAGGAAAAGTGAGGTCTTTTATTTAATAAAAGGAGAGGAAATATTCCTTTTAATTAAAGAAAGACTTTAGGATAAAATGGTTAGCCCATGGAAAATAATCGAAAATGATGAAATTAGGATTTTATCAAGGAAATTGATAGTGTTGAAAAATATTGATTATTGATAAAACTGATTTAGAGATAAATAAATCAAATAAATGGGGCCCAAAGTCTAGGTGACCATTTTTGGGTGCATACATTTTCCCCTCTTTGACTAATGTGTGATCGATTTGGGAACACATGTAGTCAAATAATGAAGTTGAAATGTGAGATCGATCTGGGATCACAAAACAACTCAGATATGAGGTCGATTTGGGAACATATCTAGACAAAGCATAAACAAAGGCCTTTGAAAATGAGGTCAATTTGGGATCACATTCAAAGTAAGAGATAAGAATCTCAAATTTGAGCAAAAGCTCACAAAAGATGTCTGAATCAGGAAAATAAGAGAATCGGGGATGAGAATCCCATAGGTACTGCCCCCTTGGAATTGAAATCGAAATCAGATAGAGGACAACAACAAATCAATAAAAGATGATCAAATCGAAATGAAATCATAATCAAAGATAAATGATAATAGGATAACCATTAAATAGTGAAAACATGCCCCAGTGAAGAAGTAGAAGAATAGAAATAGAAGACTAGAAATAGAGCGAATGAAAGACTAGAAAATTTGAGAGACATGGAAAGGAAGAAATTCCATCAAAGATCAAAGAATTATGCCTCAAAAGGTTAGTCAACTGCGTAGAAGAATGAGAAATCTTGGAAACGTGACTTGGATTTTGATTTCAAGTCTGAAAATGGATAGAAAATGATGTGATCTGAAAGACCAAAAATGAAAGATATGATCAAGAAGAATCAGAAAATGAGCACAGTTGACCAACTAGTCCACAGATGATAAAAAGGAGAGCTCTCTCCATATGCAAGATGAAAAAACTAAATTATGATGAACCTAAGAATGCAAGCTACTATGAAAGTGGTTGACTTGCAAGGTCACAATGCCTATAGACATCTAATTATCATCATCAAGGATTATTGGTAGCGTCGTAAGATTATACAATGAACACTAGCATAAGTATGTGGATATGAATATGATCTTTAGCAGATAGAAATGTGAAAATCCTACCTAGGCATCAAAGACATGGAGGTCAAGATGACTAATGCAGTGAGATTACCTAAGTTTGATATGGTGAGATTATGCTTGTATCAAGACACATAAAAGTCAGGATAACTAGAAGCATGCACTCGCAAAATAGTCAAGGATAATACCTTGTCAATCCATAGTGTCAAGTAAGACTAGCATAAATGCTCATGATAGTTAGGACCAACAAAATATACCACAAGAATATAAAGAAATAAAACATGTTCTCATACCCTCAGTCTTCTAGCTATGCATCATCGAAAACTTCTCAGGGAGAGACCACTCATCAAAGAAATCCTCATAGACAACACACAAAGAAAAATAAAGTCAACATATCTCAATGAGTTGATTGTTTAAGTGCATGTGTGTTGGTCATAGAGTCAAACTTTGAGTATCACATCTTCTTAGTGAGAAATATCACATTACACTTGGACTATTGGGTAAGATATCTGATAAGTGTTTAAGAAACACTTGACGCAAGGGTAGTGTTGAGAAACACTGTTGGGATGGTGTTGAAAAACACCTGTTGTGAAATGCCCCAAGAGACAAAAAAAACCTAAAGGACCTATGCTAACAGTTATGCCCCCTAGACAAAGATAAAGACCAATTCCAGACTAAGCCAAATAAGGTCAAGGTATGATGGAGAAAGGCTCAGTGTCGAGGATGCATGCTAATAAATAGGAGTGCAAAGGCCTCAAGTAGCACTTGTTTCCAGGTTTTCACCACTTGGATTTTTATTGCAATTTTTCTCTTTTTTTCATTTTTTTGTATTTTTGTATTTTTATTTTTTTTTGTATTTTTTTTCAGGAATTCTTATGCTTTTTAGGATTTTTTCAGTATCATATATCAATTTTTTTGGTATTTTTTCAAGATCATAAAATATATACAAAGGATGCCCCCCAGACAAAATAGGCATCAAACTATCAAGCAAGATCACATCTTGCAGTCCCAATGTCTGGCAAGGTGGAGAACAAGAGGGATGAGCTAGCTAGTGGAAGAGATGGAGGAAAGGAGAATGAAGGTGAATGGAGGGAAGAAATCCTCAAAGGAAAACTCTTCAAGAGTACCCAAGCTAGGGAAAAATTGTCATGAAAAGCACATTTGAATAAGCAATGAAAGGCCAGCATCGGATAAGCCACAAAAGCACAATGTAAGAGAATGAAAGGATGTAGTCCAAAGAAGGTAGACATGTCAAGAGACTTCATAGCATCATATTTTACTCTTTTTATTAGATCAAGACCAAGGGGGAAAGGATAGCAACAGGCTAGAATGAATGAAGGAAAATGAAAGTGAAGGCTAAACATGAAAGGAATGAAAGCAAGATCATCATAAGATAGCTCACAAGATAGCCAAATGTTCGTGTGTAGGTCAATATTGTCAAGATCAAAGAGAGAAGATGGAATGGATGAAATATGTAGAAGAACTACGCATGATGCTTGATTGCTAGATTTTCATCACGGTACTTATCCAAGGTGCCACAAGGGAGTGGTTTTCACCATAGGATGAATTTATTTCTCTTTAGTTTTTCTACCAAGGTGCCTATTTCCAGGTTTTCACCATGGCACATTTTCACTTTTTTCATGTTTTTTTTTTTTCATTTTTCTATTTTTTTGAATTTTATAATTTTTTGGAACAAAGCAAGCTTTTAGGTAATGCTCCTTGAAAGGATAAATCATTGATATTCCAAGGATCCAAAATGATATGCTCAAAGATGCTGATAGGGAAAGGAAGATGGAAGAGAAAAATGGAGGATAAAGTTTTATGTAAAGCGAGTGAGGTTGGAAGATAGGAGGAATAGGATAATGATGAAAAATGATAGAAGGTAGAAGAATAATGAATGGAAGGATTGTGAAAGGGTAGATGGAAAAGAATGCAAGATCAACATCGACGCACACCTTGAAGGGTGGTAAGAGGATGGAGGAAACGTGAATGAAGGAACACATGAAGGAATATGGTGAATGTTTAGCAGAGGTTGCGGTTTAGGCACATGGAATTGAAGAATATTTTTGGAAGGAGATGAAGTGGAAGCCTTTGGAAGCTTGAATGTCAACTTCAATTTTTGTTCAACATCATACTCTTTCAAGAGAGAGTTTGGAATCCATATAGTTGTAGGATTTTCATTTCTTTTTGATGATTTAGAGAGAATATCTTCAATGATGGATTTTGGATCCCATACTTGTCTTGTAGTTTTCTTCTTAGATATCTCTTTTGACTTTATGCCCCCATGTCGATTAGAGGAGACATGGTAATCTTTTTTTTTTAATGGAGTCTTGTATTGCTTCTTTTTCTTGTATTGAACATTCAAGTTACTTCCAAAAGACTTGGGACTTATGGAAGGAGGATATGACTAGTTTAGATGAGTTGGTGGATGAAAAAGATTCAAGGGTATGCATTTATGTTGATCTTGAGGAAATATAGGAGATGGAGGGATGTAAGGACCTAAAATGGATGATGAATTAAGAGAATTAGAAGGGGAAAGTGAAGGGACATAAGGACCCAAGATGGAAGGAAAACATGAAGCCCTTAGTATTGGTGGAGGAGATCCAAGGATGGACATGGAAGATGCAAAAGGATAATCAATAGTTTCATCAACATCTATATGAGAACCAAGGACATAAGCATCTTTAGAGTGAGCATTAGGATTTGCAATAGGATCATGAACATCTTGAATAGGAGAAACTTCTTTGATAGGATTGTTCAGAGCTTGAAAAGACTCAGGAAGAGTAGAAAGTGGAAGCGAACATGAAATGGTAGAACAAGAAGATGGAAGACTTTGATCTTGACAAGGATCTTTGGATAGCGCAAGCGTAGAATTTTTCTCTTGATTTTCAATAGGCTTATCATTGGAAGTAACAACATCATTTTCAATAACTTTAATGGAAGTATCATCTTTGGAAAGCACAAGTGTGGTAAGGTTATTTTGATTATCAATAAGCTCAACGGTGTAAGTAGTAGCTTGATCTTGCTTAGGAGATGGTGGAATGAATGCGGAAGAGTGTAGAGGATCAAAAGAACTATGAAATGGAGGAGATACGTCATGAAGAGAATTGGATGATATGGAGGGTTCCTGATCTTGATCTTTATTTATATTTTTTTTCTTTATCATTTTTAGGGTCCTCTTGACATGGAGCCACTTCTAAGGACAAGGAAGCATGTTGGAATTGTATGGAAGACTTTGGAGGAGATGTTGAAAGACTAGCTGAAATATGCATTATAGCATTTAAAGGCTTAGGCTCTTTAGGTTTAACATTATTGAAAGTATTTGCAGCTAAGTGAAGGTTAGCTTGAGTATCTTTAAGAGGTGGCCCTTGAGAATAACTATAGGGAACCGCATGGAAAGCCTTAGGACCTTTGTTGGATGAAGGATTTATGAAAGATTTGGAAGACTCAAAAGCTTTAGGAAGTGTGTGGGTATTGGAGGAAGTAGAGGATAGAAGGGAACCATCACAAGACAAAGGTTCAACATTAATATGATCTTTCTTGAGAGGGCAACCTTTATTTTCAGCATGAGAACTTTTAGAGGAGAGATTATTTTGACGTTTGAAATTAGTATGGTAGATTTTCTCTTCCTCAGTAGGAATATTGTATTGTTCACAAAAATCATCAAAGAAATCTTCAAATTTAGAGTCATATGGATCACCATCACAGTCTACCCAATACGACTCCCCCTTATAAATCACAAGTGTACCATGAGGATGATGCTTAGGAATAGAAGTTTCATGGGCATCACTACATTGTCCATCATCATAGTCATCATAGTCATCATAGGTGGGTGTATCACTCTTTGTGGAAGAGATATCACAAGGACTATCACGTTGCTCTTTATGGTATGTCTTCTAAAGAGAAGTAATACTCTTGGGAGATGTAGAAGAAGAACGAGATCATGAAGAAGAGGAAATTGAAGACTTAGTGGAAGAAGAAAACTTGGATAATGAAGAATGTGAATAATGTTTAGAAGAGTCATGGTAAGATTTGGAAGATGAGGAAGAATGAGAAAACTTAGATCATGAAGAACATTTAGAAGAAGGAGGTTGTGATATGATCATGTCTATGATCCTAGCAAAGGCATCTGATTTAATCATCTCTTCCTTTATTTTTTCCACAAGTTTATCACCCATGAGATATTTGGAAGGACTATTGGAGGAATAAAGATACTCTTCAAATTGAGCAATGAGTTCAAGATCATCTATTCTCAAGAGAGGTTCATTAACAAGATAGTTGAAATTCATGGTTCTAGAAGAGGAGGAATCAAGCGTAGAAGAAATGAATAGATGAATAGAAGAAGGTACACTAGAAAATAAGAGGAAAAGAATCAAGAAGAAGAAGAAGAATTTCCCATGGGAATAGAAAACTTTAGAAGAATATGGGAAATAGAGAAGGAAGAAGAAGACTAAGAGTCATCTTATGCAATTGATACCATAACATTCATTGAGATGTTGAGCAACATGACAGCACCTAGGATCTGACAACTGGAGGTTGTTTCCTTTGACTAACTTGTTATCTTGTTGTAACTAACATGAAAGAAAGAAACTCTAGGTGATAAGTCAATCTCTCAAAGTGCCAATGCCAACCTAGGATAATTAAGATTCTCTATTGTCCAAAGAGAAAATGAAAAGATAGAAAATAAAAGGTGTCACCAACACTATCAAAGAGGTGCCTCAAATCAAAGAGTGAATACCCTTGCACTTTTGAATCAGGAGGTTGGACTTAGAAAAAATTCAATTGAAATTAAGATAGATGAAAAATGATGATTTGGACAATAGTAGGATCAAAATTCTCCAAGGGTGTAATCAACAATTCTAAAGACAAACTTTTCACTAGGAATAACTCTCTAACTTGACAAATTATTTTCAAGGTAACCTTATAAATCAATTGAAATGATCCCTAGAAGATTAAAATCATAAATTTGTAGTCAAAATAGGTCTCTAACAGCAAGGTCAGATAACCTACTCAAAGGCCAAGTCGTACTAAAAGCAACTCAATGATTGAAACTAAGAATATTGCTAAAAACTTCTAGGTGATAGACTCCAGGCACGCCAGGCGATAGAACTCAGACCGGGCAATACTTCGCACGATGCCAGGTGATAGACCGTAAAACTACTAGGTGACAAACTTAATAACTGACAAGTGACATAGTCCAGTGCGAACTATCATACAATATTTCTCTTAAGTGCAGGTGATACTGATGTTGATTTTGACCAATTTGTGCAAAACTTCAAGTTTTAAGGTCTGATTTTGGATTTTTTGAATGTTAGGGTGAAAATGTCTGATGTCAATCACAAATTTAATAGCATTTGGATAGGTTTGCAAATAGTAAGAGATCAAACATGTCTCCAAACACTTGAAACAAGAGCAAAAGCAATCTTGCCAAGACAAATACTTGTGATATCAAAATTGAAAAAGCACCCTATGAATGCTACCGATTGTTTGTATGTTGAGAACATTTCCACTGGTATCACATAATCAAAAACAATTTAAGTAATAACTACCTACAAGACAAGGCTCAATACTTACCAACTTAGCCCACAACTTGATGTCCCCTTGCCTCACACCAAATGGCTACCCACAAGAGATATTGGCTTTGTCGTGGAAGTGTCAAATAACACAACCAAAGGGACACATATGGTGAGTATCTTGGGGTGATCTGGGTTAGTTCACTTGGATCAATCCTTGCACTAAGAAGATAAGTGGCTAAATAAAGGTGGCTTCTAAGCTATGGTTCTTAGTAAGGAATTCCATTCATAATACCCCTCTTGCTCCTCATAAAGGACTAGGACCTCGCGGCCTTAAGAGTACCTTAAGCATTCTTGCTCAATGATTTCCCCATGGTCGTAATCCCATGAGCTACTCACATCAAGCAAAGACAAGTGTTATGTCTACCAAGGTTTTGTATCCTCGATAGCCTTGAGATTATAGTGAGTCGGAATAGCCGACAAAAGGCTTGTCCCCACTTGGGTCATTCCTCTTGATTGCTCAAGAGCAGGCTCACTAAAGGATCCTAAACTAAACAACGAATGGATGATTTTTGAGGGTCAAGGTTTTTGGTTCACCACAAGGGTGAAGAGCATACTCCCCTATCTTAAAAAATTCTCACAAACACACCAAGAAAATTCAATTACCCTCTTGCTTCCAAAATTCCAAGATGGGTCAAGATTTTCTAGTTCACCATAAGGGTGAAGAGCATACTTCTCCTACCACCTCAAAATCCCTTCCACAAGATATTAAAATTCCTAAAACAATTAGTAGATGCCACACTTGAAAGGAAATAAATCACAAACACTCAAAAAAAAATTTCTTTCTTTTTGCTTTTCAATTATGCTTTGGGCAGCCCTGCAAAAACCGTTAGTAGCCCTTTAACATGCAATTCATGGTAATTTCCTTCAAGAAAAAATATTACAACCACAACTTGTTAGACAACTAGGGTTAGGAAAATCCAAAATCTAAATGAAATTAATGCAAGAAACTGATTAATCTAAGCTAAGAAATGTAGGTTAGATCTATCTAAATACAATAAAGTAAACCAACAAACTAAATGTGATCAAATTTGGATGATAAAACTTAAAAATATAGTTCTCTATCAGATCGGGCGATATACCTTAGACTTCACTAGAATTGTGTGACATAGTTTCATGTACCTAAGCGATACTTATCAGTATGGGTGATACTCTTCAGAATAGTCAGGCAATACTTTGTATGATACCAGGCGACAGACTAGAATACAAACAGGTGATTCTTCTTCTGCGTGAAGTGTCACACGCATATACTAAGAACTATCGCACGATAATCCTGAGAAGTGTCACGCGATATTCTGAGATAGAAAATAGAGAATACAAAATATGCACAAATTAATCCAAAAAATCACAAAAATGCAACAAATCTAAAGGACAAAGTCTATCTACTCTGCCCCATGGTGGGTGCTAGAAATGTATGGTGAAAATGTGACCACACTTCTATGAACCATTACACGCGAGGTTGCTCAAAGGTGAGGCCTCACAAAGCAGCTCATAGCTCTCTATGCATGGAGTTGCAATACACTATGATAAAATTGCCCTCAGCTAGAGCTATAAACTCATGACCTTGCTAGTCAACCACACAATGAGAGATTCATAAAATTGAAGACTAGGGAAAAAGTGCCAAAATCCCCAAAATGAATCAAATGTGCAAGATGCAAATGAAACTAGTATGAGTGCAAAATTAATCTATCAAATGACAATGCAAACTACTCTATGAAAGGAAATTGCAATGGATTACAAACCCCTAATTAAGCTATGTGAGCTAAATCTATTGCATAAAAGGAAAATTACTCTAAAATGCCATGATATGCAAACTAATCAAATGAAATGTGCAACTAAATGATGAAAGCAAATGAAAGGAAGCAAGTCTTCAATGTCTTCAAAGGAGTCTTCAAAGTAAGCTAGAAAGCCTGTAGCATAACATTAGCATAAAACATGATCATCTCCAAATGAAGGAGAGAGCTCTCCTTTTATAAGAAATGAGGTGAAATGGACCATTGAGATTAAGAGGCAAAAGACTTAATCAATGGTGGAGAAAAATAGAAGCTTGATCCTTGTGCACAAATATCCTCCAATGAGAAAATAGGAGTTGACTTTTGTGTCCATATGAGACAAAAAGTGTTTTTCTCTTTTTATAAAATAAGAATGATGCTTTATTTGTGCAACTTAGGATAAGAGGAAAAGTGAGGGCTTTTATTTAATAAAAGGAAAGGAAATATTCCTTTTAATTAAATAAAGACTTTAGGATAAAATGGTTAGCCCATGGAAAATAATCGAAAATGATGAAAGTAAGATTTGATCAAGAAAATTGATAGTGTTGAAAAATATTGATTATTGATAACTGATTCAGAGATAAATAAATCAAATAAATGGGGCCCAAAGTCTAGGCGACCATTTTTGGGTGCATACAATATGATCCTAGAAGCCTAGTTGTTGATATTATAATTAATGGCTAGTTGGTGAAGAATGTTTTGATAGATTTGGGTGTTGTTGTTAATGTTATGACCAAGGATACTATACATAGGTTAAGAATAGAGGGATTAAGGACCACTCCAAGTCTTACAACTTGCAAAGAGTTCCAATGTCACCCTAGATGGCATAATAGAAGATATAGTAGTTACATTGGATTCTTGGGAATATCCTCTTGACTTCATGATATTATCACCCAAGGTAACTCTTGTTGGTTATCCAGTAATCCTTGGATGACCATGGTTAGCCACAACTGATGCTAATATTAGTTACAAATCAGGTAACATGACAATCTCAGATGGCCAAATAATTAAGAAGTTAGCATTATATTCTCCAGCCCAACCACAACCCGATTTAAGTACTCCTATTTGGCCAGATGAGGAAGAAGATATAAAATTTGTTAATCAACTAGTGATGTTATATAGGAAATATTTCCTAAAACTGAAAGATGATAATGATGTGATTCAGAGAATCCTTACTAATGACTATGTCACGGTAAAATATATCTTTGAAAGCTCTATTTTGTAGTTGACTACCTATGAAAATTGTGTCCTACCAGTGGAACCTAAAATCATCCATCAAGTACTACACTGCATGATATCTACAAGCCCTATATCTGAAGTATCAATTCTTAAACTGACAACTACTCTGGAGCTCTCACCTGGCCACAATCTTCATGTTAACAATAAACTACCACCACATCAATTAACATTGTTAACCCAAATCCTCTATAAACATGAAAAAGCTTTTTCTTGGGATTATGGAGATATGAAAGGATTGAGCCCAAAAATCTATACACACAAGATTTACATCAATGAAGATAGTCTACCACTCCACTAGCCTCAGAGAAGAATAAACCTAGCCCTAAGAGAAATTATAAAGACTGAGCTACAAAACCTACTGAATGCTAATTTCATTTATGCAATCTCAGACAGTAAATGGGTTTCACCTTTGGTAATAGTACCTAAAAAGAGGGGTAAATGGATAATATATGTAGATTATAGAGAACTCAACAATGCAACAAAGAAGGATAATTTTCCCTTGCCATTCATTGATCAAGTTCTAGATACATTAGTTGGTAAAAAATACTTCTCTTTTCAGGATGGATATAGCAGATATAATCAGATTAGTATTGCTCTAGAGGATTAATAAAAGATAGCATTGACATGTTCTTGGAGAACATATATATATTTTATGTTACCATTTGGTTTATGTAATGCTCCTGCAACATTTCAAAGGGTTGTAATCAACATTTTTGTTGACATCTCACATGACTGCATAGAAATTTATATGGATGACTTCACCACATTTGGTATTACTTTTGAAGAAGCTTTGGAAAAATTTGAGATAGTGTTGATCAAATGTAAAGAAAATAATTTGTCCCTGAACAATGAAAAATGTTTCATAATGATGCAAGAAGGATTTGTGCAAGGACATTTCATCTCAGAAGCTGGTATACAAGTGGACCCTCTAAAAATTGAGGTAACTCTTACATTTCCTACACCTACTAAGAAAAAAGATGTTAGATTCTTTCTAGGACATGTTGGTTACTATAGATGCTGCATTCAAAATTTCAATCAAATAGCCAGTCTACTATACACCTTGTTTACAAAAGAGGCTAAGTTCACATGGACACCAGCTATGAAAAATCTTTCCTGTATCTCAAAACCCTTCTTACCAAAGCACCAGTACTTACAAGGCCTGATTAGAATTTACCATTCCATATACATATGAATGCTTCTAATTATACAATAGGATCCATCTTAGGCCAGAAATCCAATAACCTTGAAAATATTATTTACTATATCAGCAAAAGTCTACATGGGCCAGAGCTAAACTATATAGTCACAGAAAAAGAATTACTGGCATGTGTCTACGCTTTGAATAAATTCTATCATTATGTAACATGATATCCAATATTTTTTCATACTGACCATATAGTCATAAAATATCTTATGAAGAAACCTGTCATTTAAGGTAGGCTAGCAAGATGGCTTTTTCTCTTGCATGAATTTGATCTAACAATAATTGACAAGCCAGGTAAAGCAAGTGTTGTGGCTAATTATTTATCAAGACTCTAGAATGATGATACTAATACCTTTGTGATAGATGACACATTCCCTAGTGAACATTTTTTCCACATTGCTATCAAGAGCCCATAGTACGTTGATATAGCCAATTACCTTGTAGCTGGCAAGATGCATACATATTTCTCTCCTAAGGAAAGAAAACTGCTAGTTGATAAAAGCTTTCAATTTTCTTAGATTGAAAACACATTTTTCTACACTGGCCCAAACCAAGTCATGAGAAGGTGTGTACATGAAGATAAAACTTATGAAATCCTCTATTATTTTCATGATCAGCCCTCTGGAGGACACTTTGAAGCTAAAAGGAAAGCTATGAAAATATTGACAATAGGTTATTATTGGCCCACACTTCATAAAGATGCAAAAGATTATACTAGGAAATGTGATAAGTGCCAAAGGATGGGTCACCCTACAAAATCAGATGAAATGCTTCTACATCCACAAGTGGTTGTTACACCATTTGATAAATGGGTATGGATTTTATTAGTCCTATAGACCCCCTGTCTAATGGAAAATCATACATTTTGGTATGCACAGATTATGTAACCAAATGGGATTATGTAAAGGAAATGAAGCATTCTCTTGATAACAAAGTAGTAGAGTTCCTATACAAAGAAATATTCACCTGCTATGGTGTGCTGAGATAGCTAGTAACAAATCAGGGAGTATAATTCACATCCAGCCTTATCATAGAAATCATGAATGAATACAATATCCGACATAGGATGTCCAGTCCCTACCATCCATAAGAAAATGGTCAAGTGGAAGTCACCAATAGAGAAATTGAAGTAATACTCACAAAAATAGTTCAACTCAACCATTGTGACTGGAGCAATCATCTTTTAGAAGAAGTCTGGGCATATAGAACAACATGGAAAACAATGAAAGGATTCACTCTATTTGAATTATTGTATGGGAAAGAATTCATGTTTCCCATTGTGTTTGAGCATAAAACATTGTGTACTTTCTTGACTCTAAACATTGATCTTTCTACAGCATAGCAAGACCATCTACTACATCTCAACTCTTTAGATGAGATGAGAAAATTAGCATTAGAGCACACAAAGATAGTCCAGAAACAAAGGAAGAAATGGCATGACTCCCACAAAAAGAACAAATAGTTCAAACTAGGTGATTGGGCACTACTATTTGATTCAAGATTCCAAGAAATACAAGGAAAATTACAAACAAGATGGTTAGGACCATATGAGATAGATCATGTATTCGACAATGGAGCAGTCCAACCGACAAAAAAATGATCTAGTTCATTTAAAACTATTGGTCAATGGTCATATACTTTTTCTATACCATCAACCCCCAACCAAGAAAGATTTCATGCAGCAATTTTGAGACACAATTCCACAAGCATAATAGGTAATACTTCTTGCAGAAGAAGGTACCAACCTTCTTCCTACATATTCACTCTGAAGTCCCTTGGGGTACACCCATAATAAATACTTCATTTTCAATGAAGTTTCATTCTCCATTCACTTTCTACATTCTTTTTTACAATCCACTCCACTTCTCTACCTTCCACCCACACATACTCTGTGTCATCACATTTTCTATATTTCTATGTTTTTAATAATTGCCACATCAACAGATGCATACATCTAGCAATAATACCTTTGCTGATGAATTCCATTCTCATCACCTTCAAAGGCATATGACAACACAATGATAGGTACAAATATTCAATCTTTTCCACTTTTAGTACACATATTTTGATAATTATATCTAATACTACATATATTTATATAATATGGCATTACGCTAGTTTCTACCTCTTGCTAAGTACAACAAGTGTGGACACTTTTCTTTATTTCATAGGGGGGCAAGGAAGTGTATTAATTTCTTAAGTCACTATTGTTATACCCATCATTCCTAGAGAGATTGTTTGTCAGTTCAAATCTATACTTATGTTCTATTTCCTTAAGTCCTTTTATTTTTCACACAAGTATCATACTTAAATTCCCAAATTATCCCTGATTTTTGATTGATGTAACCCTAAGGTGACATGATCAATTTGTGTGGAAGTTAATTGTATGTAAAGCTATAATTTCCTTTTGTAAAGTGTCATTATTACTCATTTTTCAAAATGAAACATAGAGATTGTAAGGAAATATGTAGTTTGAAGTGCATTTAGGAGCTTAATTTCAGGGTATTTAAGGAGGAATTAAGAAATTGGGAATTTCAGAGTAGAAAGAAGTTGTAAATTGGTAAATTGTAGAAGGAATTCGGAGAAAGAATTTGGAATAATGGGGGGACAACTGATGCATCATGAGCCAGTGGTCCATACCATTCTTCTCACTAATGTGGAAGTCATCCGAAGATTCCATGCTTGCGGATGGCTTGGGTATTTCTTAAAGCTGACAGAGTTTGACAAGGAAGTAGCTATTGAATTTATGAACATATTTGAGGAAAGAGAGGAAAATGTATGGGGTTTGGTAGTTTTGGAAGTGGAGGAACACATTGTAGAAGTGACAGGGTTGCCTGCAATTAGGGAGCATTATCCCAACAAACATGATGCCAGGTTGGCACGAACTCAAATCACTCTTCATTCACACCCTCTGTTGGAGGTGAACAAACAGGGTTGCAAGCACATTTCACTTCCTACTCCATTCAATAAGCTAGTGTCACACATTATAAGATACCTCACTTGTGAAGGAAGGTTTTCCCATTTGTATACACACCATTTTAAATCGCTTAGCTATATGAAGCATAATTTTCTAGTAAACATTCCAAATTTTCTATATAATATGCTAAGAATTAGTGTTGACGAAATCTAGAAAGGAAAAAAAAAATTATGTTTCACACCATGCCCTAGTCAAATTACTAGTTGAAAGATCTCTTAAAGATGTGTCTGCCTTGGCATGGGATTAATTTGTTTGGGTCAAAACTTTGCAACCTCAAGATGAACCTATTGAACAACTAGTTCATGAGAGTGAAACTCCCTCTGAGCCAGTTGCTAAAACATCTACCCAAGAAAGAGAACCTAAAAATATTAAAGAAAAAGAACCTTCCCCTACTCCATAGGATAATGTACTTACCTCTTCCTAGAAGAAAGGAAAACAAAATATTGGTGAAGGAACTTCAGTTCCTGAGAAAGAACCCCAAAACCCTACAGTTTCAAAAGTAAGAAAAGGAAGTCAACTCCTGTAGCAACTATTCCTATAGTAGAGAGACCGAAAAAAAATATCAAAAATAAAACTGTGGAGGTAATAGAGACTCCCTTGTGGAGAAGTTCTCAGATGAGAGGGAAAATTACACAAGTTTCCCCAGATAGCCAAGTTGTTCCCTAAAAAAAACCTACCACAGAACCCCATGTTAATTATGTTTCAGATAATTCCCCAATTCAACCAAATGTTCCAGATCCTCCTCAAAATTTAAATGATTCATTTGATAATGAGCCTCCCATGCATCATAGTGAACCTGAAGAAAGTCATCAAACAATTCAAGAAGGTAATCAGGAAGAGCCTCAGTTGCCTCAACCATCAGCTCATTCTTGTTTCCAAAATGCTATTGTACCTTTTAGGAGAACCTAGTTCACTAATTACTTAGAGCATGCCCATAATGTGAAGAAAAGACAAAAGAATCAACCAGAAGATTTTTTCCCACCTACTCCATAGTCCATTCTTTTCATTTTATACACTCATTTTATCTTTAAGAAAACTTTGTGGAAAGAAGAGAGGAAAAAGATGCAAAAAGAGATTGATGATCAAAAAGAGGAAATAGAGGACTTGAAAGAAAAAATAGAGAAACATAAAAAAAAATAAAAATGGATCATGTCTTAAAATTGGCTGACCAGATCATAGCTTACAGGCCTCCTCCTAGAGTATATGCCATTTTCTTGAAAGAGCAATTTATCATGTTCCACTTGATGATGACTATAAAAGATAAAGAGTCTAAGTTTAGGATAGCTCAAGAATTTTATGATATATACCGGACCCTTCCTATTTGGCAACAAAACTTTCTTTGTGAGCTATATCTCCACAACTTCATCATCTTGGAAGAGATTGATTGGAATCCCTTGCTTTACATATGAGACATACATCTAAAATCCTTGTTGTCATGGATGCATAATGAAAATAATTATGATAGGAAATTAGATAATTACAGGGATCAATAAAAATCATAATAGTTACCCTTGAGGGATAAATGTAGTAAGCTTGATGTTTTACTAAGGGACTGGTTTAGTCTCACTTGTGTAAATACGAGAACAAGAACTAGGGATGAGATTTTTTGTTGTCAGAGAAAAATTCTACAAAGAGTATCAAGGGTTTCCTTATTTCACATTTTAGAGATCCCTAGCTGGTCTTAGAAAAAGATGGAACAGGTTTCCAAAGGCTTTTAAAATTTTTGAACCACATAGTCTTATCAACTTAGAGGCAACAATTAACAAAGCACCAAAATACATGTAGTTGGGAAGACAAATCAAGTGTGAGCTTTGGTGTCCCTTAACCTTCCAACCATTGATGCTTCTATGATCTTTGTATGAAATTAATGCAACAAAATTGGACCAGCTACAGGAAGACTACATGATGGACTATTACAAAAGAACCATGGTTCTACTATAGTTTCAAAAGAAAAAAGAGAGGCAAGAATGAAGTTGGAAAGTTCAGAGGAATTGCTAAGAAGTGTAATACTTGATGACATGCATTATGCTTGTAGGGGGCCAAATGATGGGGCAAGAATTTGTCTTTTTTTTATACTATTTTATGCTTTGTTCTAAGATATTTCCAAAACACTTGTAACTTTTAAGTACTTGAACTTGCGTACATACTATAAGTATGGTCAAATCCACAAAACTTATAGGTAGATAGTAGTTGACATACCTTGCTAAATATTATATATATATATATATATATATATATATATATATATATATATATATATATATATATATATATATATATATATGTTGCAGTATTTTATATAATTTTTCTAATGTGTGTCCTAACATTTGGATTAAATTGAATAGTTGAATATATATGCATGTGCTACTAACTTGCCAGGGAAAGAGGAGCAGTTAGAGAGTGGATCAACAACATTGATGAAGAAGTGATGAAGTTTCAGCCACGATGAGGAGAACCATTATGACACCACATAACATGCCTGAGGAATTGAAGGAATGATCATTTCAGGGAATATAGGATCACGACTATGCTATATTTCCTCTGTGGTCAATATTATGTTAAAGCGATTATTTAGTCTTTATGATCTTCTGTCATGGACTATTTCATTCTCCTTTCTTTATGGCATGAATTAGTCAGACCTTATCTTTATGTTTAAATAAACATCAATCCTCTATATAAAGGGATATGATTGTTAGAAATCAAGTTAGACAAATGATTGTATTAATACTGTAATTGGAAGCAAGTTACTCTTTTTAGTTTCATGCATTGTTTTATGATGATGTAATCAGTTTTTCTAAAAATACAATGGAGTGATTTTGAGTTATATTATATTTTCATAGCTAGTAGAAGTTGACGAAGGGGGCCCACTTGGAAGATGGATTAGAGTAGAATAGAGTAAGTAGTTTAAGCATTTTTAGTATTTCAAGTAGAATTCACTATTTTCTCCTATAGCATTATAACCTATGTATATTCATGCAGCACTTGTAAAGATAGTCATGGTAAATGCTTTGGATTGGTAGAATAGGTTAAAATTTAACTTATGGTTGTCAGCATCATTTTCATTTAAGTAGTTGTGTGTTTTTTACTATCCTGTAGCAATAGTGTAGTTCCTTTGTTGTATCTTCCTTCCTGTAGCTTAAGTAAAATGACTTTATGAGAGACTTAGTGCACAAACCATGTTGTCCCATTTCGAGTATACTTCCCTGGGTTGACAATTTAAATGCACTTTGTGATAGGGAAAATAATACTTTATTTGAATACACTATTCCTAGAAGAAGCTTTGGCATGATTATTATAACCTATTATGAGGCTATTCACTTTCTCATCTTCATATTCCTCATGCCTAAGGAATCCAACCTTTTCAAACACACTAGTGTTCCAAGACACTTCCCATGTTTCTTTATCTTCCCTCAATGGTTTCAAAACTATCTTTTGTCCACCAACCATAAAAGTGTAGGTGTTCTCTTCTCCATCATGTAGGGTAGGTTTCTCCATTTGCCATGTCCTCCCAAGGATAAAATGACAATCCAATAGGGGTACAATGTCACAAAATATGTCATCCTCATATGATCCAATACTGAAATGAACATATGCATGTTCTTTCACATCAATCTTATCCTCATTATTCAGCCCTTGTGCTTTGTAAGGCATATTCTTGTTAACCATTTCAATAGAAACTGGATTAGCCAATGAACCACTTGAAATAATAACCTTACAAATCTTACCTTTACATTTGCACTGTCTTCAATATAGGATACCTCTGATTGTATCTTGTACCCAAACCTTCAGCCATGATGACCACCATACTTTCTATAAAATATTCAACCTCTTACCTTCAATCTTCAATCTTTATCTATTTGATGCAAATGATCAACTCGGGAACTCACCTCAAAGGATTACTCAACTCCAAGGGTTCACCAAGGATTCAATACACCAAAGATCCACAAGATTATTCCCTCCAAATCTTCACCTATGATACTCCTAGTCTCTTATACCGCCTAATGCAGAGGCTAGGGATGGATTTACAATCTTCATAGGAAAATGTGTGTTATTTCTTTTGTTTTGTAGCAACACTTTGTTCATCCTTCAATCAAGGATTAATCCTAGGCCCATACCACATAATATAGACCTATCAGAGGTCAATTATATCCTCTTCTACCATCCATAGGCTTCACACCTTGAAACTCTCCTTCCATACCCTCACATTCATCCATTTAACCAAGCTTCTAACACCATGGTTGTATCCAAATAAAGAAAACTGACACCCTCAACTCCCTTGTAGAGTTTTATCAAACTTTCTAAGTCTTCCAAGACCTTAAAAACACTATATCTCCTTCATCCAACCTCACAACTTTTAGTGGGTGACTTCCCATCATCAAACTACCATTTCTAGATTGTTCTAGTAGCCCTATCGAGATAGAAAATGTGTTTTCCTCCTGATCTTAACAAAAGACTTCCAAAAAAAATAAAGGATTCAAATACCCTTTTTACATTTATAAAACATATCCCAAAGTAAACCCCACTTGTTTTGAGACATCAAACTCTAAAATTATTGATTTTGGTTTGCCAAGTAGGCCTAATTCCTCCATTTAACAAAGGAACCCTATCATGGGTAACCTACCAGACCTTTCCCTCTTCAAAAATCTCAAAAAATGACTCTAATTAAAATATTTTGTAATCAATTTTCATCTATGACCCTTCTAGATACAAAAGCCCTAATTTGGTCTCAAAATCCCTTAGAAACTAGGGCTCATTCAATGTCTAGCCTCCCAGCACTATCAAAACCCAATAAAAGGTTTTTCACCATCCTTATACCATATCTTGATGGATTCAATCATAAAATAACCCCCTTTAAAGGCTAGATCTCCTACTACAATACCTATGTCTCAATTTCATGACCCCTAGTCACTCTTCAACCCCATCAAACTCCTTGAATTAGTGACCACCTACAAACTCTTCCTTCTTCTTGAATTAACATGGTTATAATTTTATTATACATTGTTAGGATCCATGCCCAAGTGTCAATAATCACAAAAAGAGGATGGATCAAACCTATTACATCTTAAAACAAGGAAAATCCCTCCACTCCTATAGACCAGCCAAGTTAATATGCACTAAATTGATGGAATAAATACAAAATTAACTCAAGGAAGATAATAAAAATGTGTCTCAACCATACACAATGATGTAATTCAATGACACATTCAAATACTAAACAAATTTGTAAGAAAACTGAGTTTTTATTCCTCAAATGGAACAGTCTGTACAAATGCTTTGGCTCCAGGTCATACTCTTCTATTCTCAAACCTATAAATGCTTAAATAGACTTATAATAACTACCTAAACTGATCCAAATCAATTAGATCCCCTAACAACACAAACTAAACATAATTTTAGAGTTTCCCTCCTTTTGGTAACTAGCCGTTGAGTTCAAACATTTGAATTTTCAAACTTATTTAAATTAACTCCTAAAACCCCGTAACTTTGGATGTTGTCCTCTTAGGACCCAAATAACATATTAAACCCTTAAAACTCACCCTAAGATCTATCCTTACCCTATAGGCCTATTATGCCAATGTTTGGAAAATGACATCATTGTACCAAGTGCATTATTACATGCTTTTACATTTTTAATTGGATAAAACTATTACATCAAATGGATTAATAGACATATTACATTATTGTTTGGAACTTATAGGTCATAGATCTTCATCAACCCAATAAGTCACCCAAGTGAACCTCAGGTGCCCTGCACCATTTTGTTTATTTACCTTAGATTTTGTTAGGATGAAGCCTCCATATTGAATAATAGAAATGAACAAATGAAGTTTCAATAAATTACTTGATATTTTATCAGCCTAAGATGTGGATTTCTACAAATTCTTTCACAAATCCTCACTCCATCACCTCTAAATTCTTCTTTTAGAAATTCACATCAAGAGCATTTATCTTACTATACTGTCATTAATGGTATGAATTCAAATATCCATGTCGATGTGATATAAATCAACATACTGTTATTTGTGAAAAACTTTATTTATTTCCTTTTCCCAGTTTAGATGAAGTTCTCATTTGTCTCTCCAATAAATTTTTTACAAGTAATGCTTTGATCAAACAATCAATCAATTCCCTCAATAGCTTTCTTTTTTATATTATATTCCTCCTTGAGCTATCCTTCTTTTGTTTTATCGATGCTTATATCTCATTGGTAAGAAGTTTTGATGAAGTGATCTCATCTTATACCAATATCTCTCCATCGATAGAATTACTTTCTCATTGGACATGTAGAATATTTTATTGAAACCTCTATTTTTAATTAAGTGCTATTTTTTGGATTCAATTGTGTATTCCTTTTTTCCATCAACATTTCGGATCATACTACATGATCCATCATCAGGATGCTAGAGAGAAAAGAGACATGAAAATACCTCTATTTTTTTGATAAGTCTTCTTTCAATAGAACAATAAGATCATATCTTTGATATGATCCCTTTTGATGAAACACTTGTTATTTATGTCTTTTTGATACAACTGTACATGGGTTTGTTCGACATCACCCCTTTATATGTAAAATGATTTCTCGATGTACCTCTTTTCTACTTAACCAATAGTCAATCTTCTTTGATAATCATTGTCATAAATGATTTTTCACACACTAAAACTATTTTAAATAATTGTTGACTTTTTATTGACTTATTGACTTGGTTTCTTGTTGAGGACCTAAGTCAATTAAATTGTTTTGTTTGACATGTTTTATGATATGATGGATAAATATATATCTGAAATTTCTATTTTTAGTTAGAATGCTATTTAAATGCTAAGGAGGATTTATCATGTCAAGAAATGATGTTATGTGTAATAATATCATTTTATTATGATTTGATTAAAAAGAAATGTACAAGATGAATTTATGCAAGTCGAATTGATTATTGATTTAGTAACTAACCTATTGATGAAGAAATTAAGTTGATCTATTGGTGATAGGATAGAAGATGAGGGTTTGGCTGAGGTAGGAAAGGCTAGCTCCTCGGTAAGGATGAGTTCAAAATTATATGGTTAAAATTCACACACCACATAAATATTTTTCTAGTTACAAAGAAATTTAATGATGTGAATTGGTTATATATTGAATTTTTATTTGAGAGAAAAACGTAAACTTGTGTTAGTAGAGTTAAAAAAAAAACTACTATAGATGTAGTGTTTGTTTGTTTTAACTATTTAAATTCATTTTATATAATGAAATTATTGAATAATGTAAAATAGTTATTATCTTGTGATTTCTTTTTAAAAGAAATGATTTGATGTTATTTTAATTTGAAAGTTAAAGTTTGAATATAATTGATTCATAAATTTGAACTAGTCAAAATAAAAAGTTATCTTTTAATGTTTTTGACCTCTTTCATTCAAGTATCTCCCTGTTACAAACAAGAGGGAATGGGTTAACTTGGACTTGAATTTATTGAATTTGATCGGCAATTCTATTTTTGGCTTTAAGTTTACACATGACTACATATAAGAGATAAGGAGGCGCTGAATAGGGGATCCTTGACGCTAGGTATGAGGTAGGACTAGTGTTTTTTAAAGAAGACAGTAATGAAGGAGGAGAAGGATCAAAGAGGAGGGGAACATAGTGAATGTTAAGTAGAAGAAAACATAATAGAAAGAGGTGGAAGAAAAATGCAGCGTAAGGGAAGAAGAAAAATGTAGAAGACTACTCCATCAACTACATTGAAAGGTGTTAGGAATAACAGTCCATAATACAATTGAGAGGGGGGGAATAAGTTGTATGACAGATTATTAAACTTTAAACTTTGAATAACAGCAGTATCAAATCCAATGAACACAACAAATGCCAACACAATAACATAATATTTTGTTGTCGAGGAAACCCTATTAAAAGTAAAACCCCCATGGGAATTAACACCCACTAATGATGTACTGAGAGTATAGTATCCTTGTTAGAAGATCTAGCCCTGTTAATAGCTGATTAAAACATTAAAGTACATAGTCCTTATTAGAGGACAGACCCTATTAGGAGTCAAGAAAAGAAGGGTGGGCTCACTACCCAAAGAAGGTTATATCCACCTTCAAAACTCATTGTTTGCAACACAAGTGTATATGAAGAAATACACAATCTTTTGAACTGTTTGATAGCAACTATCTTTGCTTGATTAGTTCAAATGAAGTACAAAATTGTCCTCTATTCTACATCTAGTAGAATCAAGCTCACAACTTCCACAATTGCTTTTGCATCACATACATTATCTCCATGATATCTTTCTAAAAGAAAAGACCTTACATATATATCATATTACATTCTACATGATTAGGTCAGCTAGTTAGGCTTTCCTAATATACAAACAATTACATAACTCCTTGCTAAGATACACATAGTATCTAAAACAAGTATACAACAATTACATTACAACAATTAAGGACCGACATCCTTAATTCAATTTTTCCATCCATAATACTTGATATAGCCCTCAGGTCGGCTTCCAAATAGGTGATCTCCAGAACACACACCACATCTGATGTCATCCATCACCATCAAGCATTCTTTAGTACCCTATCTATCATCCCTTAAGCTCACATACACTGAATCCTCATCTTCTGTAAGATATTCCCAAAATACAGAGACTAACTCTATCAACTTCCACTATTACTATCCAGTAACCAGTCTTCACCAAAATAGATGTAACTCATCCAATACACAACATTATATTATGCAATCTTGGATATGAGATTGCAAAACTATTCAGTGCTCACAACTGACTTCTCACAATCTGAAACATCCGTACAGTATTTGTATACTGTAATAATCAACATGTTCTCTTCATAGAAACATATGTTGACATCAGTGACAAAACATGAATGAAAACATTAGAAACTCCAACACCACTCAACCTAGTAATTAAACATATTAAATATATCAACAATCTCCCCAATGCATTAGAAATATCCAATAATCTCTCCCTTTGTCATTGATGGCAACATATGTGAAAATCCATTAACCCAAACATAGTGTTCCCTCAGTACCTTCTTCCTTATACAATATCTCTCCCCTTTAGGGATTTTCTCATAGTAACTCTCCTCCTTTGACAACAATGGAAAAGGGTTCCATAATTCATCAACTATCTTCAATGATCACTCCCCCTAAGGAGTAGATCCCTACATCAAGTCTAGAATATGATAAGGCTCTAAAAACCTCTGGACTAACGCATCCCTACATCAATTAATTCTAACTAGGAGGGGCCTGAACCCCAAGAATACCTCTCAGATATTCAAAGGTATCTTTCGGCAATGGATTTATAAAGATGTCTGCTATCTTTTCCTTTGTGCTAATGTATTTCAACTTTATTTCCTTCTCTGATACCATGTCTCTCAAGAAGTGATAATTAATAGAAATATGCTTAGTTTTAGAGTGCATCATAGGATACTTTGACATGTAAACTATACTGGTGTTATCACAATGGATAACCACTGGTTCATCAAACGTTATTCCAATATCTTGTAGCATTTGTTTCATCCAAATAATTTGAGTGCAGTTAATAGCAGCAACAACATACTCTGATTTAGCAATAGATTGAGCAATACAATCTTGCTTCTTACTTAGCCACGAAACCAACTTTTTCCCAAGGAAAAATGCACCTCCACTAGTACTCTTCCTATCATAAATTTCCTGGCGAATCAACATCAGTATAAGCATGAAGTTCAAAGTCATCATTTCTATCATACCACAAGCCATAGTCCATTGTTCCTTTTAGATATCTAAGTATCCTTTTCATAGTAGCTAGGTGTATCTCTTTAGGTTCTACCTGATATCTAGCCATAATTCCAACAACATTAGCAATATTCGATCTGGTGTGAGTCAGATATTGTAATCCACCAACCATTGATCTGTACTTGGTTTGAAAAACATACTTTGATTCATCATCATTTTTCAGCTTATTGCTAGTCACCATGGGTGTACCAACTGGTTTACAGTCTTCCATTCCAAACTTCTTCAACATTTCTTTAAGATATTTAGTTTGAGAAATAAAAATGAGATTCTTGCTCTTATTTATTTGCAGTCCAAGAAAGAATTTCATTTCTCCTATCATGAAAATCTCAAATTCATTTTCCTTCTCTTTAGAAAATTTCTCACACAATTCATCATTGCCTCCAAAGATAATATCACCAACAAAAAGTTCTATTATCCAAACTCCATCTTCACTAGTTCTTAAATACAAATTACTATAAGCATTACCTTTTTTGAATCTAAGCCAAAGTAAGTATTTGTCAAATCTTGCATACCAAGACCTTGGGGCTTTCTTCAGTCCATACAATTCCTTCTTTAACTTGCATACCATGTCTCCATCTTCACATAAAGGAAATCTATCAGGTTGTTCTATATACACTTCTTCAAGATCCTCATTCAAGAATGCAAATTTTACATCAATCTAATATACCTTGAAGTTCTTATGTGCAACATAAGCCAAGAATAATCTCACAGTTTCTATTCTAACAACAGGAGAAAATGTCTCTTCAAAATCTATTCCTTCTTGTTATGAATAGCCTTTACATGCCAATCTTGCTTTGTTTCTTACTACAACTCCATTCATTTTGTTTCTGAAAACCCACTTAGTTCCTATTACATTTTTGTTTTTAGGTCTAGGAACCAATTCCCAAGTGTTATTTTTCTTTATCTGATCTATCTCTTCCTTCATAGAATTTATCCAAGATTCATCTCTACAAGCTTCATCTATAGTATTTGGTTCAACTTGAGAAATAAATAAAAAACTCTTCTCTAGCATTTGATCTAGTCATTACTCCTTGATTTGTATTACCAATTATTAAATTTTCAGGATGGTTTTTCTTAA
This sequence comes from Chamaecyparis obtusa, assembly GCA_027943335.1. NCBI lineage: Eukaryota > Viridiplantae > Streptophyta > Pinopsida > Cupressales > Cupressaceae > Chamaecyparis > Chamaecyparis obtusa. The sequence continues at coordinate 285,128 of BSBK01001318.1, forward strand.
CATACCTCAAAGTCTTAGGAATCTTAGTAGCCTCATTTGTGTCATCATCACAAGTCTCATTTTCACATTCAACCACAACAAGTTATTCTTCTTCTATAGCAGTAGCCTCCTTGATCTCTTTATTCTGATTACAATCATACATTCTTTCTTGTATCTAAAACCTTTCATCTATCTTCATATTGTTACTTTCAATCATCTTCCTTAATTTCAGATTGAAACATTTGTAAGCATTTCTCTTAGTAGAATAACCAAGGAAAATTCCTTCATCACTTCTAGCATCAAACTTCCCTATCTCATCATCTCTTTTGATATAGAACTTACTACCAAATATTCTAAAATATTTTATGGTAGGAGTATGATCAAACCATAATTCATAAGGAGTCTTACTTGTACCTTCTCTAATTTGTATTCTATTCAATGTGTACACCGTTGTCCCAACAACTTCTCTCCATTTCACATGAGATATATTTCCTTCAAGAAACATTGTTCTAGCAGCATCTAGTATAGTTTTTTTTCTTCACTCTGCTATCACATTTTGTTGTGGAGTCCTAGGAGTAGATGTCTATCTTTGTATTCCATGCTCTTTGCAATATGAATTCAATATATCTAAAGTATATTCTCCACCTCTATTTGACCTCAAACATTTTATCTTTAAACTTGATTCATTCTCTACTTTTGCTTTGAATATGTTGAATTTATCAAATGCTTCTGATTTCTCTTTCAAGTAAGTAACCCACATCATTATAGAAAATTCATAAACAAAAAGTATTAAATACCTTTCACCATAGTATAATTTTTTCCTTGTAGGTCCACATAGGTCTGTATGTACCAGATCCAACTTTCCTTTAGATGTATATGCTTTAATTTTATAACTGCTTCTAGTCTTCTTTCCCATAACACATTCTTTGCATACAGTGTTAGATGGTTTCATAATCTTTGGTAGATCTCTTACTACATTAGTCAAACTTTCCTTCATAATATTATCAACTTTAACATGAAAAAATCTTCTATACCATAACCAATTGTCATCTACCTTCGCAACAAAATAAGAAGCTCCAGATGTATTTAACTCAAAAACATTATCTCTATATTTAGTACCGGTTGCAATCAAATTTCATGTCTTACTATTGATAAAACATTTTCCATCAAGGAAATTTAATTGAAATCCCTTATCCATTAGTTTTCCAACACTCAAGTTATGCTTACATCCATCAACAAGCAATACATTGTCAATATCAATCTTTCCATCCAAGGTAATAGACCCTAATCCTATGATAGATTTAGGAACATTGTCTCTGAATCTTACAACACCACCATCATACTTCACTAATTAAATTTTTTTTTTTCTCCATTCATATGATGTGAACAACCACTATCTATAATCCATTCATATTTCTTATCAACATGTGATACTAAAGCTTTTTCCTCATGCACTAGTTTTTCATCTTTAATAGAAATAAATCCAATCTCCTCATAATCCAAATCATTATCATTAGAAATACCTTCACTAGCATAATAACATTCCTTATCCTTTGAATATTTAGACTTGAAAAACTTAGGTTTGTGCTTAGGAACTCTTGTAGGACATCTAGACGCAAAGTTACCTATCTTATTGCATGAAAAAAATCTCAAAGGCAACTTTCCTTCAAATTTACCCTTACCTCTCTTTTCTCTTCCAACAATCAATGCAACAAGTTCATCCATATTTCTTTCTTTTTCTTTTATTTATCCCCATTCCTCATCATATTCACTGAGCTCTTCTTTTATGCTTTCATTGGTGGTGCTCAGAAGTGTAGACATTATTTTCTTATGTGTAGATGCTTTAAATGCAGATTCAACTTTAGGTACAAAAACTCCCATTTCTGCAACTTCAAAAGTAGTTAGCTTTGAAATCAACATTTCTCTGCTAAAGTTTGGATTCAAAGGTATAATATCTTCTATAGCCTAAATTTTGGTCTTGTAGACAGGTGTCAATGATCTAAGAATATTTTAAATGACTTCTTCCTCTTCAAAAGTGCATCCATAATTTCTGATTTGAAATCATAACCTCTGTAACTCTTTGTACATAAGCCCTAACATTTACATCATCCTTCATTTCTATCTTATCCATCCTAGTTTTCCATTTCTATAACTTTTCTTTCTTTTTAAACTTGTCTCCTTCATACAATGTTTCTAATCTTGTCTAAATCTTGTGTGCAAAATCCAGATCTTTTACTTCATTAAATTATCATTCAAAGAGTGTGTTGATTAGTGCTTCCCTTACGACCATGTTACATGAAAATACCTTCTTATTATCATCAGTTGCCGATGGTAATTCATCCTTAGTCTTCATATCTACCTAATTCTTTGTAATCATCTAGTAGTCGATGCCCAAACATAGCATCTTGTTCTTCCAACTGTCAAAGTTTTAAGGATCAAATTTTGGACTATCCTTCCTATAAAATGTTATCTCCAAGATCACCTCAAGTAGTTAAGATTTCTCTCTAAGGACCAATAGCCCTAATACCAATTGTTAGGAAAATTAGTCCACAATACAACCGAAAGGGGAGGGATCAATTGTATGACAAATTAGTAAACTTTAAACATTGAATAGAAGCAGTATCAAATCCAATGAACACAATGACTGCCAACACAATATTTTGTTGTCAAGGAAACCCTATTAAAGGTAAAACACTGGTGGGAATTAACACCCACTAATGATGTACTAAGAGTATAGTATCCTTGTTATAAGATCTAGCCCTGTTAGGAGCTGATTAAAACATTATAGTACACAGTCCTTGTTAGAGGAAAGACCCTGTTAGGAGTCAAGAAAAGAAGGGTGGGCTCACTTCCCAAAGAAGGTTACATCCACCTTCAGAACTCACTATTTGCAACACAAGTGTATATGAAAAAATACACAATATTTTGAATTGTTCGATAGCAACTATCTTTTCTTGATTAGTTCCAATGAAGTACACAATTTTCCTCTGCTCTACATCTAGCAGACTCAAGCTCATAGCTTCTACAATCCCTTTTGCATCAAACACATTCTCTCCATATCTTTATAAAAGAAAACACCTTACATATATACCCTATTACATTCTACATGATTAGGTCGACCAGTTAGGCTTTCCTAATATACAAAGAATTACATAAATCCTTTCTAAGATACATATGGTATCTAAAACAAGTATACAACAATGGTGCAGGGGCAAGGAAGATACAAGAAAATTCAAGCAGAATTGACTCCACTTGAATCGACAAATAAGCCCTGGTCAGAGTTACACATAGAAGCAATATATAATTTCCATGAACAATGAAAATACAATGTATATGAGGCAAGGCAACTGGCAACCAAACTAGTGTGATTAAATTAAATTAGTGAACATGCCTGGCTGTAAGGCCTTCTAGGTTTTGGCCATATACAAAGAAATTATGAATTTAGAATCACATCTCACATATTATCTTTCTCTAATGATGCATCTAATCATCTAACTTCTTTGCTACCTCATAGATCAACCCAAGCTCCAAATATATAGCTAGAAAAGCCACAAGTCGACCAATTAGGCATTTAATTACATTATAGGTCCATCTAGGAAGAGAAAACTAAAACTAAAGAAAGAAATAACACAACATGCTGGGAAGCCACATTTATGTCCACAAATGATCCAAGAACATATCCCAAACTTTTCAAATCCAATTTCCTCATAAGGAACCACACAAGAGAAAATACTCTACGTTTCATGCGAAAGTGGTAGAAAATTGATACCCGAGGAAAATAGTGATATCTCTCAGATCCAAATGAATTAGGACATGTGCTCTTAGGAGAATTCTCAAGAATAGGACCACAAAACCACATTAACTTTGCAAGGAAAGAAACTAATAGCAACAATGTCTACAAAACAAACAATAGACAGGTACAGGAAAATAGGAAATATTTTTGGTGATGCAAGATTGCTCAAGACCCAAGATGCTCCAGCATCAGAAACCTAGGATTAATAAAGAACTCATGTCCACATTAGGAACTACTCCTATTTTGACCTGAATCATAAAGATCCAACTCAGCTTGTGTAATCCATGAATTGTCTTCAACTGCCTTATCTTTCCACTCAACTAGGTATTCCATGTAGTCTTTTCCTCTGGTACTCTTGCTCACTCTACTATTCAAGATCTTCTTAATGTTGTCTTTATTCTTCTTAGGACAATACATATCATATTCCATCTCATTATTTGATTCAAATTACTCAAAGATATCAACAATGTTGAGTATAGGTGATATATCCATGTCCTCTGGTAATTCCACTTCATAAGCATTTCCACTGTCAAACTTCTTTAGAATCTTACAAGGTCCAAACTTCTTCATTTTCAACTTGTTGTAGGTAACAACTAGAAATCTATTCTTCTTCAAATGAATCATAACCTCATCTCCTACTTAAAAAGATTTATGTCTCCTTCTCTTATCTTCTCTTTTTTTATATTTTAGATTACTGTCCTCCAAATTCTTTTTGACTTCATCATGTAAAGTTCTCATGAAGACTACAAAATCCTTAGCTTCAACACCTCTTCTTGTCTAAGTAGGAAAATATTTCAACTCCATGGTTCCCTTAGGATGAAATCTAGTAACAATCTCAAATGGAATCCTCTTAGTGCTTCTATTCATAGAATTATTATATGCAAACTCTGCTTGTGCCAAAACCAAATCCCAATTAGCAGGCTTATCTCCAACTAAACATCTCAACAAGTTTCCCAAAATTTTGTTCACAACTTTAGTTTGTCCATCTATCTGAGGGTGAAATGTAGAACTAAACTTCAATTTTGTATTCATCTTCTTCCAAATTATTTTCCAAAAGTAACCAGTAAACTTAGTATCTCTATCTGAAACAATAGTTTTTGGCAAACCATGCAATCTTACCACTTCCTTGAAGAATAATTCAGCTACATGTAATGCATCAGATGTCTTTTCAAAAGGTATGAAATGAGCCATCTTTGAAAATCTGTCAACCACTACCAACATAGAATCATTACCTCTCTGAGTTTTAGGCAATCCAAGAAAAAAGTCCATACTCACATCTTCCCAAGGTTTATCAGGTACATGCAAAGGTGTATACAATCCCAAATTTTGACTAGTTCCTTTTGTTGTTTGGAAAATTTTGCAACCTCTAACCATTCTCTATACATCTCTATAAATCTATGGCCAAAAGTATCTTTTTAAAATCAATTTCATAGTCTTATCAATCCCAAAATGTCCAACAAATCCACCACTATGTTTTTCCTTTATTATATTCTCTCTCATAGATCCTATAGGTATACACAACTAAACTCCCTTAAACAACATATCTTCCTGAATGAAATAATCAGTCCACTTATCACTCACTTTTTATTCCTTACAAGCTTTCCAAGGCTTTGCAAAATCAAGGTTAGTTTCATAAAAACACTTCAAATTATCAAAACTAAGTACCTCAACTCTCATTTCTGTCAGCAAATTTCTTCTTCAGCTCAATGCATCAGTAACTTTATTTGAGTTTCTAGTTTTATGATTCAATAAAAAGGAAAAATTCTGCAAGAACTCAACCCACTTCATATGTCTCTGATTCAATTTATTCTGACTCCCAAATACTGCAAAGCTTTATGGTCAGCATACAACACAAAATCTTTAGGCATCAAATAATGTCTCCATGTATTAAAAGCTTGAACAATAGAATAGAATTCCTAGTCATAAACTAAATATTTTCTCTTAGCATCTTTCAACTTCTCACTAAAGAAAGCTACAAGTCTTCCTTCCTGACTCAAAATAACTCCTATTGCACTTCCACTAGCATCACATTCAACTTGAAAAACCTTATTGAAATTAGGAAAAGCAAGTGTAGGCAACTCTGCAATTCTTTGTTTCAATGTTTCAAAACTCTTTTGTTCTCCATGTGTCCATTTGAAATCCCTTTTATCCCCTCTCATAGTTTTAGTCATAGCATTACAAATAGAGATGAAATTTCTGATGAACTTCCTATAAAAACTTGCCAATCCATGAAATGATCTTACCTCTCCAACATTCTTTGGTGTAGTCCAATCAAGTATAACTCTCACTTTCTTAGGATCCATCTTCAATCCATTAGCTGAAATTACAAAACTAAGGTACACAATCTCCTCTTTCATGAATGAACATTTCTTCAAATTAATCAAAAGATTTTCTTCCTTCAATTCTGTAATACTTGTCTGATATGTTCAAGATGTTCTTCCTTATTCTTATTGAATATAAAAATGTCATCAAGATATATGATCACAAACTTACCCAAGAATATTTTCAAAACTTCATTCATCAGCCTCATGAAAGTACTAGGTGCATTAGTCATACCAAAAGGCATAACCAACCATTGATACAAACCTTCATTAGTCTTTAAATAAGTTTTCCATTCATCCCCTTCTCTAATCTTAATTTGATGATAACCACTCTTCAAATCAATCTTTGTGAAATAATTTACTCCACTCAAACTATCCATTATGTCATCCATCCTAGGCAAAGAAAATATGTACTTTAATGTTATATTTTTTATAGCTCTAGAATCAGTGCACATTCTCCATTCTCCATTATTTTTTGGTGCTAACACAATAGGTACTCCAAAAGGACTCAAAATTTCCCTAATCAAACCTCTCTCAAGAAATTCTTGCACTTGTCTATTCAACTCAATCTTTTCATCAGGTGTCAACCTATGTGGTGCTTTATTAGGCAAACTAGCTCCAAGTATCAAATCCATACATTCCTTATACTTCTCATAGGAGGCAAACCATCAGGTACATTATCAGAAATGATGTCATGAAATTTAGTAAACAAAGGTTTAACCTCAGGTGCATGTTACAACTCATCTTGTTTCTCAATTTTCCTTGGAATCAAAGCATAGAAAATATTATGTTCTTTCATTTCTCTTGCAAACTTTTTACCCTTAACCAAGCATACTCTGATTTTAGTACAGTGACCTTGATCAAACTTCTCTACTAAAGGAAATAATACTTATTTCTTTCCATCCATCCAAATAGTATATTGATTCAATCTACCATCATGAAAATCTTTACTATCATATTGCCAAGGTCTACCCAAAAGAATATGACAACAATCCATAGGCATAATATCACACAAGACTTCATCATGATAATTCCCAATTTTGAATTTAACAAGGCATTATTCACTTACAAGTATTTTATGCTCCTTTTGGATCCAAGAAATATGGTAAGGCTTAGGATGTCTCAATCTTTGTAACTACAATTTGTTAACCAACTCTTCAAATGCCAAATTATCAAAACTTCCACTATTAATGATTACCTTGCAATATTTGTCAGTGATTTTACATTTGGTTTTGAACAAACTTTTCCTCAGAATAGGCTCCTCATCAGCATCTTCATTCCACAAGATCCTTATTAGCATCAAGTTTTCACCATGTTTAGGTTCATTAGATAGTTCCTCAACTTCTTCATAAGAAAAATTGTTTCTGCCATTACCTCCAGTCTTCTTTCCAGAGTTAGTACATTCAAAGGCTCTATGTCTTTCTTCACCACATTTGTAATAAGTACCTCTAAACCAAGATTTCTCTTCTCTTTCCCACTATTGTTATTCCTAAAATAACTAGTATAGCTACCTCTAGAGTAATTACCTCTTCTACCAGTAGGTTCATCTTTCCATCCTTTATCTTGTACCGCATTGTCAAATCTGCTACTTTCTCCATAAGTTCTACCTCTACTTCTCTGAAATCTTCCACCTCATCCTCTCTATCTTTGATCATGTCTTTTGGTATGCTTCTTCCACACTATCTATTTTAACATAACTAATCTCATCTTGAATCGATGTCCTCAGACCATTTAGGTATCTAGCCACCTTCTCAAATTCATCATCCACATGTCTAGATCTGATATCCAACTTGTAAAATTCCTCAGTATATTCTTTCACACTCATGTCACTTTGTCTCAAATTTTGCATTTTTATCATCAAACTAAATTGGTATTCAACTAGAAGAAAATTCTTCTTCATCTTTCCAAGCATCTTCATCCATGTCTTGATCTTTTCTTTTCCTCTCTTATGTCTCTCATTTTGCAAATGATCCCACCAAAGAGATGCATGACCTTTCAACTTTGTGACTGTTATCTTAACATTCTTCTTATAAGGAGTACCTTCATACTCAAAGTATTTATCCATCTCAGAGATCCAATCCAAAAGTGCACCAGTCTCAAGTCTTCCATCATAGCAAGTCACTTCAACCGCAAGTCTAGAGTTAGCCTTAGAAAAAACTTTCAAATGTCTTTCCTCATCTTGCTCAACTTCAGGTTCAAGATTAGGTGTTGCCTCTTCTTCATCACTAACATCTTCAAGATGTGCGCCTCTTCTCTAGGATATCTCTACAACTTCCTAGTTGGTAGAGTAAACTTTAAGAAACCCCACTATTAAAAAAGATATAAAATCTTGGTGAATCTTTCATTTTCTTGAAAAAAAAAAAAATTCTATTAGTGAATCTCTCGTATTTTTTGAAAAAAAAAAGTATTTTTATTGGTGATTATTTTGAATAACAATTTTTTTGTAGAAAATATTGGTGAATCTCAAATAGTAAAAAGAAATTAATTAATCACCATGGTGAATACTTCTATTTAAAAAATAGAATTCCTATAGAAAATTAATAGGCTTAATGTGGAAATCTTTGATGGGTTTAAGGAATAGACTCTGTAATAATTAGTTTCTACAATTTATTATAAATATAATCTAATAACCTCATTTTATTATGTGAGACAAATGTATTGATATTTTTAAATGCTAATGGGGCCCAAAATTTCTTCAAGACCATTGATTTATATTGAGATCAACAATCCGAAATAAATTTTAGCTCCCATCAGCATTACAAACCAAAACTAACATTTTTACCTCATACAATATAATGAGGGTCACTAGATTATACTTTAAGTCAATAATGGAAACTAAAATTTGGTGATAGATCCCTACAGTAACTAATAATCATGATATATTATTGGAGAATTAATTTAAATTTCTACAATAACTTATAAAATTCTAGCGAATCAAACCTAATCATGTATCAAATATTCTGGTGAATTTTTGAGTTTAAGTTTTTTATAAAATAAATTATTTTGCAATTTAAATATTTCTAAATCAAAATTTTGAAAAAATGTGGCGATTTAGGTTGCCTTAAATCTTGAATTATTAGCCAAATTTGGATTCTCAAATTTAAAAAATTAGCCAATTGGTGAATATTAGCCACTAAAAATTACTATGCTAGTTGGAATCTGCCTTAACATATCCATGATAGCATTATCATTTCCTCTACCATGAACCATCTTGATAATTAGGTTCCAAAAAGATCATAACCTTCTACAAGTTATAGGTCAGATCTTAGATCTACCACCCTACAACCAATCCAATAAGGTTATCCATGATCCAATCCATAAGAAAGAATGCACTCTGATACCACTTGACACAGGGGCAAGGAACATACATGCAGATTCAAGAAGAATTGACTCCACTTGAATCGACAAACAAGCCCTAATAAAAGTTACACATGAAAGCCATATATAATTCACATGAACAATGAAAAGAAAATGTATATGAGGCAAGGCAACTGACAACTAAACTGGTGTGATTAAATTAAATCAGTCAACATTCCCATCTGTAAGGCCTTCTAGGTTTTGTCCATATACAAAGAAATTATGAATTTAGAATCACAACTTGCATATTATCTTTCTCTAATGATGCATCTAATCATCTACCTTCTTCGCTACCTCCTACATCAACCCAAGCTCCAAATATATAGCCAGCAAAGCCACAAGCCGACCAGTCAGGCATTTAATTACATTATAAGTCCACTTAGGAAGAGAAAACTAAAACTAAAGAAAGAAATAACACATGCTGAAAAGCCACATTTATGTCCACACATGATCCAAGAACATATCCCAAACTTCACAAGATTCAATTTCCTCATAAGGAACTACACAAGGCGAAACACTCTACGTTTAATGTGAAACTGGTAGAAATTGATACCCAAGGAAAATGATGATATCTCTCAGATCCAAATGAATTAGGACATGCACTCTTAGGAGAATGCTCAAGAATAGGTCCACAACACTGCAGTAACTTTGCAAGGTAAGAAACCAACAACAATGATGGATACAAAGAAAACATCAGACAGGTACATGAAAACATGAAATATTTTTGGTGATGCAAGATTGCTCAAGATCCAAGATGCTCTTGCATCAAATAATTACATTACAAAAATTAAGGACCGATATCCTTAATTCAAGCTCACCATCCATAATACATGCTATATCCCTCAATTCATCTTCCAAATAGGTTATCTCTAGAATACATGCCACAACTGACGTCATCTAGCATTCCATACCTTGCACAAACCACTGAACATTCTTCAGTACCCTATCTATCATCCCTTAAGCTCATACACTGAATCCTCATCTTCTGTAATATATTCCCAAAATATAGAGACTAACTCTATCAACTTCCACTGTTATTGTCTAGTAAACAGTCTTCACTAAAACATCTGTAACTTAGCCAATACACAAAATTACATCATGCAATATTGGATATAAAATCACAACACCATTCAGTGCTCACAACTAACTTGGCATGATCTGAAACATCTATACAATGTATGTACACTGTAATACTCAACCTGTTCTCTTTACAAAAAGATATGTTGATATCTGTGACAAAACATGAATGACAACAATAGCAACTCTAGCATCAATCAACTTAGTGATTAAACATATTAAACGTATTAGCAATCTCCCCAATGCATTAGCAATATCCAACAAAAATAGGATAGCCATAGGGATTTTGGAGGATACCAATTTTTAAATAAAGGTAGAAAAGAACGTTGTGAGAGAGGGAGAAAGACGTAATAATGCAAAGAGTAGGGAGTTGGAGAAAGGGAGAAAGAAGAAAATGTAGGGGGAGAAAATGGGGGTATTAACAAGAAGATAAAACACAAGGAAGGAAGTTAAAGAAAACACAGAGCAAGGTAAAAAACATAGGAGTAAGAGGGAAGTACAAAAAAAGGGAAGGGAGTTATGCGTACAGAATAGGGAAGAAGGAATCAGAGGGAGCTTCTCTAGAATTGAAAGATAGCTAAGGCAGTCAAGTAGGGTGTGTTATTTTGAAAATTTAAACACAAATTTTTTTGAGATTTAAGATCATTGTTGGAATGATCTTATTAGAAAAATGATTCATTTTTTATTCTTTTAATCTTTGTTCAAAATAATTTCATTCCACACCACCTAAATCTCCCTCTACTCCTTTGGTAACAAATGTTTTCTTAGAGATTTCTTAAAAGTCATCTTAGCTCAGACAATAAATGATGTTACAACTCTTTCCATTTATGACAACTCCCAGAATACAAGAATTTGGTAAATTCAAGGTTCAAATTTAATTCTCATGCCTTAGTTTTAGATTTAATGGTCACTCTGTATGTAATTGATTCCAGCTCTTCCAGAGACCACCACTTAATAGCTACACCAACACTCTTTAATGACATACCAATGTCAAAGAATAGGTTCTTCTTAGTTTTTTTTTGCCAAATCTAAATTAAAGAATCATGCAATATGAACCATACTTTTTCTTCCATAATCAGCTTCATGCATACATACACTAGACCAAGCACAACATGAATTCTTTATTCCTAATTGCTATGAAATAAACCTATATCCCATTCTATAACAAAAAACTTCAAGGTTTTAGAGCTAGAGAATCCTATGGTCCATTTTATTTTTTCCTATGTGGAATAGAGGTACATGATAAGGCTAAGATTGATGTCAAGGAAAATAATTGCACTCTCCAATTCTTCAAAATAGTTCTTCTTCCCTGTTGTAAATAGCTTTTCATCTCAATTTTCATTATCATGCGTAGCTCAATTTTCATTATTTTCATTTGCAACACCTCCTATTTTTCCATCATGCTCTGATGTGTAGTGATTTAAAGGATTTTACCTTATATTTGTGAGTTCTTATCTATGGTTTTGTAAGTTTCCAGCATGAGTTATTACCAGCATGTCAGATTTTAATCAAGCAATAAAACCAAAAGCTGCATGACTTGTAATGTGTTTTATGAAGGTCTCCAATTCCTTCTTGATTTTAATCTTCTTGGTAACCTGAAACAAAGTAATATAGAATCACAACCACTTTAGGAAAGTGAGATATAATGTGTTAAATTGATAATTAGAAATTACGTTAGAAATGATACAAACATGTCTACTAGAGGAACAAATAAATTAGAAAGAATCTTGATTGTTGTCCTGTATTATGTAATCGAAATGTTTTTCTTTGGAGCCTTTATGCCTCTTTATGTTTATTTGATTTCTTATGCAACATGTTTAATATTTTTAGGTCAGTATTTTGCTTAGATATGTGTTGGATAATGAAATGTTTATGCTAGTTTTTTTTCAAGCTTAGATCATACCTTCTATATTGTACTTTTCTATTTAAAATATTAAATAAAAAATAAAACTTATCAGAATAGGAATGTTCATAGAAAGGGTGTTATTTGTTGGTATTCTTATCTTCAAGAATTGATGCATAATGTGTATTGGACAGAGAAGGGTAATTTAACTATATTACCTGTTAGTGAAACTAATATTTTAAAGATACTTTGGCCAAAGTTTTGTTTCACATATGTATCATTAATATGTTTGGTTAGTTATGTAATTTTCTCTCTACCACCCTGTGATTAGGATTTCTACTTAGACTAAATAATGTTAGGTAGATAGTTTCATAGTTGCATCATATTCTTTTGACTCATTAGTGCCAAGATGCTAGTCTCCTTGAGCAGGGTTGGTGCACTTTCCATTTCAAGGTAAGCCCTCGGGAGAGCTAACCACTCCATGGTTGGGAGGAAAAAGTGCCCGGGCTACACTCTTGCATTAGGATTTTTAGGTGGGCGTACTATCTAGAGGCTTAGGAGATAGGGTTTACTGATTGTGTGGTGCCTTGTTACCGTGTATTTGATGGTTTGGGAAAATATATTATTCATTGATTATTTTATATTCTGATTTATATGGTTTGGATCAACAGAAGCTTAGAGTTATCATAATATGATGTATTTTACTACCTAAATGATTGTACTCTTCAACAATTTGGTCGAATGTTGTATTTTGTAACTCTTTTTCATGAATATTGTATCTCGACATTTTTGGTCAAATTATATATCATTAATGATGTACTTGGAATATTATTTGTTGACCTTGAGTAATTTTAGGAATTTTTCATGTTTATTTATTTATGGAAATGTTGGTCTTTACATGTGGTATCAGAGTTGTGTTTAAACCCTAGGGACTGGGTCTTCTATGCTAAAGTTGTGTTTGTGCATGGTTCAAGAATAGATTTTCATTATGTAGGCCCAAAATAGTGGCTGATTTAGAACTAGATATGAAAAAAATGGGTTTCCCAATCAAAGGCTAGATGTAATTGTAGCCCTCTTAGCTAAACAAAGGAACATTTTGCAGCAAAAAAATGATCAGATGAATATCATTGAAAATGACTTAATGGGCAGACATAATTAGGGTTAGTAGGATGATGAAACTCATAGGAAATAGGTGGAAGATCAAAGAAGAAGAGGATATGATGATTGAGGAATGATGTAAGAGATAATGCCAATATCGGGGCAAATGCAAAAGATCTAAGTAATGACCAAATAGTTGAGGAGCTAAGCAAGGACCGTACAAAGGTTACGCCACCTACTTTTGATAGGAAAACTATAGGGGATGATGTAGAGGAATGGATCATCTCCATGGAAAAGTACTTTCATGTTCAAAATCTTTATGGATAGTCTAGGGCCTTATGGGGTGCTTTCCACCTGATTGGAGAAGTAGCTACATGGTGGAATAATGAAATGGCTAAAAAGAAGTTACGAATAGGACATATATCTTGGGAGGACTTCCTAGCCCTCTTGAGGAAATGATGGTTACCTTAGATATTTTATGAAAGGAAAGTATCTAAGTTCCAAAATCTAATCCAGGAGGTCATGTCAATGACCAAGTACCATGAGATGTTTTTCCATTTGGTAAAATATGTTCCTCAATATCTACAGGATGAACATTTTAGGAGATGTAAGTTCATTTTGGGATAACATCCAGAGATCAGATCTGAGGTTAGGATGCATGAACTAGAAGCCATGGAGTTCGCTTATGCTAAGGCATTGTTACAAGAGGAGAAACTAAAAAGGGTACCAGCAATCCAAACATCACAACAAAATGATAGTTCACAAGGATTCAAGAGAAAGTATGATAATTATAAACCAAGGAACAATGGATGTTAGCAAGTGCAAAACTTGAAAGGTAAAGGCATGGGTGATGGAGGAAAAAACAATAGCAACCCTTAGAATTAGAATTAGAACAAGGGAAATAATAGGAATGGGAACAATAGGAATGGAAACAACTAGAGGAACATAATTGAAAATAGGTAGGCACTGAGAAATGGATGTTTCAATTGTGGGGGTAATCATTATCCTTCTTATTGTCCTTAGAATATGACTCAGAGAGAGTGTAAATTTCCTTAGGTTCAACACCAGATTCATGCAACAGTTGATCATCACCAAGAAGATTTTTAGGCAGTTCCCATTCAGATAGCTTGTAAGCTCTATGGACATGATGTTTCTATTTTGATTAAAACTAGAGCTACTGAATGTTTTATAGATCCTAGGTTTATTTCAAAATGATATGTTATAGCTGGTTATTCATCTAAACCATGGATGGTTGAATATAGAAATAGGATAGAGAATAGGGTTGAGCAGTGTCTAGCATACAATAATTTTAAATTTCCAAATTTTCAAACACAAGTTAACCTTTATGTCACTCCTTTAGGATCTTATGATGTTATTTTGGGCATAAATTGGCTAATTAAGAACAAGGCCATTGTGAATTGTAAGGACAAGTCAATTCAACTTCTTGATGATTCAGGTATGTCTACATTTGTTAAGGGTATTCATAAGCCTTTGGAACTAAGGCTAATATCCACAATGCAAATGAATAAAGCCTAGAAGAAGGCGTGTGTGATCTATGTAGCTTATGCAAAGGACTTGGACACTCCTAGTCTAAATGATTATCCTATCTTGCAAGAGTTTCAAGATGTGTTTCTAGAAGAACTCATTGAATTGCCTCCTAAGAGAGAATTTGACTTATTTATAGATGTGTTGCCTGGAACTGAACCTCAATCTGAGGATCCATACAAAATGAAAACCACAAAAATATATGATTTGAAAGCTTAGTTGTAGGAACTCTTAGAAAAAGGTTTCATACACCCCAATGTGTCAACTTGAGGAGCACATGTGATCTTCATAAAGAAGAAAGATGGCACCTTGAGGTTATGTATAGATGATAGAATGCTCAAAAAGGTGACTATAAAGAATAGATATCTGCTTCCTAGAATCAATGAGCTATTCGATCAAATGAAAGGAGAAATGGTGTTCTCAAAAATTGACTTAAGATCTGGATACAATCAGCTTTGGATCAAGGAGGAAGATATATAAAAAATAACTTTCAGAACAAGGAATGGGAATTATGAATTTTTAGTATTACCTTTTGGTATGACTAATGCTCCAGCAACATTCATGAACTTGATGAATAGTGTGTTCTGAGATTGCTTGGATAAATTTGTTTATATTTTCATTGATGATATTTTAATTTATTCCAAGAATCTCAAGGGTCATGAGGAGCACTTGTGTATAGTTTTGCAGCACTTGAGAGATATGAAATTGTATGGAAAACTATCCAAGTGTTCATTTTATAAAAAATAAATTCATTATTTGGGACATTTAATTTATACTAAGGGAATTGCAGTGGATCTTGAAAAGACTCAAGCTATACTTGAATGGGAAACACCACAAAATGTGAGTGAAGTTAGAAGCTTCATGGGGCTTACAGGATATTACAGGAAGTTCATGGAGGGATTCTTCAAGATAGAGGCACCTATTACATTCCTTCAGAGGAAAGGAAAAAGGTATGAGTGGACAGAGGTTTTTGAGAAAGCTCTCCAGTCATTGAAGCAGAAACTCACATCCACACCCATACTAGTTATACTAGATCCTAATGGTCATTTTACTATTATCATTGATGGTTCAGGTGAGGGTTTAGGAGGTGTACTTATGCAGAATGGTAAAGTAGTGGCTTACAAGTCACAAAAGTTGAAGCAGTACTAGATTAAATATGTGCCTCATGATTTAGAAGTTGTTTCCATAGTTCATGAACTTGTGATGTGGAAACACTACCTTTTAGGTAAGCCTTTCAAGTTAAAAACATATCACATGGGTTTGAGGTACATCTTCATTCAACCCAACCTTAATGCAAGATAGAGGCAATAGATAGAATTCCTGAGTGAGTATGATTTTTCTATTGAATATATCAAAGGGAAAGAAAATAGGGTAGTTGATGCCTTAAGAAGAAGGAGACACATTGTAGCTATTTTCACTACCTGAACATGCCTAAAGGAATAGGTGTTGCAAAACCTCCAAAGTGATGACCATTATGAGTTGGTCAAATCAGTATTGTAGAATGATCTGACAGACCACCATTTTGATGGTTCCTCTTTTGATGAGGATGGTATTTTAAGATACCAAGGGAGAATGTATATTCCCAACTAGGATGGGTTGAGGAAATTAGTTTTTGAGGAGATGCATTGCACTCCATTTTCAAGGCATCTAGAAGTGAATAAGATGCTTGAAAATATACGTCCATTATATTTCTAGCCCAAACTTAAAAGAGATGTGGTAGCATCTATAGCTCAGTGTCTAGAATACCATCGGATCAAAGATGAGCATGTCCATCCAGATGGACTTTTGTATCCTCATGAGATACTAGAATACAAGTGGCAGGTTATCACTATGGACTTTGTCCAAGGTTTTCCCATGACTAAGTGCAAGTATGATGTAATATTGGTTGTGGTTGATAAATTGAGTAAGGTTTCTCATTTCATGCTAGGTAGTTTGAGGGATGGGTCCTTGGTTTTGGCCAAGAAATTTGTTTAGGAGATTTTTAGACTTCATGGAGTACCTGAGACCATAATATTTGATAGGGACGTGAGGATGACATCAAGGTTTTGGATAACCTTAAAAGATTCTTTGGGAACTAGGTTGAACTTTAGCACAACCTATCATCCTCAGACAGATGGGAAAACTGAGAGGGTAAATCAGGTTCTTAAGGACTTACTGAGAATGTATTGCATGGATCACTAGTACAAGTGGGAAGATTATCTTCCTTTGGTTGAATT
The DNA here is from genome assembly GCA_027943335.1 of Chamaecyparis obtusa. Classification (NCBI taxonomy): domain Eukaryota; kingdom Viridiplantae; phylum Streptophyta; class Pinopsida; order Cupressales; family Cupressaceae; genus Chamaecyparis; species Chamaecyparis obtusa. The sequence goes on from BSBK01001318.1 coordinate 302,357, forward strand.
TTCTTACAATAATTCACTTCATTCTTCCTTAGGTATGGCTCCTTTTGAAGCACTATATGGGAGAAAGTGTTAGACACCACTCAGTTGGGAAAGGGTAGAAGACATGATCATTGTCCATCCTGATTTCCTAAGGGAGATAGAAGAACATATGAATCTTATTCGAGAAAGGTTGAAGGAAGTTTTTGATAAGAAGAAGAGTTATGTGGAAAAGAATCATACTTTTAGATAGCTCTTAGTGGGGGATAAAGTTTTTCTTTGTGTGAGGCCACACAAGAAGTCTATATGGGTAAAAACACAATCAGGTGTCATCTTTTAGGCTAACTTATCAGCACAGCTAAATTTTAGTATTTCTAACTAAAAATTAATTTTGGTCAAATATATGGTCTAGCTAGATTCATTCTAGCTAAGTTAGATAAGTGATTTAACTTTTCCAATTAGAAATGTCTATTAAATGCATGTTTTATACCACTTTGGGTCCAATTACCATAAAAATAAAATTATTTTAGAAAAGTGGTGTTTCAATAACTCCTAATATTTTTAATGATATTTTTAAAAAAAATATATATATCCTTTTGTAGAGATCATAGTCAAGAATATCCTCATATAGATTTTATAGTGTTTTAACTAGACATAGTTTATTGTAATTAAAAAATATTGCAAGTAGGTATTTTAACAGTCAAGGAGATGTTGATTTAGAGAAAGAAAAAAATAGTAAATCAAATTAAATAAAGTTGAAAAGCATATGGTGCACTAGAGAGATTCCTCTTCAAGAATGTATATTTCTTTTTTGATTGGGATAGATTTGTTATGAAAAATATCTTGTGAGATGAAAACTATTGATTTCAGTAAGTTGGAATTTGAATTTTTATAGAAGAGAAAATATAGGTCACAAACCAATTTTTATTTCTTCACGTACTAGCTATATATTTCATTTATGACATATTTTAAAATTAGGGGGAAAATGTTTATTTACATATAATTTTTTGGTGGGAACTAGACCCCTAATTTTTGACATTTTTCAACAACTAAAAAATCATCTTTAAAAATTAAAAAAGCATATAAATTCTTATTCAAAAAAATACTACAAATATTATTCATAAAATTCATCCATTTTATCATATTTAATTAGTTTACATCATCTTCAAATTCCAAACATAAATGTCATTTTTATACTATTGAAGTTGAACAACTTTGATTTTGTTAGCCTTTTCCTTTGTAAAAGGGTGCCAACTTATTGTACTTTTACCCATATATTTTGGTAGATCTTCTATGCTTGCACCTAGATATGTTGGGCCTTTTGATGTTTTTGAGATTATCAATCTTGTTGCATATAGATTGGCCTTGTCACCCGCTCTTTCCCATATTCATAACGTGTTTCATGTATCTTTACTAAAACCTTACCAGCCTGATGCTTCTCATATCCTTGATTGGAGTGCTTTATAGGTTCAGGATCTGGGAGTGGTGTTAGTAGAGCCATCTAGTATCATTGATCAATGTACCATCAAGGTACGCGATAGAGATATCTTTTAGTATAAGGTCCAATGGGACCAATTCTCTATTGACAATGCTACATGGGAGGATGGAGATGATATGATTAGATCTTTTCTGCATTTACTTCCATAGACTTATATATGTTATTTAATTTATGCTTTTTAGTTAGGTTATGATATGAGAACATATGTAGTATTTTTTTTTCATAAGACATTAGGAAGACGTCTTCTCTTAGAGGGGAATGATGTCATAACTAATTTTTTAGACACAAACTATTTTAAATAATTGTCAAAATTTTATTGACTTAGTGATTTGGTCACTTGTTGATGACCTAAGTTGATTACATTATTTTTTTAACATGTTTTATGATATGATGGATAAATATATATCTGAAACTTATATTTTTAGCTAGAATGTTCTTTAAATGCTAAGGATTTATCATGTTAAGAAATGATGTTATGTGTAATAATATGATGTAAATTGGTTGTATATTGAATTTGTGTTTCAGAGAAAAACGTAAACTTGTGTTAGTAGAGTTAAAGAAAAAAACTAGTATAGATGTAGTGTTTGTTTGTTTTAAATATTTAAATTCATTTTATATAGTGAAATTATTGAATAATGTAAAATAGTTATTATCTTGTGATTTATTTTAAAAGAAATGATTTGATGTTATTTAATTTCAAAGTTAAAGTTTGAATATAATTGATATACAAATCTGAACCAGTCAAAAGAAAAAGTTATCTTTTAATATGTTTAACCTCTTTCATTCAAGTATCTCGTTGTTACAAACAAGAGGGAATGAATTAACTTGGAGTTGACTTTATTAAATTTTACTGGCAATTCTATTTTTGGCTTTAAGTTTACATGTGATTGCATATAAGAGAAAAGGAGGTGTTGAATAGGGGACCCCTGACGTCAGGTATGAAGGAGGACTGGAGTTTATTAAAGAAGGTAGTAATGAAGGGGGAGAAGGATCAGAGAGGAGGGGAACATAGTGAATGTTAAGTAGAAGAAAACATCTCAAAAAGAGGGGGAAGCAAAATGCACCCTAAGGGAAGAAGAAAAACATAGAAGACTACTCCATTAGTTGCATTTAAAGAAGGATAGGCATAGGGATTTTGGATGATACCAATTGTTAAATAAAGGTAGAAAATAATGTAGTGAGAGAGGTAGAAAGAAGTAATAATGCAGAGAGTAGGGATTGTGCGATAGGGAGAAAAGAAGAAAATGAAGGGGGGAGAAAAGGGAGGTATTAATAAGAAAATAAAACACAAGGAAGGAAGGTAAAGAAAATGCAGAGCAAGGGAAAAAGCATAGGAGGAAGAGGGAAGCACAACAAAAGGGAAGGGAGTTGCACATACAGAATAGGGAAGGAGGAATCATAGGGAGCTTCTCCATAATTGAAAGATAGCTAAAGCGGTTAGGTAGAGTGTGTTATTTTGAAAATCATTGTTGGAATGATCTTATTAAAAAAATGATTCATTTGATGTTGTTTTAATCTTTGTTCAAACTAATTTCATTCCATGCCACCTAAATCTCCCTCTACTCCTCTGGTAACAAATGGTTTTTTTAGAGATTTCTTAAAAGCCCTCTTAGCTTAGCGAAGAAATGATCTTGCAACTCTTTCCATTTAAAACAACTCCCAGAATACAAGAATTCAATAAATTCAAGGTTCAAAGTTAATTCTCATGCCTTAGTTTTAGATTTAATGGTCACTCTGTATGTAATTGATTCTAGGTCTTCTAGAGACCACCACTTAATAGCTACATCAACACTCTATAATAGCATACCAATGTCAAAGAATAGGTTCATAGTTTTTTTTGGCCAAATCTATATTAAAGAATCACGCTCTATGAAACATACTTTTTCTTCCACAATCAGCTTCACGCATACATACAGTAGACCATGGATAGTGTGAATTCTTTATTCCTAATTGCTATGAAATAAACCTATATCCCATTCTATAATAGAAAACTTTAAGGTTTTAGAGCTAGAGAATCCTATGGTCCATTTTTTTTTTGCCTCTGTGGAATAGAGATACATGATAAGGCTAAGATTGATGTCAAGGAAAATAATTTCACTCTCTAATTCTTCAGACGGGTTCTTCTTCCACACTATAAATAGATTTTCATCTCAATTTTCATTATCATGCATATCTCAATTTTCATTATTTTTGTTTGCAGCTCCTCTTATTTTTCCATCATGCTCTATTATACAGTGATTTAAAGGATTTTACATTATATCTGTGAGTCCTTATCTATGGTTTTGCAAGTTTCCACCATGAGTAATTACCAGCATTTCAGATTTTAATCAAGCAATAAAACCAAAAGCTACATGACTTGTAATTTGTTTTTTGAAGGTCTCCAATTCCTTCTTGATGTTAATCTTCTTGGTAACCTAAAACAAAGTAATATAGAATCACAACCACTTTAGGCAAGTGAGCTATAACCTGTTAAATTGATAATTAGAAATTATGTTAGAAATGATGCAAACATTTCTCTGATAGAGGAACAAAGAAATTAGAAAGCATCTTGATTGTTTTCATGTATTATGTAACCAAAATGTTTGTCTTTGGAGCCTCTATGCCTCTTTACGTTTATTTGATTTCTTATGTAACATGTTTTAAATTTTTGGGTCAGTATTTTGGTTAGATATCTATTGGATAATGAAATGTTTATGCTAGTTTTTTAAGCTTAGATCATACCTTCTATACTATACTTTTCTGTTGAAAATATTAAATGAAAAATTAAACTTATCAGAATAGGAATATTCTTAGAAAGGGTGTTATTGGTTGTTATTCTTATCTTCAATAATTGATGTGTAATGTGGATTGGAAAGAGAAGGGCAATTTAACTGTATTACCTTCAGTGAAATCGATATTTTAAAGATACTTTGGCCAAATTTTTGTTTCGCATATGTATCTGTATCATTTTAAAATGGAAGAACTTCCATGTGAAGAGCATTTAGCCCTCTAAAGTAATTTAACTGTATTACCTATCAGTGAAATCAATATTTTAAAGATACTTTGGCCAAATTTTTGTTTCGCATATGTATTTGTATCATCTTAAAATGGAAGAACTTCCATGTTAAGAGAATTTAGCCCTCCGAGCAAGTGGTTTGGGGTCATGTCAAGCACATTGAATTGGTATTTGCATGAATCTATCTATTTCCCCCTTGTTCTACTTTCATCCCCCTATTTCCAACCTCTTTCTAACAACTTTCTCTGAGAAACTGAGAACTTTGACTTTTTGGGTCAATGACAACCTAATGGGTCAAGGTCAACTTTGACCCTGACCTAGGTCAAATTTGACCTTGACTCTAACCTAGGGTAGAGTCAACCTTGACTTTGACCCCATGTCCAAATTTTAGGTTTTGGGAGTTTCGGGATGTCGGGCTTCGGAAATTTTTATTTTTCCTACTTCCGGGTCGGCTGTTTTGGATTTCGGAATGGTAAAATCTTAAATTGCATTTATCTAGGTCTATTTCTAGGGGTTAAGGTTAATTAGGATTTAATTCTCCAATGTCAACCTCTCTAGATGTTTGTTCCCTAGATCACTATAAAAGGAAGCCTTCCTCATTTTCTCCATCCACTTTCATGATCAAGGCATCAAGTTTTGAGATCAAGTGCTCAAGGTTTTCTCAAGGCGATCAAGTAAGCATTCATTCAAGAAATCTTCCATTCAAGCATTCAAGCCATCATCTCTATTAAATTTCTCCATTTAAGATCAAGGATTCAAGCATTCAAGCCTTTGGAGGAATTTGGTTCAAGCATTCAAGATTCATCATTCAAACCCTAGATCTATCCATCGTGGTGGTGTGATCTTCCTTCAAGATCCTTAGTTCATCTTCAAGATCCATTCATTCTCCTTTCAAGGTGGATTCCAAGGATACAATCATGGAGGTTTTGGATTTACATTTATGGTTTTGATTTATATTGTTGAGTCCAAGCTTTCATATCAATATACTTGTTTAGATTTAAAATACAATTTCATATTTCTTGAATATCATAGCTTCATTATTACATCTACTTCTATTACTTGCTAGCATTATCTATTTCAATTAAATTATTAAGATTGATTCAAAATTGGGTTTTGACCAAGGAAAATCCCTCATCCAAAAAAAAAATCATTTTTTTTGCAGGTACGGGTACATGACAGAGAATTAAAGTGCAGATCTGGATACCCTTTTCGCCAAACTTTCAGGATCCGCAAACAAAATTACCTTCGGAGCAGTTGGGTCAAGGTTGACCTTCAGTGGGGGGTAAGATTGTGCCCCGGGGTAAGATTATGCCCCACTATTTGGCTCAAGGTTGACCTCCCTTAGAATTGAAAAATATTTCTGGGTTTTATAAATCTCACAGTTTCGATTCAAGAATAAAAAAATCAACAGTTTCTGAGACTGTTTGACAGGGTTTCCAGCAAGTTCTTTTTCGAAGGTGAGTACTTTTATTTCTTCATTTCAATACTTATATTCCTAGATTTATATTCCATCCCCTTATAATTCAATTGTATGTGTAAAATTTGGGTTTAGGGTCTCTTTCATATGCATTATTCTAAAACCCTATTCATCCATATTTTTATATCTTACATTTTGGTGAACCCAACACGCTTACCCTCTTTTCTTTTGTGGAATTAGATACCCTATTGTGTTTATGGTGTTAGATTTTCCTTTTTTGTTAAATCTTGCATCCTTATTAGATTTCTTGCATTTATATTTCAAAAATACAAAAAAATTGCAAAATCTCTTTTAAAATACAAAAAGTTTTACATTTTCATACTTGTAGTATTACTTTGTGTTCAACATGTATGATTTTTGTTTTGAATAATTTGATGAGGCTTTTATTACAAAAGAGGATAGATCCCTTAATGAGATACATAGAAGTGAGGATGAAAATTGTTTGAATGAGATCTCCATCGATCCTATTCCTATTTCATCTTCCTCTACAACCTCTTCAATTGATCTTTACCATAGGGTGTGTGCATTGTTACCTTCATGTTCCACTATTGATGTACCTAGAATGTTATATCCTATTAAAGATATAGAGGCCTTTAAGAAAGTCCTTTGTGATAGTGATCAAGGTGTTAATCTCCTATGTGGTATGAAACCTTTAACTCAGGAATTTCAAGATTTAGGATTCACTCCTATTACTAGTGTGGAACCTTCTTCTGTTCCTTTACCTAGCATTTCTACTTACAATCCTTTAGTGGTTACATCTCTTTCATCTCTTCTTGTGAGTATTCCATTGATTTCTTTACCTACCTCATAGCCTTCTTACCATAGTATTCCTTATGTCTATTCCAACCCTTTTCCAACTGTGGTTCCAAGTGTTCCTCCAGTTGTGTCTTCCATACCCACCGCTTCCTACACTCTTCCTAATCTTCCTAATCCTAATTGTATCCTTCCTAATATAGTTCCTAAACCTCCTGATCCTAATCATATTCTTTTTAATTTGATTCCTAATATTCATATTCCTAATTCTCCATTTTCTATTCCTAGTTTTTCCCACACTTATGATGAGGTTCAAACTATGGTTCATGATGTGAAAAAATTCTTTAAAGAAACTTCCCTTTTGAGATTTCTTCATAATTTTTCCCCTCATTTTGATATAATATAGATATTTTATCCTCTTGTCTCTAGACTAGGGAGAAAGAGGTGTATTTCTCCCAATCTTCCAGAATCCATTATGTTTTTTGCTTAATTGGTTATTCTTTCTCTCATTTATCTCGATGGTTTTGTATTATGATAGCTTTTGCTTCTAATCACCCATCACTCTCTTCTAGTATTCAAGATATCTTTCTAAGACATTTATTTTGCAAAGGTATCCCTTATCTTCATCCCTGGGGGGCAAGGTTCTTTCTTCCTTCTCTTTATCTAGGGATCTGCTTTCCTTAGCTTAGTGGCATTTGTTTATATTACAATATTATTCCATTATACTGACTGAGGTTTTGACTATGGATACTCTATTATATGAGAGGTTGTTGTCCTAGGTCATCAGCTCTTCTTTATTTTCCAAATGATATTATTTATAAAATCTTTCCCTTGCTTTGGTGGTTAGAGTTGCTTCCCTCATTCCAAAGATTCCTCTTCCTCTTGTTTGCAAGGGGCTTGATGATTGAATCTTTGTTCCTGCTTGATTTATCTTTGAAAGATGATATTTTATCTAAAACACTCCTCTATGGTGGGGGTTTTGTTGATAAGATCTCTTTCTTTGAGGATCATTTTTCTTAAGTGACATATCATTTTCACAATTATCTATACTCTTGGATGTAGGGGTCAATACCCCTCACTAAGAATATGGTGTACATTGTTGTAAGTAGGATATATCCTTATATTGTGAGGTAGGTATCCTCTTCCTCTTCCTTATCATGTCTAGTAGACAACCACTATAAGGAGGGGGCATATATAGGGTCTCCCTTGAACTATAGTTTTTCATTTATATGCTAAATCCTTGGAAGGTAACACACATAAGTTGCTAAATCCTGAAGAGACATGAATTTTTCAATTTTCAATATTCTAAATCCTCGAAAGGTAACACACATAAGCTGCTAAATCCTAAACAGACAGACATTTTTCAATTTTCAATATGCTAATCTTCCAAAGGTAATGCACATAAGTTTCTAAATACTGAGGAGACACACATTTCATATTCATAGTGATACAAGAAAGTGGATCTATGGGTATTCCAAAAGCTATCACAAGATGCATTATAATTACAAAGTGTAGTTTATGGGTAAACTATCAGGTTTGGCCACCTGTTTGGATCTCCCTCCTTGGTGATTCATGGTAAGGTGGGCATCTTACTAGGTGAGGTAATCTCTCTCTCTCTCTCTTTGCTTTCATGCTAGTATGACTAGATCATGAAGCTATGTTATTTATAGTGTTGCTCTTGTCTTTCTTATGTAATCATTTATTGTTTTATGATAGCTTTCCAAATATGATATTAGTATTGGAAATATTTCTTAGAAAGGTTTCTTTTACTGGTTGATTTGGGTTTGTTTTAGTACTAACCCCTCTTTTTGTGTCTTTTGGCTTTGTTTTCTTTTTCTTTGCTTTCACACCCTCATGGGCATATGTTGAGTTAGAATCCTTAGCTTAGGAGCTTGTGTCCTTAGCTAAGTGTTATTTTATCTTATTGTGAATCCACTAGGCTCTCTTCTTTCTTCTCCTTTACAAAGAGTTTGCATCGAGTCCATACTCTTGCTAAAGTGGGGGCTTAATGTATGATCTTAAAATGGAAGCACTTCCATGTCAAGAGCATTTAGCCCTTCGAGTAAGTGGTTTGGGTCATGTCAAGCACCTTCAATTGGTCTTTGCATGAATTTGGTTGTTTCCCCCTATTCTACTTCTCTCCCCCTATTTCCAGCCTCTTTCTAACAACTTTCTCTAAGAAACTAAGAACTTTGACTTTTTGGGTCAATGAAGACCTGATAGGTCAAGGTCAACCTCAACCCTGACCTAGGTCAAACTCAACCTCAAAACTAACCTAGGGTAGAGTCAACCTCAAACCTGACCCCAGGTCCAAATTTTAGGTTCCAAGAATTTCGGCATATCGGGCTTTGGAAAGTTTTATTTTTCCTGCTTTCGGGTCGGCTGTTTTAGATTTTGGAATGGTAAAATATTAAATTGCATTTAATCTAGGTCCATTTATAGGGGTTAAGGGTAATTGGGATTTAATTCTCCAATGTCAGCCTCTCTAGAAGTTTGTGCCCTAGATCACTATAAAAGGAAGCCTTCCTTCCTCATTTTATCCATCCACTTTCATGATCAAGGCATCAAGTTTTGAGATCAAGTGCTCAAGGTTTTCTCAAGGTGATCAAGTAAGCATTCATTCAAGAAATCTTCCATTCAAGCATTCAATCCATCATCTCTATTCAAGTTCTCCATTGAATATCAAGGATTCAAGCATTCAAGCCTTTGGAGGAATTTGGTTCAAGCATTCAAGATTCATCATTCAAACCCTAGATCTATCCATCATGGTGGTGTGATCTTCCTTCAAGATCCTTAGTTCATCTTTAAGATCCATTCATTCTCCTTTCAAGGTGGATTCCAAGCATACAATAATGGAGGTTTTGGATTTAAATTTATGGTTTTGATTTACATTTTTGAGTCCAAGCTTTAACATCAATATACTAGTTTACATTTCAAATACAATTGCATATCTATTGAATATCATAGCTTCATTGTTAGATCTACTTCTACTACCTGCTAGCATTCTCTATTTCAATTCCATTATTAAGGTTGATTTCAAACTAGGGTTTGACCAAGGAAAACACCTCATTTAAACAAAAAAACCTTTTTTTTCTTGTAGGTATGGGTACAGGACATCGAATTAAACTACGAATCTGGATACCCTTTTCACCGAACTTTCAGGATCTGCGAACATAATTTTCATCGGAGTAGTTCAGTCAAGTTTGACCTTTAGTGGGGGGTAAGATTGTGCCCTAGGGTAAGATTGTGCCCCGCTATTTGGGTCAAGGTTGACCTCCCTCAGAATTGAAAAATATTTCTGGGTTTTGTAGATCTCACAGTTTCGATTAGAGATCATGAAAACATATAGTTTCTGAGACTGTTTGACAGGGTTTCCAGTAGGTTCTTCTTCAGAGGTGAGTACTTTTATTTCTTCATTTCAATACTTATATTCCATCCCCTTATAATTAAAATGCATGTATAAAATATGGGTTTAGGGTCTCTTTCATATGCATTATTCTAAACCCTATTTGAACCATATTTATATCTTGCAGTATCATTAATATGCTTGGTTAGTTATGTAATTTTCTCTCTGCCACCCTGTGATTAGGATTTTTACTTAGACTAAAGAATGTTAGGTAGATAGTTTCACACTAAAGAATGTTAGGTAGATAGTTTCACAGTTGCATCATATTCTTTCGACTCATCAGTGTTGAGATTCTAGTCTCCTCGAGCAGGGTCGGTGCACTTTCCATTTCAAGGCAAGCCTCAGGGGAGCTAACCACTCCATGGTGGGGTAGAAAACATTCCTAGGCCACACTCCCGTCTCAAGATTTGCAAGTGGATGTGTTGTCTATAGGCTTAGGAGACAAGATTTATTGACTGTGTGGTACCTTGTTACCGTGTATTTGACAGTTTGGAAAAAGATATTATTCATTGATTATTGTATATTCTAATTTATATGGTTTGGATCTACGGAAGGTCAAAATTATTGTAATATGATGAATTGTGCTACCTAAATGATTGTACCCTTCAATTATTAGGTCAAATTATGTATCATTAATGATGTACTTTGAATATTCTTTGTCGACCTTGAGTAATTTTAGGCTTGTTTCATGTTTATTTCTTTATGGGAATGTTGGTCTTTACATATGGTATCAGAGATGTGTTTACACCCTAGGACCTGGGTCTTCTATGCTAAAGTTATGTTTTTTCATGGTTCAGGAATAGATTGTCATCATGCAGACCCAAAATAGTGGCTGATCTGGAACTAGAAATAAACAAGATGGGTTGCCCAATCAAAGGCTAGATGAAGTTGTAGCCCTCTTAGCTGAATAGAGGAACATTTTGTAGTAGAAAAATGATCAGATGAATGTCATTGAAAATGACTTAAGAGATAAATAGAATGAGGTTCAACAAGATGCTGAAGCTCATGGGAAATCAATGGAAGGTTAAATACTTGAGGCTTAATGGAAAGAGGAAGAGGACAAGATGATTGAGGAAAAACGTAAGAGAGATGCCTATATTGGGGCAAATGCAAGAGATTTGAATAACCGAGGAACTAAGAAATGACCTTAAAAAGGTCATGCAACCTACTTTTGATGAGAAAACTATAGGGGATGATACAGAGGAATGGATCATCTCAATGGAAAAGTACTTTAATGTTAGAAATATTTATGGATAGTCTAGGGCCTTATGGGACACTTTCTATCTGATTGGAGAAGCAAATATATCTTGGAATAATGAAATGGCTGAAAGGAAGCTGCGACTGAGACATATATCTTGGGAGGAATTACTAGCCCTCTTCATGAAATGATGGTTACCAGAGCTATTTTATGATAGGAAAGTGTCTGAGTTTTAAAATCTAATCCAGGGGGTCTTGTCAGTGACCAAGTACCATGAGAGGTTTTTCCATTTGGTGAAATATATTCCTCAATATCTGCAAGATGAAGGTTTCAGGACACATGAGTTATTTTTTGGATTACATCCAAAGATTGGATATGAGGATGAGATGCATGAACTAGAAACCATGTATTTTTCTTATGCTAAGGCATTATTACAAGAGGAGAAACTGAAAAGGGAACCGACAATCAGAACCTCATAGCAAAATAATAGTTCAGAAGGATTCAAGAGAAATTATGATAATTATAAACCAAGGAACAATGGACATCATCAAGTGCAAAAATTGAGAGGTAAAGGTAGGGATAATGGAGGTAAAAATAATAACAACCCTCAGAATCAGAATAAGAACAAGGGCAATAATAGGAATGGGAACAATAGGAATTGAAACAACTAGAGGAATAGGACTGAAAATAGGAAGCGACTGAGAAATGGATGTTTCAATTGTGGTGGTAATCATTATGCTTCTTATTTTCCTCATAATATGACTCATATAGAGGGTAAATCTTGTCAGGTTAAACATTAGATTCATGTAGTGGTTGATCATCACCAAGCAGATTTTCAGACAACTCTGATTCAGATAGCTGCTAAGCTATATGGACATGATGTTTATATTTTTATTTATACTTGAGCTATTGAATATTTTATAGATCCTAGGTTTGCTTCAAAATTATCTATTAGAGCTGGTTATCTATCCAAACCATAGATGGTTGAACACGGCAATAGTATAGAGCGTAGGGTTGAGCAGTGTCTAGCATCTAGTAATTTGGAATTTCTAAAATTTCAAACACAAGTTAACCTTTATGAGGCTCCTTTAGGATCTTATGATGTTATTTTGGGCATAAATTAGCTAATTAAGCACAAGGCCATTGTAAATTATAAGGAAAAGTCAATTCAATGTCTTGATGATTCAGGTATGCCTACATTTGTTAAGGGTATTCAAAAGCCTTTGGAACTAAGGCTAATATCTGCAATGCAAATGAAGAAAGCCCAAAAGAAGGGGTGTGTGATCTATGTAGCTTATGAAAAGGAATTGAAAAATCCTTCTAGTTCAAATGATTATCCTATCTTGTAAGAGTTTCAAGATGTGTTTCCAAAAGAACTACCTGAATTGCCTCCTAAGACAGAATTTTACTTCTCTATAGATGTGTTGCCTGGAACCTAACCTCAATCCAAGGCTCCATACAGAATGAAAACAACTAAAATATTATTGGAATTAGGAGAGATAGGTACTAAGAGGGGAGGGGTGAATCAGTCCTTTCAAAATTATTACTTGTAAACCTTTCAGATATATAACTATAAATAGTGATAACCGACCAAAATAACTTGACTCTAACTACATGTATCAATCATCCATTTAACTTAAGAAAGTAAATAACATGAAATCAATATGAAAATCACATAACAAAAGTATTTTGGTAATGCAGAATCCCTTGTTAGAAGGTAAAAACTACGGTCAGGATGACACCTATAAATTCTTCACTACTGCAGATAGAAAAGGTTTGCCTGTTAGGGCTACAAGTTTTGATCACTTCTGGTGATCTCACTCTGTTAGGAGTGACATGTTAGATCAGCTAGATCTACCTAGTTATAGTATTTTAGCAACACTAATGAAGTGTGTACTCAGTTAAGAGATTTACATAAGACTATTAAGTCTACTCTATTAAGAGATTTTATCCAAAATTCTATTACAATTGTCAAAAAGTAATAGACAATTATCTGCTATTTGACAACTCAATTGTCTAATATAGATCTATAAGCTCTGATAAACTATCACCTTACTTGTGATGAATCTCTTCTCTGAATCTTATCAGTAGCCTTCTCTAATTCTGCTAATCTGATAACCTCTATACTCTATTCTTCTCTGTTAATTGATAGACTTGAAGTTAGGCAATTGCTTCAAGTGCTCCGTGATTCATATATCAGCTCACACCAAAAATGATGTGAACACACAAATATATAGTGTTCTATTTTTTCCGCTTTAACAAAATTAGGTTACACACCACAATCATAACCCTAAGATCTATGGTGTACAATAATAACCTAGATCAACTAATACAAAAGATATACATTGCATTTAATGAATATCATCTCATTAAATGTTCCTCGATCTTGGTAAAATGTTTTATGAACCGTTGTAACCATTTGCATAAAATAATGTGCCATTTCTGATTACTATGTCATTTCCTGTGATCCTTGATAAACACTATATAAACTGCTCAGTGTATACTACGATGCTCAGTGTTTATTGTCTGTCAGTGTCAGTGTCTACTGGTGCTTGGTAAACTGTCTGCTACTCGGTATAGTGCTTTACCAACGTGTCTATCTTGCTTCTAGTTACCGATTAGCTCGATGTAAGTAACTGACTGATATCTTTAAAAAAATTTGATACTAAAGACAACCTTAAATACTCATTAGAGATAACAATCTCCCTCTTTGGCATTAGTATCAAAACTTTGATTGTATATAGACAAAATTTTCTATATAACCTATATCTTCACCATATACATATACAATAAAAATTTTCTTCTAAGTACTTAGTACTCCCCCTTGGTGCATGCTCCTAGTAACATGTAGTATATGTATCAACTATGTACATATTTGGCATAACAACTTATACATTGTTTTCCCCCTTTTTGATAGTAATGCAAAATGCAAAAATTAAGTAGTATACTCACATCTTGTCAAAAAATGTTGGTGGGTTTTCTTCAGTGACTCCAAGAGGTTTGCCCATTCCTCTTTCAAGTTGGTGAGAGAAATATGCTCAAGATCAACTTGTGCATGCATATCAAAGATGTTATCTAACACTAAAATCTCTGGTGTTGCAACAAGTAACTCAGCTTTGACAATATGAACTTAAAAAATTTTCAGGTATGGAATGAGTTCGGTTTGCAACTTAGTAACCTAATTTGTTATGTGCTCTTCTTGTTTCTTCAAATCTTCTATCAACCATCGAAGTTCCTGAACTTGGTGAATATGCTTTAAGAAAGCATGAGGCTCGGTAATAGCTGCATTTGTACTCAACTAAATTTCTGCTTCCAATCCTTTAATCTTTTCACTGACTTCAACAATGAAGGTGTCTGTAGTACAAAGCTTCAATAAATAGTGACAAATTAGCTGGGTTATGGTTTTTATCTCACTAATTACCTCAGATAAATTGACCTTCTTCAATGCCATGTCGAGACTTATTTTCTCGGCTAATTTGTTTTGAATCCTTGATTCTACCCTGTCTTCAATTTGTTTATCTGCATCAGTGTCTAGGGCATTGATCTTCTCAGCAAGTGTAGCAAGTTGATCTATGATAGGAGTATCCTCATCAATGTTCACCTTAGGTAATACCTATTGTAGGATATCCCTCACATCAGTTAATACTTCTTTTCATTTTTCTTCTTGCTTCAACTTCTCATGCGCTACCTTCCTTGAACATAATTCCCCATATTTACTCAATTCTTTGGGGCTTACACTCCTCGAGTCACACTCAGGGATAATTATTACTTCATCTAGGGTGATTGGCCCTTTTCCTTTCTTTTTCTTCTTTGGTGCTGGAGGTGACTTCTTCTCAATAACAATGATAGTTTTATCTCTAGTCTTCAGAGTATCTTTCCCAGTTAACACATGTTCTTCCTTCTTCTTCTCCTTAGTAGCTATAGTCTCAATTGATATAATAGGAGTCTCAGATGTGGTGTCAAGTGGGATCACCTATGTTTCCTTTGTTTCTTCTATTTCCTTTTCTTCGGTGGAAGGTGCCTCTATATGTGTAGGCTCATCTCTCTCTACAGGTTATTCAGGTTCTTATACCTCAGTTGTATCTTTGTTGTGCTCGAGGTCTAAGCCTTTGGGTTGTACTTGTGAAATGATCTCAGCCACTTCTACAAGTACAGGAAGCTTACCCAATAGTGATGTAAATGGACATTCATTGTCTAGTGCTTCATCTTTATTTGGTGCAATATTTACATCTTCATCATCTTGTTCATCAGGATCATCATTTGTGATATCCTCAATGAGTACATCATCATCGATTTTCTTCTCCAATTGAACTTCAACTTTATTCAGTGCATCCCATGAAACACTTATTTATTCCTTGTCCTCGGTGATATCAATTGCCTCGGTAACTGATATACTGGTATTCTTTGATTTCTTTGTAGTTCCCTCATCAATGTAAATTCCTTTACCTTTGGAATTGTGTCTTTTCTTAGACAAGTTTAAGAATGCTTCTTGCTCAACTTTTTCTTCAGCCTTCAAAATTGATGTCCACACAGAATTAGTTGTGGTATCCATATCTGCTACATTTTCATCCATTATCATCAAGGCTCTATTCTTGATATTAAATTTTTCTTGGTATTTGGTCAAATACTCACTAACTTCTCCAAAGCTTAGATGTGCAGCTGCTTGAACTAGAGATCATTCTCTGTTTCTCTTCTCGTTGTCTAGAGCAATAGCCCATCTCTCAGTAATATTTTCATCCAAATTCTTTAGTAATGCACAGGAAAATTCCATTGGAACTTTCTTGAATTTGATCATCATTTGAGTGATAGCCTCTTCTATCTTGGTTTTTTCCTCTTTTGACAACTTGTCAAATTTGTCTAGTAGGGGATTAGTGAGGTCTCCATGCTCAATTATGTCTTCAATAATTTCATCTATTGTTTTTTCCTTGTTATTGACCACTTTGAATTGATTGACGTCATCTTTAGTCTTTGTCTCCTCAAGATCTTCTTTATTTCTTATGTATTTCCTCCTTTTCTTTAGTGCCTCAGCTACAACCTTGTTCTTTCTCTTGATATATTTCTTTGTCAGTGTAGCTACCCTTCTTTTTGTTACTTTCACTACTTCTTCCTTATTATTTTGTGGTACTGCAATTGATAATCATGTCTTCATACCTTCATGTATAGGTGACTACTTCTTTATAGGAATTTTAGGTGGAGGAATCGGCATGGGATCTTCTTCTTTGTCAGACTCGGTCTCCTCACTATCATATGGTTTGTTAGCTAACTGTAACTGACCTTCAGTTGCCTATTCAATTGGTGTCTCTTTAGATGCCTTAGATGCATCTCCATATTTAGTAGTAAGATTTTTCTTCATCTTCTTTACCTTTCTAGTTATTTTACTGATCTCTATATTTGTTGAAATTCTAGACTTTTCCTCTTCATACACTCTGAACCTAGTGGCTATGGGATCCTTCGGTAATGAAAGCAGTGCATTAATAGATTTTGGAGAGAAATCTCAGTTTATTTCATAACCCATCGATGCCAACCATTTAACTCTAGGTTCAACTACTCTTATTATAGTAAAATATGTGTTGACTACAAAACATATGTCATTCTCAAATTTCTCAACTAGTTCCCTCAGAATTCTACTTCTTTTATGCATTTTATTCTGAAACTCTTTGAAGTATGCATCAAAATCTATGCTCAATCGGTCTCCTAATGAACTCATCATGTCATTGGTTTGTGTTGTTATCAGTATATATGATTGCCAATTTACTTTACCGATGCCAGGTACATATTTTTGTATATAGAAAAATATACAAACAAGTATTATTCTAAATTTATAGGTGTTTGACTTCTTTTCCCTTATGGTATTCATATTTTCCTATAGTTTATGAAGTAGTACCTCAACAAGATCAATCTAGTGATCTTTCTTCACAATTTTGTATGCCATGTCTACCACACTGTAGGGTAAGCTATTCGGTCTGCTTGATTGAAATATTTTGTACCTGATCATGTGTGCTACAAATTTGACTGCAAGGTCTCTGATTGATGTAATATTTAATGCTCTTCCATCCCATTGTGCTCCAGTATTTTTCTCAACATCATGTCGAGATGAGCTTCGGAAAGCTTTTGCCTTGTCAGATGTAGGATAGCCAGTTACCCTAGTGACCATTTTCTTGGTGACCTCTATTGGTTTGTCCAGCCAGAATTTGCCATCATGATATCTGCTTAAAATGATTCTTATCCAATCTATCTTGAATGATTGTGGGTAATGTATCATACATGATAACCCTAATTCCTCAATCTTCTTGTGTTCTATTTTCAATTTTCCATCGGAGCCATAGACTTGTTGATACATTGCAATAATTTCAAATACTCTGATTTCCCCAATCTTGTAGTGAATATATGATCTTACATCTTCTATCAACAAAACTCTGTCTGGTATGCTTGAAAAAGCACCCATTAAATCTATCTATGATGCAACCTTGGGATGCGGCTTAAACTTAGGTTCTTCAAAATATGCCCTCATGATTAGATCTACTTCTTCCTCAATAATTTGTGATTTTCTTGAAGATGATGTTGATGCCATAAATTGATTCTAGGGTTTCGGCAAGCAACAGGATAACAAGTGTTTGATAGAAAATGAACTTACTCAGAATCATTGAAGAATGTTGTCAGTTCGATCTAAAGTAGCCTTGAATCCTTCTGAAAAATCTTTAGCTCAAACTCTTCTCTGCAAAATCTTCATTCTTTGAAATCACAATGTAACAATAAACTCTGTTCCCATGTATTTATAGACCTTTTGATATTCCTGCTCAAACTTTCATGCAATAAATGCTTGACCTAACTTTTGGTATGAAACAACTGTCAACTCGATGAAAACAAAAAGTCTTGACTACTCAGTTAACATAGGATTTCTTCATCGGTTGATACATGTTTTTGGTTAACCTTAAATAGTGATTACCGATGAGTAACCAACTCTCAGTCTCTCTTTTACTGACTGTATAACATTGTTAGCTCATAACACATAAACCATAATCCATCTTTATTCATGTTGATTTGGTATTAGTACATCATGTATAAGGAACTATATGTAAAATGTGATCATTAGAAATATCAGTCCCATACATACTTTTGTCACCTTAAGTGGAGTTATTGATGTCACCTAATTCAGTTGACGAGGTTTCACTAACAATGTTACTTGACTTAGCATTCTCATTAGATGCCTTCTTTCACATAGTGTTCCTTAACTTTGTGATATCTGTGATAGTATATCCACTTTCAATTATATGGTTTTCATTTGGTGCTTGGTCTCTATAGTTCTTTCTTAAATGACTAACCCTATGACAGTGCATGCATGCCATTCCAGTGCTTGTCCAACTTCTTGATTGACCAATTCAACTCTTCCTATAATAATTTTCTGCAATGTGTCCATATCTACCACAAGTAGTACAATTATCCCATGTATTATAATCCCAAACATAAGAATTACCTTGTCTCTTTGGTTGATAGGGATTTCACTATGTTTTCTGCTTAGGAGTCCATACTTGCTTCATCTTAGCCTTACACTCTCATGTAGTGTGTCCATGTTTATTACAAGTATAGCATATTTTCTCCACAGTAGTATTGTTAGCAATATCATTCTGCTTAGCTCTACACTCATAAGAAGGATGTCCAAACTTAACATAGTAGTAACAATATCCATTAAACTTAGGAGTGACAGGAGGTTTACCTTGTGCTTTGCTTCTACACACATTAGATGTATGTCCCAGTTTCCCACAGTGATAACATGTCAACACTTTAGGTTTATAATTTGGATTGTTGTTGACTTGTTCAGCTTGTTGTGATGATTCTCCTTTACCAGTGTAGCCTATACTGGCTTTACTTCCAAATCTTCTTTGATTAGTTACAAAGTCATCAATCTTATTAGATCTATCCTTATCAAGTTTCTTCATTTCATTTTGCTGCTGTTGATTTTTCACTTCATTTCTCAGCTTCTCATTCTCTTCTCTGAGTCTTGCAACATCTTCTAGTCTTCTTAATAATTATGCATTCACTCAGTTTACTTCTTGATTCACAGTCATCATTTGATTAGTTACTTGGAAATGTCAGTCAGTGAGTCTCTATATCTCACTCTCTTTTGCTTGAAGTTTTTTAGTTATTTGTCTTTGGTCATCGATTGCTAGATTCCTTTCTTGCTCAGCTTGTTTTTCTTTGTTCATTATTTCTACCATCCTCACCATCTGAGATTCTTGACCGATTTGTAGTGCTTTCACTTGATTAGTTAAATGTTGATTATTTTTAGATAATTCAGTGATTATGTGTTTAGATCCATTAGATATGCTTCTAGAACTAGATCCAAGATGCTCGAACATTTCATCAATAGGTTCTTCATGGTAACCGATCTCATTCTATATAATAGATAGGTTCTTCCTTTCAACCAATAATTTCTTTAGTCCTTCCTTGGCTTGCTTATACTATTCCACAAACATTTGTATTTGTATCTTCTAATTCTCAATAGTCTTGTCAAGCTTGTATCTCTCCATGACTTAGTGGTTAAATTGTTCAATAAGAGAACCAATGCTCTGATACCAATTGTTGGAATTAGGAGAGATAGGTACTGAGAGGGGAGGGGTGAATCAATCCTTTCAAAATTCTTACTTGTAAACCTTTCAGATATATAACTGTAAACAGTGATAACTAACCAAAATAACTTGAATCTAATTGCATGTATCAATCATCCATTTAACTTAAGAAAGTAAATAACATGAAATCAATATGACAATCACATAACAAAAGTATTTTGGTAACACAGAAACCCTTGTTAGAAGGTAAAAACTACAATGGGGATGACACCCAAAAATTCTTCACTACTGCAGATAGAAAAGGTTTGCCTATTAGGGCTACAAGTTTTGATCACTTCTGGTGATCTCACCCTATTAGGAGTGACATGTTAGATCAGATAGATCTACCTATTTATAGGATTTTAGCAACACTAATGAAGTGTGCACTCGGTTAAGAGATTTACATAAGATTGTTAAGTCTACTCTGTTAAGAGACTTTATCCAAAATTCTATTACAATTGTCAAAAAGCAAGAGGCAATTATCTGCTATTTGACAACTCAATTGTCTAATATAGATCTATAAGCTCTGATAAAATATCACCTTACTTGTGATGAATCTCTTCTCTGAATCTGCTTGGTAGCCTTCTCTGATTTTGCTAATCTGATAACCTCTGTACTCTATTCTACTTTGTTAACTGATAGACTTGAAGTTAGGCAATTGATTCAAGTGCTCCGTGATTCATATATTAGCTCACACCAAAAATGATGTGAACACACAAATATATAGTGTTCTATTTTTTCCACTTTAACAAAATTAGGTTACACAACACAGTCAGAACCCTAAGGTCTACGATGTACAATAATAACCTAGATCAACTAATACAAAAGATATACATTCCATTTAATGAATATCATCTCATTAAATGTTCCTTGATCTTGGTAAAATGTTTTATGAACCATTGTAACCATTTGCATAGAAGAATGTACCATTTATGATTACTATATCATTTCTTGTGATCCTTAGTAAACACTATATAAACTACTCGGTGTATACTGCGATGCTCAGTGTTTACTATCTATCAGTGTCAGTGTCTGCTAGTGCTTGGTAAACTGTTTGCTGCTAGGTATACTTCTTTACTAATGAGTCTGTCTTGCTTCTAGTTACCAATTAGCTCAATGTAAGTAAACGACTAATATCTTTACAAACTTTTGATACTAAAGATAACCTTAAATACTCATTAGAGATAAAAAATGTATGAGTTGAAAAATCAGACATAGGAACTCTTAGAAAAAGGGTTCATACACCCTAGTGTGTCACCTTGGGGAGTGACTGTGATCTTCATAAAGAAGAAAGATGGCACCTTGAGGTTATGTATAGATTACCAAATGCTCAACAAGGTGACTATATGTTGGAAAGTAAAGTCCACCAAGATAACTGAGAGGTGGGGGGTGAATCAATTATCAGATAATTATAAATTTTATCATCTTCAATAGCATTAAACCATATAAGCAATATAATTACCAACCATAGAAAGATATTCATACACAATAACATAATGATACAAGATATGTTGATTAGGGAACCTCTTGATCAAAGAGTAAACCCCGGTGGGAATGATGCCCACAAAAGATGCACTCATATGAATATTACTTGTGAGATGATGGAATTTTTTAGGAGTCTTATGAAATACATTTAGTACATATGAATCCCTGTTAGGATATTTTGAATCCATGTTAAAAGATTCTAACCTTGTTAAGAGTTATGGAAGACAGAAGGACCCACTACCCAAATAGCTTCAGGGTAAGATCACTGAACACACTATCCAAATAATCTTTGCATTACTCAAAAGAGTAATATGTTACCTCTTCTCTGACTATGCCAAACCGCACTCACTATTACATCAGATCTCAATTTTAGATCTTTGTACTTCACATGTCTTCCTTCACAAATTTGCTTTCATACTTAGCTCTTTTCTTCACTTCATGCATACTGCATCACACATCATCACTACTACTTCATTGATTCACATATGAAAACAAGGAAATACATTCCTTCCTTTATAGCATACTCAAATAATTACAAATGAGTCGGCATACAATTACAAAATAAAAGTTTCCACACGCTACATCAAAATTACACAAAACTGTCAGCTTCCAAATACAATAAATCTTCACTCATGCAACCTCAAAGTTTTCATTATCATCCATGTTACTATCAATGTGTCTTCAAATTCCCTTTAACTACACAAAACTAGATTCCATCCCAATTAGGAGATATCATCCGATTTCCACAAACCGCTACTCAGAAACACTGCTTGAATACTGCTTCTACCAAAATGATCATAACTTCCATGAATAAATGAATTAATATCTATTCTCTTAACCATAGACATATAAGATATCAAATAGTATAACCTCAACATCTCATAGCTCCAACTTCAATAACCCACGTGTGCTAATCCAAACTCTATTTGCTTCTCTGCAAGTCTTCGGTAAATCACTGTGTTGACATGAATGACAATCATAGTCATGAATGCAACAACAACTACTACAGAATGACTACCAAACATTTAGCATTCATTCCTAACAATCTCCCCCATTGGAATTGATGGAAACATAGATGAAAAACATCCAATGTTCCAAAAATCCAATACTACAACACTGCTTCTTCAAATCCTCTTCATCAATCAAATCTTGCTTCGTTATCCTATTCAGTTCTCTCCAACAAATGTTCCAAATTTTTTTTCATGTATACTTTTCCCTCATTGACATCAATGATATAAATTTCATCACTATGTCAACAACAACTCAATGTCAAAAGACACTATTCAGAAAATACATTTACTAGAGTCCTCATGACTCAGCTCAGATACACATACTCCCCCATAGAGGAAGTACCAACATCCAGTCCAGAAGAAAGATAAGGCTCATATACCACTAGATAGATGCAACCAACTGCATCACTTCTCAAAAGTAGGCTAGGGCATAACCCCAAGCATACCTCTCAGATACTCAAATGTATCCTTAGGCAAAGACTTTGTGAATATATCTTCTATCTGCTCCTTTGTACTTATGTACTCAAGTCTGACTTCTTTCTCAGCAACTTTCTCTCTTACAACATGATACTTAATCTCTGTATGCTTTGTCTTATAATGTAATATAGGATTCTTAGACATACTAACTATACTGGTATTATCACAATGTATGACAACAGGTTCAAAAAAATTTATTCCAATATCCTTCAGCATTTGCTTCATCCAAATTATCTGGTTACAATTGTTTACTACTGCTACATATTCTACTTCTATTATGCTCTGTGAGATACAATTCTACTTCTTGCTTAGCCAAGAAACCAATCTTCCTCCAAGGAAAAATGCTCCACCACTAGTGCTTTTCTTATCATCAACACTGCCTCCCCAATCAACATTTGTATATGCACATTGTTAGAAATAGGGAATACTAAGAGGGGGGGGGTGAATCAGTATTCTACAAACTTTATCTTTCACCCAATTATGGATATAATAGATTATCTTTATACATGCATAACATAAGAAACTAAACAATATGCATAACAATAAAGAGCTCATAACACATTATTTTTTCTCGAGGAAACCCTGGCCAAGGGAAAACCCCGATGGGGATGGTACCCACAAAGATCCACTAATCAAAAGTATCCTGTTAAGGATGTTGACCCTATTAGGAGTCTATTACAAACATATAGTGTATCAGTCCTGATTAAGGGACTACAGGCCTTGTTAGAAGCCTCAACCCTATTAGGAGTTGGTAGTACAAAATGTAATTACCAGTTGAGCCCACTACCCAAACAAGTAATGTAATATACACTGATTACAAAAATAGGTCAAGGTAGATAACCTTATACTACTTGGATTGATATCTCTTCGTTGATCTTTCACTATCGCTATTACATATGCTTCATATACTTCGCATCATACAAATACTTGCTGCTTATTACAATTACTATTGTTACTACACTTTACAATTACAATTACATTTACATATATACCAATAGCTTTTACCAAGATTAAACATCTAAGATGTTGTCCCTTTATATTGTTAAGTCATTATTTTGATAAACAAAATAATTCCTTAACTCTTTACTAGTTCTATCTTCATATTTTGTCCTGTCGGCTTCACACTGTCTTTGGTAAAATTGTCATAACTAATTTCGTACATGCCGTACAGACTTTCACTCTAAGATGGTTCTTCATTAGTCACCATAGAGTCTATGTTCAAGTGCACAAGCATTGATCTCACTCTAGTCAATGTTGCAAACAAAAACTATGTCTAGGTATACTGGTAAAAATACTATCTCACACTTAGACAAATATGCAATGCGCTCTGTCATACATGCTCTCTGATTTTTACGATCTTCATGTGGATCATATTTTTCCATAATAACAACATCTATGCAATCAACTCAGCCAAATTTCCAACAATCTCCCCCTTTGTCATTGGTGGCAACATATGAGAAAATTGGCTAAGTGTGCAACTCCAAAATCTCAAAATTGACAAAATTGTGGCCATAGTATAACATATATATACTATCCTTATAACTCCTCAAAAAATCTTATCTATCATACAATACTCCCCCTAAGAGTATCAACTCTTATCATATATTATCAATTTTCTACTAAATATCTCTCCCCCTTTGACAACAATGACAAAATAACGGTAGGGAGGGCTACAAGATTGTATCAAAAAAGATATACCTTTATTTATTTATTGCAAAGCCGGTAGGCTTGCAACACAATCTACAAAATCTATCTTCATATTTTCTATCTCCTTTTCCCATGACTTCTTAATGGAATCTACCACATTGAGTAGTGTGCTCAATCCATAAGATGCTATTTGACATGCTTGGAGGTTTTCAAAGTTGAATTTTTTAAAAGATGTCTTAGCTATAAGACAATCTTCTAACTGCTCTTCAATAACACTTAACTTCATAGAAACATGCTCTCTCAAAAGATTATATCTCCTTAACTTCCTATCTTTCTCATCTTGTATAATTTTGATTTCATCAAAAAGTTTCCTAACTTTCTTCTCGACATTACTGACCTTCACATTAGGGTCAGATAGAAGGTTTCTTTCATTCATAATCTCTACTTCCTTCAATTTTATCTTTTGATCTTCCTCAGCTGTCAAAGTCTCTGATTTTGTACACTGTATGTACAAAGCTTTTCCTATTTCCAAATGTTTCCTCAAATCTTTGATATAGATATCAAGAGTATTGATATCATTACTGATGTACTAACTGATGTTCAATAGCATTCTAGCCTCATAGTCTATCTGTGCTTTCACTTTTGCAATATCAGCTAGGTTAGTGAATTCATCGTCAAAAGTGCTCATCACTTTCTTTGCCTTGTCCATAGGGTCTACTTCTACAATCTTTGTGGTCACAATACTTTGTAGCTTTTCAATTAGGTCCTTTAGACATCCTTCTAGACTTTTAACTTTCTTATTCTTCCCAATGATTTTGTTCAAAGAAGTGATCAATTTCATTTGATCATCATCATCCACTTCTTTTCCCAAATCCTCAAACAAAGATCCAATTTGCTTCTTCATTCTAGTCTCAGGAGTAAGACTAATTCCTTCTATAGAGGGTACAAATTCTTGTACTTCTAATACTTTGGGTTCTTCAATAGTAAATTGGGTTTGCTCTACTTCTACAGTTCTATCCGATTTAGCAAGAGCCGAATTGTCAACAATGTTCTCTAGATTCTTGAATACATTATCATTACTATCCCAGGTGATCCTTGTACCTTCAACATTCATAGATTCTTCTTGTAGACACCTAAAAATCTTTTAGAAAATAAAGTATTTTTTATTCTCTGAAAAATCCCTGATGACATCATCATTTGTTAATTAATTAATTATTTAATTTATTTATTTATTTTTATGTCATTAAATCCCTTTATCTTAATTAAAAATATTTAATTAAGAAATCCCTCCCAAAAATGTTTAAATCTTATTTAAACATTATCTCCTTATTTATTAATTATTTAATTAATAAATTGACCAAAAATCCCAAAATAAATAATTAATTATTTTTTTGCCCAAAACTTGGCCATTTTCCTTAAGACCACTAACCTCTTCCAGAATCTTCTAATCCTTCTTTAATTTCGATTAAAGGCTAATCCCATCATTTCCTAACCCTAATCCCAACTCAAAATATTTAATTAAGATTAAATATTTAATCTTCATATTTGTTAAATTCATTTTAATAAATATTCTCAAAACCTAAACCATGGAAATAAATAAATCTTTATTTATTTCTTAAAATCCATGTTTATCCTAAGGAAATTCTAGACTCTTCTAGAAAGTCCTAACCTTAATCCTAATCTTAATCCCTCCCCTAATCCTATCACATTCCCTAACTAAGGTTAGCCAACTCCTAAACTTAACCCAAAGTCAACAAACTTCTAGAGACTTCTCTTACATGCATCAAGTGCATTTAAGGCCTCCTTATCCCTCTTACATGCATTTATCATGCATTTAAGAAGCCCCTCACCCCTTTCTTACACCCTTTGACCTTAGGCACATTTCCCAAATTGTGCACATTCCTCCCATCTTTCAACCTAATGCCCTTTTGACACTTGTCACAAGGAGGTGGCCCTGAACTAGCACAATCCATGTGCTCCCCTTTGAATGAATCTTGGCCTCTCTTAAGGATTTTGATCCTGGCCACTCATTCCTCCTTCCCAAATCTTATAAATGCTCCTCCTTTCAAGAGCAAATTCATTAGCTTAACTTTTTATTCTCATGCATTGTTATCATGTCCATTTAGCTCTAGACTTAGCATAATCATCTTAATCTAGCTTACTTTCAAGCATTTTAGCTCATCCTAATTTAGTAATAATGGAGTAACATAGTTTATTTCATTGTTTTGCATAAGCATAGCATCATCACATCCCTATTTGGCTTAAAATCAATCTTAGCATAAATCTCATGTAGCTTAATATTCATATCAGCATCTTTTTGATCCTTGAGGCCTTAGGGGCAAATCAGGTGTTCTATACTTGTTTTGTGCCATTTTGGGGTTTTCATAGATTTCAATCCGTCCTAAATGCATAAGGAATATGCTCCAAGTGATTAGAGAGCACACCTACATCCCCTTAAGTAAGAGCAAATCAAACAGTGCTTGGGTGCACCTATTTAGGCTCAATCTAAGGTGGCTAGCTTAGAGTTTTCTTTGTTTTGCATTGATTTCATGCTTAGACTAACATCTAATCCTTGTTTGGCTTGAAGTCTTTCAAAGTAGGTACCCTCGAAAGCCTTGTCCACACTTCTTAAATTTTAATAGCTAGTGGAGAGGGAATATTCTCTTGTTCTACTTCTGTTTGCTCTACTGCAACTAATGTCTCTCCAACAATTTTTGCCATAACTTTGATTATTGCTTGTTTAGTCTTTGCATTCACTTGTCCATATTATCCTACCATGATCTGAATGGTTCTCATTTTAGTCCTTAAATGGGTGCTAAGGGGCTTCAGAATTTGTTTAAGATGTTCATCATCTCTTACATCACATAGTTTCTTCACAAGATTCTCTCTGATAGTTTTGTCTTCTTCTTGTGCTCTCATCTTCCAGTTAGCAAGTTTCTTCAATAATTCATTAGGTATCTTTCCCTGAATAGTGTCAAACTTCTTATTAGCCAGAATTAAATGCTTGAACACTGCATTTTCAAGATTCAATTTATCAGAATAGTCATAAAGTTCATAGTATTTATTCATTTTAGTGAAGTCTCCATCTTTTATAATTTCTTCATTCACTTTCTCAACTCTAGGTTTCCATACTGTCTTCTTGATAGAAGTGTCATCTTCTTTAATTTCTGCAATTTTCCTAGGTACTAGTGGCACCAAAGTTTTTTGCCTCTTACCAAGTGCAGTAGCAATTTCTTTCACTCTCTTTCTTGGTGTGGAGGAGGTAGATCTAGTAGGTTTTCTTGCTACTTGCTCCTTCTCAGGTTCCTCTACTTTCACCTTGACTGGTGCTACACTAGATGATAAGGGAGGTACATATAAAATCTCTTTCTATCCAATATCTCTAATTGTTGGTACTATCTTCTTTTCCATTAAGAATTCTCTCTCTGTCATTCAATATTTTCTTAATAGTGCTCTCAACTCTTTTCTTAGACTGTTTCTCCTCAAGTATAGCCTTTGTGGAGTTGAAATTTTCTTCAAAAGTTCCAAATCTATTACTGTGAGTGTCAACCTTACACTTAAGTAGCCTGTTCACATATTCTTCTATCTTTGTTTCAGATATTTCATAGCCAAGAGGGTCTATGAAATCAATTCTAGGTTCAATTGCTTCAATGTATGTAAAGTCAGTGTCAACCATAAAACATACTTCATTCTTGTATTTCTCCACAAGACTATGGAATCCTTGATTTGCTAGACACAATATTCTGAAATGTCTTAATAACAAGTACTACACTCTCATTAACATTGTCAATAACATGCTTTCTGTATACTACATTAATTCTTTCCATTGTATTTTATCCATCATTCCAATCATTTCCTATGGTGTAAGGAAATCTCCTCAAAAGATGAAAAAACATGTAAGTGATCAAAGATGAAAATCTAAATTGTGCATACTTTGTCTTCTTAATCTTCTCCAAGTTCTCAAACAATTGAATTCTCAAAATTTCACACCTATCAACTAGGACTTTGTCAACACACATCAAATAAGCTATGTGTACCATTCCAGCTACCATGTTATCCTCTCTTGAATTTGCACAAAACTTGGTTGTTAGGATCTTACATAGGTATCTAACATCATGTTGTTGGATCTTACTAATTACAATTCCTTTTCCATTATAGGATGAATTAGTGTTATCAATGACTATTTTTCTCATGTTCTTCTCATTTAAAGGAGTAACTCTAGATTTAGATAGCCTAGTGACTTCATGAATTAAATCAGTTGTAATGTCTATTACTCTATCTTCTAGCCAAAACTTCCCATTATGAATTCTGCTAAGGATTATCTTAGTGCATTCTTCATTATCAAACTCATACTACAATGCATACTTAACAATCTCATTGTCCTTCAAATGATCATATTCTTCTTTCAATGACATGTCCTAGTTGTAGATCTTCTCATATTCATTTGTAAAATCGCTATCACTGATGGTTTCTAACTTGTATCCCAAATAACTTCTTACATTCTCTAAATGCAAAACTCCATCTAGTACAGATGATAAAGCTAACTTAGGGTCTTCTTCCAAAGGTTTAACTGGTTCCCTCTTCATTCTAGGTCTATTTTTATCTCTAACATTGTGAATTAAAGATACATCCATGATTACTTCAAATTCCTTTTACCGATTCATAGATCTGTCAAGTAAAATACCTCGATTTCATGATTTTAGGGCTTGCATAGATTCAGCACTCAAATCCTTCACCAAATCATTGCAAAAGGCTTCCAATCACTGCTCTTTGATCTCCTTAACACTTGTGTTCACTTTGATGATCAAATAACACCGATCATAACCTTTTATTACTTCAATCTCACTTAGGTCTGACATCACATTCAATTCTTTTTAAGCTTCTTTCCAAAAAGTTGTTTTTTGCTATCCTGCAAAACTTAAAACTTCTTGCAATCTTGCAAAACATAATATTTTTCTTTGCACTCTTAACCATAGCATTATAATATCATAAAATACCTTCCATTAACTGTGCAAGACTTAATTCATCATAAATCTACTTCTACACTAATCTAAGTTCCTAATCTACTATAATTTTCATAAATTAAGTACTTTGAGATAGGTCAGGTAAGGTTTCATTCTTACCATTTGATACTTCACCTTTCTGATTACCTTCAATGTTGAATATGTCTCCTTGATTTGTGCTTTTAACAAACTTCAACTCTTTTGTATTGCTACAGCAACCTTTCTATCTATTACTTGCATCTTCATTTCTTCTTTCATGATTTCTAGGGTTGGGGTTAGGATGAAAAACTCCATTGTTCATTCTGCAAAATCTTGTTGTATGTCCAATCTTGTTGCATATAATATTTGAGTCTCAACAAACAATTCCATTGTTTCCATATCTTGGTCTAGGTTGATTAATTTGTGATCTGCAATTTCTAGCATTGTGTCCAACCTTGTTGCATCTATAACATACTACTCCACTTCTTCGGTTCATATCTTCAGTAGGTTTCTTATCTGCATTGTTAGTATTCCTAAACATTCTACTATTATTATTATTCTCAATAAATTTAGGTTTCCTACATTCAATAGCTCTATGTCCAAATCCATGATAGTTATAACAATAACCATTAAGAGGTTTAAATTGCTTACTTGTGCAATCTCTCTTCATATGACCAATAGTATTACAAGCAAAACATCTACCTTTTAATTCTCTTTGCATACCTTTGGATGATTCATCTTGCTTCGGTGATTCTTCTTCTTTAGGTGTATCATCAGATTTGTTTATCTCATTAGACTTCTTCTCATCTAAGCTTTCAGATACTTTCAAATCAGGTTCCTTACTTTCATCATTTTCTTTAAGAGTGTTGAATCCAAGACCAGTCTTATCATAGGATGGTTTCTGAAAAGATGCTTGTCTATAAATCTTCTCACTAGTTGCATATAGCCTTTCAAGTTGTTTCTTGGATTGAGTCAGTTCACCTTTCACAATCTTGTTGTATTTCTCAAGTTCAACATACTACAAATTGACTTTCTCAAGTTCAGATGTTACATTTCCAACTTTAGATTTCAGTTCTTCATTTTTAGTCTTCAGACTTTCATTATTAGATTTTAGATTCACTCCATTCTTTCCATTTCCATCTTTCAAAATAAGCTTCAAATTTTCTATCTTCAATTCATGCTTAAGGATCTCATTTTCTTTTTCTAAATTGTCATTACAATCTTCAATCAAAACTTTGAACTCTTTTTCAGATCTCAGATCTTCCAATATTTTTTTCAGTTTCTCAATAAGGTTCTTTGCATCATCATATTTTCCTTTCAGAGTGTCTCTTTCATCAGTAAGCATATCAATCTATTCATGAGCTTCTTCAAGATTCTTTTGTAGTTGATCCATATCCATAGAGATCTTACTCAAGCTGCTAGGCTTTCCTTGAATGATTATTTTCCAAGTAACTAAACTCTGATACCAATAGTTAGAAATAGGGAATACTGAGAGGGGGGGTGAATTAGTATTCTAAAAACTTTATGTTTCACCCAATTATGGATATAACAGATTATCTTTATACATGCATAACATAAGAAACTAAACAATATGCATAACAATAAAGAACTCATAACACATTATTTGTTCTCGAGAAAACCCTGGCCAAGGGGAAACCCTAGTGGGGATGGTACCCACAAAGATCCACTAATCAAAAGTATCTTGTTAAGGATGTTGACCCTGTTAGGATTCTATTACAAACATATAGTGTGTCAGTCCTGATTACGGGACTACAGGCCTTGTTAGAAGCCTCAACCCTGTTAGGAGTTGGTAGTACAAAATGTGATTACCAGCTGAGCCCACTGCCCAAAAAATTAGTGTAATATACACTGATTACAAAAATAGGTCAAGGTACATAACCTTATACTTCTTGCATTGATACCTCTTCGCTGATCTTTCACTATCGCTATTACATATGCTTCATATACTTCGCATCATACAAATACTTGCTGCTTATTATAATTACTAATGTTACTACACTTTACAATTACAATTACATTTACATATATACCAATAGCTTTTACCAAGAGTAAAAATCTAAGATGTTGTCCCTTTATATTGTTAAGTCATTATTTTGATAAGCAAAATAATCCCTTAACTCTTTACTAGTTCTGTCTTCATATTCTATCCTGTCGGCTTCACACTGTCTTCAGTAAAACTATCATAACTAATTTTGTACATGATTTATAGACTTGTGCTTTGAGATGGGTCATCATTAGTCACCATAGAGTCTATGTTCAAGTGCACAAGCATTGAACTCACTCCAGTCAATGTCACAAAAAAAAACTATGTCGGGGTATACTGGTAAAAATAGTCTCACACTTAGACAAATATGCAATGCGCTTTGTCATACATGCTCTCTGACTTGTGTGATTGTCATGTGGATCATATTTTTCCATAATGACAACATCCATGCAATAAACTCAGCCAAATTGCCAACAATAGGGTAAAATCATCAGATTTTTCATACCACAATCCATAGTTCATTGTGCCTCTTAAATATCTCAGTATCCTCTTAACTATTGCATAATATGATTCTCTAGGTTTAGCTTGAAATCTTGCTACAATTCCAACTAAATATGCTATATCAGGTCTTGTATAAGTCAAATACTATAATCCTCCAATCATAGATCTATATTTCTTTTGTTCTACTATAGGAGTCTCATCTGTGCTAGATAACTTATGTCCAGTCACCATGGGTGTTCCAACTATTTTACAATCCTCCATTCCAAATCTTTTGAACAAATCATTCAAGTACTTTGTCTGACTTACAAAGATACCATCATTGTTTTGTGTTATCTATAATCCCAAAAAGTATTTCATTTCACCAAGCATACTCATTTCAAATTCAGTCTTCATTTCATCAACAAATTTGTCACTAGCTTCATCTTCTCCTCCAAAGATAATGTCATCAACAAAAATAACTATAACTAAAAAACCATTTTCAATTTCTTTTGTGTACAGATTACTATCAGTTGTTCCTTTTATAAATCTCAATTTTAACAAATACTTATCCAGTCTTGCATACCAAGTTCTAGGTGCTTGTTTAAGTCCATACAAAGCTTTCTTCAATTTAAATACCATGTCTCCTTCTTGAGTCAAAGGAAAACCTTCAGGCTTCTCAATGTAGACTTCTTCTTCCAATTCTCCATTCAAAAATGTTGACTTCACATCCATCTAATATACTCTGAATTTCTTGTAAGCTACATAATCCAAAAACATTCTTATTGCTTCAATTCTTGCAACAGGTGCAAAGGTTTCTTCATAATCAATTCCTTCTTGTTGTGAGTAACCCTTACATACCAATCTTTCTTTTTTTCTTACTACTTCTCCTTGTTCATTCATCTTGTTTCTGAATACCCATTTAGTTCCAATAACATTCTTGTCTTTAGGTCTAGGGACCAACTCCCATGTCTTGTTCTTTTCAATCTGATCTAGTTCTTCTTTCATAGCATTAATCCAACTTTCATCTTCACAAGATTCCCTAGTAGTCTTAGGTTCAATTTGAGAAATCAAACATAACTATTCTTGTACCTTATTCCGAGTTAGAACTCCTCTTTTGATGCTTCCAATAATCTTCTCAATAGGATGATTCCTTAACAAAATCTTGCTAGGTGTCATTATCTCAGATCTCTCTTCAGGTGTAGGTTCTTCAGTAACTTCACTACGACTTTCATTCAAAAAATCACTGTTAGTTTCATAAAACAATTCAGTAGATCCAGTGTTAGGTTTAGGATGAGCTTCTTCATCAGATTCATAATCAAGCATTCTTTCCTAAATTTTGATCTTCTCATCAACTTTAACATTTGCGCTTTCAACAATAGTCTTAGTTCTTTTATTGAAAATCTATATGCTTTGATTTTCAAAGAATATCCAAGAAATATACCTTCATCACTTCTAGGATCAAACTTTCCAATATCATCATCTCTCTTTATATAACATTTTCTTCCAAAAATTCTAAAATACTTAACTGAGGGTGCATGTCCAAACCATAATTCATAAGGTGTCTTGTTTGTGTCTGCTTTGATTTGTACTCTATTCATTGTATACACTATTGTGTTCACTGCTTCTCTCCAGAATATTTTCGCCAAATCATTCTCAAACAACATAGCTCTTGTTGCTTCATTCACTGATATGTTCCTTCTTTCTACAATACCATTTTGTTCAGGTGTTCGAGGGGCTGAATACTGTCTCTTAATGCCATTTTTTTCACAAAAGGTGTTAAACTCTCTAGAAGTAAATTCTCCACCTCTATCAGATCTCAAACATTTAATCTTCATTCCAGATTCATTCTCAACTTTATTCTTAACAATCTTAAACTTATCAAATGTTTCAAATTTTTCTTTAAGAAATGCAATTCACATCATTCTTGTAAAATCATCAACAAGAATCATAAAATACCTTTCTCCATAGAATCCTCTTGTAATACCCCTCTAACCCTAATATAAGTTTTGTGTTTTTGAAATAATTAAGATGAGTAAACAAATCATACAACCAAATGAATTCAAGTGGCCACAAGGCACTAACTACAACCATGCCCAACCGGGTGTGTTGGATCTAGGTTTTTGACCCAAAGGTTGACTGACAAAGAAGAAACCCTAATATTCCCAAATTGGAATAATGACAAAGGAAGACTCATGTAGGGGCCTTAGTACTATCTCCATAACAACAACCATCAAGGATTTGAGGGCATGCTCAGACCTGTGAAGCCAGGTGAAGTCAATGCCCGGTACCTGCAAGCCTGCATCACAAAGAAGAAATACATATGCACGGATATACGTATAAAAGAAAACATTGCAGACAGATGACCAGGATCGATACATCGTGTGGACCTCAGCTATGTGAGTAACTATGACTTCGTCCTAAATCATGAAAACACATCATGTATATATATACACTCAAAGCATGTAGCATCATCATAACGAAAGTTAGAATCTCAAGCATTGTGTTAGTCTCTTATCAATACTAATAATAAATCAACATAATCAAATCATCAAGTGAGATACAAGATTCATCCAAAGTAACCTTAATAGAAGAAAATATAAATAACCACTTATATATATCTATCAAGTACATATCATATAACATCCTAACTATGTTCATAAAGGTCTTGTAGGTACTCAATACATACATGGAGATAAATACATACAAAAGTGATGCCTTTAGATAGTATGTCTGATATTAGAATCATTGAGTACTAGCTTATGAAATTATTATAAACAACTATAGGAATAGATCAAACAAGTATCATGTACAACTTAAGCTATAAGAAAATATCGAAGGATCTTAATTATTTCAAAAACACAAAACTTATATTAGGGTTAGAGGGGTATTACACCTCTAGTCCTAGTAGGACCACTCAAATCTGTATGAAAAATCTCCAACTTGTCTGTATATGTAAACTTCTTACTAGGAAAAGAACTTCTCTTCTGTTTAGCCATTACACATTCTTTGTAAATCATGTTATTAGGCTTCATAATCTTAGGTAAATTTCTTACTGCAAGTGTAGTACTTACTTTCACAATGTTATCAAAGCTTATATGACAAAACCTTCTATGCCATAACCAATTGTCATCAATCTTAGTAATCAAACATGTCATCTAAGTAGGATTCAACTGAAATACATTACCTCTAGTTTTAGATCCAGTTCCAATCATATTTCCATCGTTATCTTTTATCACACAAGTTTTCTCAGTAAACCAAACTTGATATCCCTTATCAACTAACTGTCCAACACTCAAAAGATTATGTTTCAATCCATCAACAAAATAAACATCATTAGTATTATTCTTACCATCAAGAGTAATAGATCTGATACCTTTAATCAAACAAGGTGCATTGTTTCCAACTCTAACAACTCCTCCATCATATTCATTAAACTTTATGAACTTTTTCATGTCTCCAATCATATGATGTGAACAACCACTATATGTAATCCAATCATCTTTCTTTTCAACTTGAGAAACTAAGGCTTTTTCTTCCTTAACATCAATTTCAGGATTCTCTTCTTTAATTGCTACAAATCCTATGTCATCATTATTCTCAGTATCACTTTCACTCAAAGTTCTTTCAATACTAGCTTCAAGATCTTCATCATTAGCATAATAACATTCCTTAGATCTTCTAGGTTTGAAATTGCTTCTGTACTTTTTAACTCTCTTAGGACACTTAGATGCAAAATGACCATATTCTTGACAAGTCCAACATTTAAATATTTTCTTACTGTCTGGTTCTCTTTTCACAAGTAAAACAATGCCTTCAATCTTTTTGTCTTCTTTATTTCTAGATCTATTGCTGTCAGCATAATCTCCACTCACACTGATGCTTCTTGAAAAAGTAGGGCGAACACTAAGAGCACTGAATGTTGTCTCCATTCTAGGTAAGTCTCCTGATAATCTCAGGTTCATTTATGCTACTTCCATTCTTCCAAGAAGAGTCTCTCTTGTAAATTTTGTTGTACAAGGTATCACTTGTTCAATCATCTGTGTTGTCTACTTAAATGCAGGAGTCAATGTCCTTAGAATTTTCCATATCACTTCATTCTCTATCTTTGTTCCTCCATAAGATTTTATACCTATAATGATTTCTGACATTCTACCAATATAGCTTCTAATAGATTCATCTTCCAACATTCTTATATCTTCAAATGCACATATCTAGTTATGTAATCTAACTCTTTTTGCATGTTCATCACCTTCAAAAGTAGAGTGTAAAGCATTCCAAATTTTATGATATTTTTTCAAATATTTTACCTGACTGTACTCATTCTCTGGAAGTGCTGTCAAAAGTGCTTCTCTTGCAAGTATGTTACACATGAATAGATCTCTTTCATTAGCAGTACATGTTTCAAGATTATCTTCTTCAATGATATTCTTATCATTCTTTGTAATCAACCAATAACCTATTCCTAAACACAATAGGTGTTTTTTCATCTTTTCTTTCCAGCTGTCAAAATTTAATCCATCAAACCTGGGGCTTTCTTTCCTAAAATTCATCATGGATCTCCTTGAGATGTTAAACTTCTTTTTCAAGGACCTGCTACTCTAATACCAATTGTTAGAAAGTAAAGTCCACCAAGATAACTAGGGGGGGGGGGTGAATCAGTTATTAGATAATTATAACTTTTATCATCTTCAACAACATTAAACCATATAAGCAATATAATTACCAACCATAGAAAGATATTCATACACAATAACATAATGACACAAGATATGTTGACTAGGGAACTTCTTGATCAAAGAGTAAACCCCGGTGGGAATGATGCACACAAAAGATGCACTCATATGAATATTCCTTGTGAGAGGATGGACTTTGTTAGGAGTCTTATGAAATACATTCAGTACATATGAATCCCTTGTTAGAAAGTAAAGACCACCAAGATAACTGAGAGGGGGGGGGGGTGAATCAGTTATCTGATAATTAGACCATTTATCAACTTCAATAGCTTTAAACCATATAATCAATGTGGTGACCAACCATAGAAAGATAATCATACACAATGACACAATAACATAAGATATGTTAACTAGGGAACCTCTTAATCAAAGAGTAAACCCCGGTGGGAATGATTGCCACAAAATGATGCACTAATATGAAAGTTCCTTGTGAAAGGATGGACCTTGTTAGGAGTCTTATGAAATACATTTAGTACATATGAATCCCTGTTAAAAGATTCTAATCCGGTTAGGAATTATGGAAGATAGAAGGACCCAGTGCCCAAATAGCTTCAAGGCAAGATCTCTAAACTCACTATCCAATAGATCTTAGGATTATTCAATAGAATAATATGAAATATGTTACCTCCTTCACACTATGCCAAAACCACACTCTCTACTACACAAGATCACAAATCCAAATCTCTGTACTTCACAAGTCTTCTTTCATCACTAAATTAGCTCTTTTCTTCACTTCATGCATACATTCGCATCACAACTTTCACAATTTCATATCAAAACTATTACAATCCCTTCATAACAAGGAAAACATTCCTTCCTTTATACCACACTCAAATAATTACAAATGAGTCGACATTCAAATACAAAACAATAATTTCAACACTCTACATCAAAATTACATAAAATTGTTAGCTTCCAGATACAATAACTTTCCAATCATGTGACCTCGAAGTTTTCACTATGAGCCACATCACCATAAATGAGTCTCAAACTTCCCTTTAATTGCATAGAATTAGTTTCCATCTTGATTAGGAGATATCCTTCGATTACCAAAAACCATTGCTCAGGAATACTGCCAGAATACTGCTTCCACCAAAATGCTTATAACTTTCATGAATAAATGAATTTCTTTTTGCACTCTTAACCATAGGCTAATAACACAACAAAGAACATACCATCAACTATGCATAACTTAATTTTCAATATAACATGTGCACAAAACAAAATTGTGCCTGCTCCTCTGCTAAACTCCAGAATATCACTGTGTTGACATCAATGACAATCATAGTCATGAATGCAACAACCACAGCTATAGAATGACTACCAAAGGCTCCATCATTCATTCCTAACAATCTCCCCCATTGGCATTGATGGCAACATAGATGAAAAACATCCAATGTTCCAAAAATCCAATCACTACTCCTCAACTACTCTGCTGCTCTTCATCAATCAAATCTTGCTTCATTATCCTATTCAGTCTCTCCAACAA
Organism: Chamaecyparis obtusa; assembly: GCA_027943335.1. Classification (NCBI taxonomy): domain Eukaryota; kingdom Viridiplantae; phylum Streptophyta; class Pinopsida; order Cupressales; family Cupressaceae; genus Chamaecyparis; species Chamaecyparis obtusa. The sequence goes on from BSBK01001318.1 coordinate 340,574, forward strand.
ATGTAGTTTCTCAATGTTTTTCATGATTCTCTCCCCCATTGACATCAATGATAGAAATTCTATCACTATGTCAAACAATAGCTCAATGTCAAAAGACACTGTTCAAAAAATACATTCACAAGAGTCCTCAATGATTCAGCTCAGATACACATACTCCCCCATAGATGAAGTACCAACATCCAATCTAGAAAAATAGATAGGGCCATAAACCACTAGATGGATGCAACCATCTACATCATTACTCAAAAGTAGGTTGGCGCATAACCCCAAGCATACCTCTTAGATACTCAAATGTATCCTTAGGCAAAGGCTTTGTAAATATATCTGCTATTTGCTCCTTTGTGCTTATGTAGTCCAGTCTGACTTCTTTATCTGCAACTTTCTCTCTTACAACATGATACTTGATCTCTATATGCTTTATTTTAGAATGTAAAACCAGATTCTTAGACATACTAACTGTACTTGTATTATCATAATGTATGACAATAAGCTCATCAAACTTGATTCCAATGTCCATCAACATCTTCTTCATCCAAATTATCTGATTACAATTGTTTGCTGCTGCTACATATTCTTCTTCTACTGTACTCTGCGAGATACAATTCTACTTTTTGCTCAACCAAGAAACTAATCTTCCTCCAAGAAAAAAGGCTCCACCACTGGTGCTTTTCTTATCATCAACTCTAACTCCCCAATTAGCATTAGTATATGCACATAGGGTAAAATCATCAGAAGTTTCATACCACAATCCATAGTCCATTGTGCCTATAAGATATCTCAATATCCTCTTTACTACTGCATAATGTGACTCTCTAGGTTCAGCTTGAAATCTTGCTACCATTCCAACTAAATGTTGTATATCTGGTCTAGTGTGTGTCAAGTACTACAATCCACCAATCATGGATCTGTACTTCTTCTGCTCAACTACTGGTGTTTCATCTTTACTAGATAGTTTATGTCCTGTAACCATAGGTGTTCCAACTAGTTTACAATTCTCCATACTGAATCTTTTCAACAAATGATTCAAGTACTTTTTCTGACTTACAAAGATACCATCTTTATTTTTTGTTATTTGTAATCCCAAAAAGTATTTCATTTCTCCAATCATACTCATTTCAAATTATTTCTTAATTTCATCAGTAAATTTGTCACTAGCTTCATCTTCTCTTGCAAAAATAATATCATCAACAAAAATAACCAAAACTAACAATCCATTCTTAATTTCTTTTGTGTATAAGTTACTATCAGCTGTTCCTTTTGTAAATCCCAATTTTAACAAATACTTATCCAATCTAGCATACCAAGTTCTAAGTGCTTGCTTTAGTCCATACAATGTTTTCTTTAGTTTACATACCATGTCTCCTTTTTGAGTCAAAGGAAAACCTTCAGGCTGCTCAATGTAGACTTCTTCTAATTCACCATTCAGAAATGTTGACTTCACATCCATCTAATACACTTTGAATTTCTTAAATGCTGCATAAGCCAAAAATATTCTTACTACTTCAAGTCTTTCCATAGTGGCAAAGGTCTCTTCATAGTCAATTCCTTCTTGCTATGAGTATCCCTTAAATACCAATCTTGCTTTGTTTCTAATTACTTCTCCTTTTTCATTCATCTTGTTCCAAATACACATTTAGTTCCAATCACATTTTTGTCTTTAGGTCTAGGGACCAATTCCCATGTCTTGTTCTTTTCAAACTAATCCAATTCTTCTTTCATAGCTTTAATCCAATGTTCATCTTCACAAGCTTCATTATTAGACTTAGGTTCAATTTGAGAAATCAAACTTAAATGTACCTTCTTTCTAGTCATAACTCATCTGTCCAAACTTCCAATTACTTGTTCAATAGGATGATGTCTTGATATATACCTGTTAGGTGTCATAGTCACAGAATTTTCTTCAACTATAGATTCTTCTCTAAATTCTTCTTTGTTTTCTTCAACATGGATTTCATTCAACAATTCACTGTCAGTCTCAAAAAATTGTTCAGAAGTTTCAATGTTAGGTTGAGGGTTAGTTCCTTCATCAGATTCATAATCAAGCATTCTTTCCTGAATTTTAAACTTCTCATCAACTTTTACATTTGTACTTTCAACAATAGTCTTAGTTCTCTTATTGTAACATCTATATGATTTTCTTTTCAAAGAATATCCAAAAAAAATTCCTTCATCACTTCTAGAATCAAACTTTCCTATATCATCATCTCTCTTAATATAACATTTGCTTCCAAAAATTCTAAAATACTTAACTGAGGGTGCATGTCCAAACCACAATTCATAAGGTGTCTTATCTATGTCTACTCTAATTTGTACTTTGTTCATTGTATATACTATTGTATTCACTGCTTCTCTCCAAAATGTCTTTTCCAAATCACCTTCAAAAAACATTGCTCTAGTTGCTTCAGTCACTGATCTGTTCCTTCTTTCTGCAATACCATTTTGTTCAGGTGTTCTAGGGGCTAAAAATTGTCTCTTAATACCATTCGCTTCAAAAAAGGTGTTAAACTCTTTAGATGTAAATTCTCCACCTCTATCACATCTCAAACATTTAATCCTCATTCCTGATTCATTCTCAACTTTATTCTTCATGACCTTAAACTTATCAAATGCTTCAGATTTTTCTTTCAAAAATGCAATCCACATCATTCCTGTAAAATCACCAATAAGAATCATAAACTACCTTTCTCCATAGAATCCTCTAGTCCTAGTAGGACCACTCAAGTTTGTATGAACAATCTCCAACTTCTATGTAGATGTGAACTTCTTGCTAGGAAATGAACTCCTTTTCTGCTTAGCCATCACACATTCCTTGCAAATCATGTTGGTAGGCTTCATAATCTTAGGTAAATCTCTTACTGCAAGTGTAGAACTTACTTTCACAATATTATAAAATTTTATATGACAAAACCTTCTATGCCATAACCAACTGTCATCAATCTTAGTCATCAAACATGTCATCTCAGTAGGGTTCAACTGAAATACATTACCTCTGGTTCTAGATCTAGTTCCAATCAAATTTTCATTTCTATCCTTTATCACACAAGTTTTCTCAGTAAACCAAACTTGATATCCCTTATCCACTAACTATCCAACACTCAAAAGATTATGTTTCAATTCATCAACAAAGTAAACATCATCAGTATTAGTCTTTCTATCAAGAGTAATAGATCCTATACCTTTAATCAAACAAGGTGCATTGTTACCAACTCTAACAACTCCTCCATCATAATTGTTAAATGTTATGAACTTTCCTTTATCACCAATCACATGATGTGAAAAACCACTATCTATAATCCAATCAGCTTTCTTTTCAACTTGGGAAACTAAGGCTTTCTCTTCCTTAACATTAGATTCAGAATTTTCTTCCTTAATTGCTACAAATCCTATGTCATCAAAGTTATCATTATCACTGTCACTCAAATGTCTTTCAATTCCTACTTCAATTTCTTCATCATTTGCATAATAACATTCTTTAGATCTTCTAGGCTTAAAATTGTCCCTATACTTCTTAACTCTCTTATGACACTTAGATGCAAAATGACCATATTCTTGACATGTCCAACATTTAAAGATTTTCTTACCATCTAGTTCTCTTTTCACAAGCAAGGCAATACCTTCTTCAATATTCTTATCTTCATCAAATTTGGATCTGCTACTGTTGGCATAATCTGCATTCACACTTGTACTTTTAGACAAAGTAGGTCTAATGCTAAGAGCACTGAATGCTGTCTCCACTCTAGGTAGTTCTCCTGATAATCTCAAATTCATCTTTTCTACTTCCAATCTTCCAAGAAGAGTCTCTCTTGAAAATTTTGGTGTACAAGGTATCACTTGTTCAATCATTTGTGTAATCTACCTTAACACCGGTGCCAATGTTCTCAAAATCTTCCATATTACTTCATTCTCTATCTTTTCACCTCCACAAGACTTTATTCCTACAACAATTTCTAACATCCTACCAATATAGTTTCTAACAGATTCATCTTCCATCATTCTTATGTCTTCAAATGCAAAAATCCAATTATGTAACCTAGCTTTCTTTGCACGTTCATCACCTTCAAAAAGTAGAATGTAAAGCTTTCCAAATATCATAAGATCTAGTTAAACCTTTTACCTGACTGTATTCATTCTCTGAAAGTGCTGATAAAAGTGCTTCTCTTGCAAGTATGTTACACATGAATAGATATACCTCATCTTTAGAACTTGTTTCAAGACTATCTTGTTCAATTATAGTTTTCTCATTTTTTGTAATCAACCAATAACCTGGTCCTAAACACAAGAGATGTGTCTTCATCTTTTCTTTCCAGCTGTCAAAATTTACTCCATCAAACTTAGGGATTTCTTTCTTAAAATTCACGATGGATCTCCTTAAGTTGTTAAACTTCTCTTTCAAGGACTTGCTGCTCTGATACTAATTGTTAGAAAGTAAAGACCACCAAGATAACTGAGAGGGGGGGGGGGTGAATCAATTATCTGATAATTAAACCATTTATCAACTTCAATATCAACTTCAATATCTTTAAACCATATAATCAATGTAGTTACCAACCATATAAAGATAATCATACACAATGACACAATAACACAAGATATGTTAACTAGGGAACCTCTTGATCAAAGAGTAAACCCTGATGGGAATGATGCCCACAAAATGATGCACTAATATGAAAGTTCCTTGTGAAAGGATGAACCCTGTTAGGAGTCTTATGAAATACATTTAGTACATATGAATCTTTGTTAGGAGATTTTGACTCCCTGTTAAAAGATTCTAACCCGGTTTGTAGTTATGGAAGACAGAAGGACCCACTGCCCAAATAGCTTCAAGGCAAGATCTCTGAACTCACTGTCCAATAGATCTTAGGATTATTCAATAGAATAATATGAGATATGTTACCTCCTTCAAATTGTGCCAAAACCACACTCTCTGCTACACAAGATCACAAATCCAGATCTATGTACTTCACAAGTCTTCCTTCATCACTGAATTAGCTCTTTTCTTCACTTCATGCATACATTCACATCAAAAATTTCACAATTTCATATCACAACTATTACAATCCCTTCATAACAAGGAAAAAATTCCTTCCTTTATACCACACTCAAATAATTATAAATGAGTTGGCATCCAAATACAAAATAATATTTTCAACACGCTACATCAAAATTTCATAAATCTGTCGGCTTCTAGATACAATAACTCTCCAATTGTGTGACCTCAAAGTTTTCACTATGAACCACATCACCATCAATGAGTCTCAAACTTCCCTTTAACTACATAGAATCAGATTCCATCTTGATTAGGAGATATCCTCCGATTACCAAAAATCGCTACTTAGGAATACTGCTAGAATACTGCTTCCACAAAAATGCTTATAACTTTCATCAATAAATGAATTTATTTTTGCACTCTTAACCATAGGCTAATAACACACCAAAGAACATACCATCAACTATGCATAACTTAATTTTCAATATAACATTTGCGCAAAACAAAACTATGCCTGCTTCTCTGCTAAACTCTAGAATATCACCGTGTTGACATCAATGACAATCATAGTCATGAATGCAACAACCACTGCTATAGAATGACTGCCAAAGGCTTCAACATTCATTCCTAACATCCTTATTAGGATATTTTGAATCCCTATTAAAAGATTGCAACCATATTAAGAGTTATGGAAGACAGAAGGACCCACTGCCTAAATAGCTTCAGGGTAAGATGACTAAACACACTATCCAACTAATCTTTGCATTACTCAATAGAATAATAAGTTACCTCTTCTCTGACTATGCCAAACCACACTCATAGTTACATCAGATCTCAATTTTAGATCTATGTACTTTGCATGTCTTCCTTCACAAATTCGCTTTCATACTTATCTCTTTTTTTTAGTTCATGCATACCGCATCACACATCATCACTACTAATTCATTGATTCACATATGAAAACAAAGAAATAAATTCCTTCCTTTATACCACACTCAAATAATTAGAAATGAGTTGGCATATAATTACAAAATAAAAGTTTCCACACGCTACATCAAAATTACACAAAACTATCAGCTTCCAAATACAATAAATCTTCACTCATGTGACCTCAAAGTCTTTGCTATCATACACATCACTATAAATGTGTTTTCAACTTCCCTTTAACTAAAAAAAACTAGATTCCATCCCAATTAGGAGATATCATCCAATTTCCACAAACCGCTACTCAGGAACACTGCCTAAATACTGCTTCTATCAAAATGATCATAACTTCCATGAATAAATGAACTACTATCTACACTCTTAACCATAGATATATAACATATCAAAGAGTATAACCTCAACTTCACATAGCTCCAACTACAATAACCCACATGTGCTAATCCAAACTCTGTCTTCTTCTCTGCAAGTCTTTGGTAAATCACTGTGTTGACATCAAGGACAATCATAGTCATGGATGCAACAAAAAATACTACATAATGACTACCAAACATTTAACATTCATTCCTAATAGTATAAAGAATAGATATCCACTTCCTAGAATTAATGAACTATTCGATCAAATGAAAGGAGTAATGGTGTTCTCAAAAATTGACTTAAGATCTAGATACCATCAACTCTAGATCAAGGAGGAAGATATGGAAAAAAAAAAGTTTAGAACAAGGTATCAGAATTATGAATTTATAGTATTAACTTTTGGTTTGACTAATGGTCTTGCAACATTCATGAACTTGATGAATAGTGTATTTTGAGATTGCTTGGATAAATTTGTAGAGATTTTTATTGATGATATTTTAATTTATTCCAAGAATCTTGAGGATCATGAGTAGAACTTGCATATAGTTTTGTAGTGCCTAAGAGATAGGAAATTGTATGGAAAACTATCCAAGTGTTCATTTTATAAAAAATAAATCCATTATTTGAGACATATAATTTCTGCTAAGGGAATTGTAGTGGATCCTGCAAAGATTCAAGCTATACTTGAATGGCCAACACCATAGAATGTGAGTGAAGTTAGAAGCTTCATGGGGCTTGCAAGATATTACAGGAAGTTCATGGAGGGATTCTCCAAGATAATGACACCTATTACATTCCTTCAGATGAAATGAAAGAGGTATGCATGGATAGAGTTTTGTGAGCAAGCTTTCTAGTCATTGAAGTAGAAACTCACATCCACACCCATACTAGTTATACCAGATCATAACGGTCATTTTACTATTATCATAGATGCTTCAGGTGAGGGTTTAGGAGGTATACTTATGAAGAATCATAAAGTAGAGGCTTACAAGTCACACAAGATGAAGTGGTACAAGATTAACTATGTGGCTCATGATTTAGAACTTTCTACCATAGTTCATGCACTTGTGATGTGGAGACACTAACTTTTAGGTAAGCCTTTCAAGTTAAAAATAGATCACATGGGTTTGAGGTACATCTTCACTTAACCCAACCTTTATGATAGACAGAGGTGATGGATATAATTCTTGAGTGAGTATGATTCTGGTATTGAATATATCAAAGGGATAGAACATAGGGTAGCTGATGCCTTAAGAAGGAGACACATTGCATCTATTTCAACTACCTGAATAGGCCTAAAGGAATAGGTGTTGCAGAAACTCCAAAGTGATGACCATTATGAGTTGGTCAAATCAGCATTGCAGAATGATCTAACAGACCACCATTTTGATGGTTACTCTTTTGATGAGGATGGTATTTTAAGATACCAAGGGAGAATGTATATTCCCAACCAGGATGGGTTGAGGAAATTGGTTTTTGAGAAGATGCATTGCACTCCATTTTCCAAGGCATCCAAGAGTGAATAAGATGCTTGTAGATATATGGCCATTATATTTTTGGCCTAGACTTAAAAGGGATGTGGTAGCATCTATAGGTCAGTCTCTAGAATGCTAGCGGGTCAAAGATGAGCATGTCCATCCAGCTGGACTTTTGTATCCTCAAGAGATACCATAATACAAGTGGTAGGTTATCACTATGGACTATGTCAAGGTTTGCACATGACTAAGTGCAAGCATGATTTAATCTTGGTTTTGGTTGATAAATTGACCAAGGTTTCTCATTTCATACCAGGTAGTTGTAGGGATGGGTCCTTAGCCAAGAAATTTGCTCAGGGGATTTTTAGACTTCATGGAGTACCTAAGACCATAATATTTGATATAGACACAAGGATGACATCAAGGTTCTAGACAACCTTAAACACTTCTTTGGGAACTAGATTGAATTTTAGCACAACCTATCATCCTCAGACAGATGGGAAAACTGAGAGGGTAAATCAAGTTCTTGAGGACTTATTGAGAATGTATTGCATGGATCAATAGTACAAGTGGGAAGATTATGTTCCTTTGGTTAAATTTTCTTATAATAATTCACATCATTCTTCTTTAGGTATGGATCCTTTTGAAACACTACATGGTAGAAAGTGTCAGACACTAGTCAGTTGGGACAGGGTAGAAGACAAGATAATTATTAGTCCTAATTTGCCAAGGGAGATGGAAGAGCAGATGACTCTTATTTGAGAAAGGTTGAAGGAATTCATTGATAGGCAGAAGAGTTATGTAGACAAGAATTGTACTTTGAAAAAATTCTTAGTGGTAGACAAAATTTTTCTTTGTGGGAGGCCGCACAAGAGATCTATATCTTTTGGCAGACCTTCTAAGCTCACACCTAGATATGTTCGGCCTTTTGATGTTTCGGAGATTATCAATCTTTTTGCATATAGACTGGCCTTGCTACCCACTCTTGCCTATATTCATAATGTGTTTCATGTATCTTTACTAAAACTTTACCATCTCGATGCTTCTCATATCCTTGATTGGCATGCTTTACATGTACATTGATCAGCGTACCATCAGGGTACGCGATAGAGATATCTTGTAGTATAAGGTCCAATGGGACCAATTCTCAGTTGACAGTGCTACATAGGAGGATGCAGATGATATGATTATATGTTTTCTGCATTTACTTCCATGGACTTATATATGTTATTTGATTCATGTTTTTTTGTTAGTTTATGATATGACAACATATGTAGTATTTTTTTCATAAGACATCAGGATGACGTCTTCTCTTAGAGGGGAAGGATGTCATAACCAATTTTTTAGACACTAAAACTATTTTAAATAATTTTCAACTTTTTATTGACTTATTGACTTGGTTTCTTGTTGACGACCTAAGTCGATTAAATTATTTTGTTTGATGTGTTTTATGATATGATGGATAAATATATATCTAAATTTTTTATTTTTAGTTAGAATGTTATGTAAATGTTAAGGAGGATTTATCATGTTCAAAAAGGATGTTATGTGTAATAATATCATTTTATTATGATTTGATTAAAAAAAAGTACAAGATGAATTTATTCAATTCGAATTGATTATTGATTTAGTAACTAACCTACTCATTAAGAAATTGAGTTGATCTATTGGTGATAGGACAGAAGATGGGAGTTTGGCCAAGGTAGGGGAGCTTAGCTCCTCGGTAAGGGTGAGTTTAGAATTATATGGTTAAAATTCACACACCACATAAATATTTTTCTAGTTACAAAGAAATTTAATGATGTGAATTGGTTATATATTCAATCTATGTTTGAGAGAAAAACATAAACTTGTGTTAGTAGAGTTAAAAAAAAACTAGTATAGATGTAGCATTTGTTTGTTTTAAATATTTAAATTCATTTTTATAATGAAATTTTTGAATAATGTAAAATAGTTATTATCTTGTGATTTCTTTTTAAAAAAATGAATTGATGTTATTTTAATTTGAAAGTTAAAGTTTGAATATAATTGATTCATAAATCTAACCCAGTCAAAAGAAAAAGTTATCTTTTAATGTGTTTAACCTCTCTAATTCAAGTATCTCATTGCTACAAGCAAGAGGGAATAAGTTAACTTGGAGTTGAATTTATTGACTTTGACTGGAAATTCTATTTTTGGCTTTAATTTTACACATGACTACATATAAGAGAAAAGGAGGTGCTGAATAGGGACTGCTGACGATAGTTTATTAAAAGAAGGTAGTAATGAATCGAGAGAAGGATCAAAGAGGAGGGGAATAGAGTGAATGTTAAGTAGATTAAAAAATAGCAAAAAGAGGTGGAAGAAAAATGCAACCTAAGGGAAGAAAAAAATGTAGAAGACTACTCCATCAGCTGCATTGAAAGGAGGATAGGCATAGGGATTTTGGAGGATACAAATTGTTAAATAAAGGTAGAAAAGAACATAGCAAGAGAGAAAGAAAGAGGTAATAATGTAGAGAGTAGGGATTGTGAGATAGGGAGAAAAGAAGAAAATGTAGGGGGGAGAAAAGGGAGGTATTAAGAAGAAGATAAAACGCAAGGAAGGAAGGTAAAGAAAATGTAGAGCAAGGGAAAAAATGTAGGAGGAAGAGGGAAGCACATAAAAAGGGAAGGGAGTTACACGTACAAAACAGGGAAGGATGAATCATGGGGAGCTTCTCCAGAATTGAAAGATAGCTAAGGTGGTCAAGTAGGGTGTGTCATGCCCAAAATTTAACCAACCAAAAATGCAACAATTTTTTTTTTAAAGAAATGTTAAAGAGTAATGTTCAAAGGTTAAGTGTAAGTTGACAACAGTTAAGTCAGCCACAATCTAGGATCAAGTTTTGGAGAGTGTTATGCTAAGGAGTAGCAATAGGATGATTGGGTCTAGCAGACTAAAGTTCATAACTATTTTTGCAAAAGTATCGATTTCGGAGAGCAGAACCCTAGTGTATACGGTTTCCATTTAGAACTCCCATTCATGATGCATCCAAGGTATCTAGGGCATTAAATAATCATCTTATCCCAATTAGGCTATACCAACAATTAGTATGCCTACCTAGATTATAGTTCTCGATTAAGGTTTGACTAACTATTAGATAATTTATCTTTCAATGATGGTTCTTGAGTTAACTACAATAACAATTGGATCTTAATTATAATCTGACAATAAACCTATTAATGTTAACTAGGACAAAATGAATTCTCGATTATTAAAAAGATATCAATTACACTAACCAAAACTAATTCATGCTGTTAATCTACTAATACACTAATTAATTTAAATGGGTTGATAAGTATTATATCATAACCTATTAACCAATGATGAATTAATAATTTGAATAGTACCGACTAACCTATCATTAATGATCTTATTTAACTAATTATGACTAGAGTAAAGCAACTGTCCAATGTCAATTTATTTTATTAGTATCAAAATCTGGACAAGTTAATCATAAGTCTCCTATAACAAATTTCCTATCTAATGATTAATTGTAATAGAGAATTTATTAACAAAAGAATTAAAACTAATGCATAAGAATAACTAAAACAATTTTATTAAATCCCGAAAGGAATAAATTATGCTATTAGACTAGCAAATTGATTTACTACAAATAACCTAGAACACATTAACCATGATCTATTAGTAAGTAATTAATTTTTTAATAATATTAAATTCAATCACAAGCAAAATCCATATCTAACAAATAAAATTGTTAACCACAAGAACAAACAGATTCTAAAAGTTAATCTACTCATAAATCTCCTAATTTTGAGTAAATTAATTTGTCTAACAATAAATTAAATCACAAAATACAATTTGTATTAAACAAATAAATTTAATAGCAAAAAGACAATTCAAATTTCTAAAAGCTAACCTACTAACCTATCCTATCGCCTCCCTCTACCTATCCCTACTAACCATCACATCTCATCACCCCACTATCGCTAGCCATAACTAAAGTTTGCAAAAATAACATACAAGGAAATCCTAATAACCACTAAGGCTTGCATGAGTTTCAAGGAAGGAAACCCTTTAGAAAGGGCAATGCATGTTTCCAAGCAAGGAGACCCTTTTGGGTAGACATGCACTTGACTCAAGGCAAGGGAAAATGGGGCTCACTTTGCACATTCAACCAAGACAAGGTTTATTTAACAAGCCTTATATTTTTGCAGGATATTGAGTAATCCACTTGCTCAAGTATTTAAGAGATGACAGCCTATGTGCATGGGGAAATGGGAGGATAAGTGGTGTGAGGTTTGGGTGGGAAAAAACCAAGGAGCATGGTGATTTGACCCCCCCCTCTTCTCCTACTTAAAAAGGGTTTGAGTATTTTTTTTCATTAAAAGCCATGTCATCCCACCAACTTACTACACATGGAGAAGAAGAAGTAAGGGAAGATGCTTGAGTGTGGGGGCCCACAAGCTAACAAGTGGGATAGGTTTATTTTGATTTACAATCAACATGGGTTAGTGGGTAATAGTATGGGGTAAGATAGGGGTTTAGGTTATTAATTCTAATTAGGGGAGTATAATGGGAAGGGAAGGGAATGTTCTCTATGGCAAGAGAATTACTTCCTTCACATACAAAATCTAGAGAGCATTTTGCTCTTAAAAATTTGGGAAATGTCATTGCAAATATATGATTTTTCCTTTAATTTATTTGCTTGTTTTTTTTTGAAAGCCAAATGAATGCATTGATTTATCCAATTAGTGTATTATACAAGGAGAATTATGGGTTGAATATTAGTTTTATGAGATTTTAACATAGTAATCTAACATGTTCATTTGTTCATTGTTTCATGCTTCAATTTAGAGGAATAAAAATGAGATTTTGTTCAAATAGAGATTGATTATAATGAATATGAAAATTTACAACCAACATTTAGAGAGATTACTAAATTCATACATCAACTAAAGTTTGCAAGCTAATGAAACTATTTCATTGTCTATTCTATCAACCTTGGATAGTATTTCACAAAGAAAGAATAACTTCCCTATTACAAGAAATATAATACACTAAGCATGAAAGTAATGATTCATTATTTTTATTATGGTAAGCTCTTCCAATACAAATAAATATTCTTCATGATGGAGAAGTCTTCATATTTACATGACTAACATACAATGTTCCAATTCATAATGAAGAAAGCATTCCACATGTTTCTTGAAGAAGGTTTTCAATAAACATTACAATATGCAACAAAAGGAGAATCCTACTACAAGGATCAACAATACAACATCATAAGGTGCTTCTACACAATCACACCAAAGAGTGAACTCCTTCAAGCTTCATCCACATGGATCTTGACATCAATACCTGCAATGAAAGGGAGAGAACCATGGGATGCTCACCTCCCAACCTAGGTCTCTATGAGACCTCCCCCGAGCTTGGAGAACCAAGGCTAAATAGGTATGCTCAACAAAATGCTCACAAAAATACACATATGAAAAAATAACAATTAACTCCCTCCCAAGGCTACACAAATGAGTTTTATAAGCTCATTGAAAGAGGGTGAAGGTGGGCTTTTCCAAGGAGGAGAATGCCATTTCATTCAAATTTTCTCAACATGAGTATTTCATTGCCTCTTCAAGGCTACATTATCAAATGTCCATACACATACTTTTCTTATCAACATCCTCAAGATGCAAGGATACAAATGGCTTCATGGAGCCCATACACCATGAATTTATCCCTCTTCTCCAAGAGAAGAGACTCTCACCACAATGGAGAGGCTAACTAACCCCTTCACCCAAGGCCACTTCTTCCCTTCCCAAAGGGTTAATAATGTCTCACTCCCATGAACAAGAACTCCCTCATTCAAGAAAAAATAAAACCATAAACATAAATTCAAAACCCAAATCCCATCCCATACAAAACAATAATACAAACAACATTTCACATATGCAAGAGAGAGCAAGAACAACATGCTAATCTAGTGGAACAAATAAGAAAACTTCCATGAAAATGAGTGAGCTAACCTTCACAAGTGTTATGGAAAATGAATTTTGAGAAGAGCCAAATCCCTTATCCTTCCTCAATCCAAACCCTAATGTCTCTAAAATTAGAGAGTGGGTGAACACCCACTAACTCTACCAAGGGCCTCTAAAAAAACCTCCAACTTCTACCCACCCACCATCAATAAATTTAGACTTGACCCTATGGTCCTTTGGCTTTTCCTTGTCCCCTATCATAAATGCATGATTGAAAGGAAGTGTGGAGTTGGGTAAAGGTCAAGACTTCATCCAATTTCGTAGCTTATGGTAAATTGGTCATAAAATGGGTCACCAAGGTCACTAGGGGGTTATAGCTGTGTTAAAAACATTCCTAACCCATATCCCTACTACTTAGGTACTTAAATTATGCTAAATATGACCCTTAGGACCTCTTTTTGGCCTCTAGGAGAGGCTAAAAAAAATGAATTTAAATAATCACATAAAAAGTGTCAAGTGACACTAACAATTACACATCACATACAAAATGTCATGTCCTAAACGACAACATGAAGTTAACTAATAACACACATGCAAATTCACATTTACAACAAGTTCACATTACAATGAGGTTTTCAATCCCATATCGGATTAAACTTTGGCTTACTCAGTTCACATATGTTTAGCCTTGATTCTCTAAATAATTCTATGGTTCTCTTACCTACACACTAAACATCGAGCATCAGTAGTTCAAGGTAGTAAAATCACATGAAATATACATATCTAATTCATTATTTAACAACATAAATCAATATGCAGAATTCAATCCTAATTAAAAAAAAATTCATTCAATAATGTTTAAAAATCATAATTACATAATCATCATGACATGTCATTCGTGAAGTAATCAAATCTAAACATGATCCAATCTTCTCATCAATTCACATTACTAAAGATGCATAATCAAAATCATGACATACTCTAGATTCTAATCCACATCTCAATGTAATCCACATAATATAATAATCATCATCAAAAATAATGTCTTGAGTCTCTGTTAGGATAATCAAAAAGTGTATCAATTTATCAAATCATGAAGTATCAAAATGTGAATGATCAAAAATGCTATGATGGGTCGGGGTGAGGCCTCACAGGGTGTGTTATTTTCAAAATTTAAACACAAATTTGTTTGAGATTTAAGAACATCATTGTTGGAATGATCTTATTAGAAAAATGATTCATTTTCTTTTGTTTTAATCTCTGTTCAATATAATTCAATTCCACGCCACCTAAATCTCCCTCTACTCCTTTAGTAACAAATGTTTTTTTTAGAGATTTCTTAAAAGCCATCTTAGCTTAGCCAAGAAATGATGTTACAACTCTTTCCATTTACAAAAACTCCCAGAATATAAGAATTTGGTAAATTTAAGGTTTAGAGTTAATTATCATGCCTTAGTTTTAGATTTAATGGTCACTCTATATGTAATTGATTCCAAGTCTTCTAGAGACCACCACTTAATAGTTGCAACAACACTCTTTAATGGCATACCAGTGTCAAAGAATAGGTTCTTCTTAGTTTTTTTTTGGCCAAATCTATATTAAATAATCACGCTATATGAATCATACTTTTTCTTCCACAATCAGCTTAATGCATACATAAAGTAGACAATGGACAATGTGAATGCTTTATTCCTAATTTCTATGAAATGAACCTATATCCCATTCTATAATAGAAAACTTCAAGGTTTTAGAGCTAGAGAATCCTATGGTCCATTTTGTTTTTCCTGTGTGGAACAAAGATACATGATAAGGATATGATTTATGTCAAGGAAAATAATTGCACTCTCCATTTCTTCAGATGAGTTCTTCCACGTTGTAAATAGCTTTTCATCTCAATTCTCATTATTTTTGTTTGCAGCTCCTATATTTCCATCATGCTCTGTTGTGCAGTGATTTAAAGGATTTTACCTTATGTCTGTGAGTCCTTATCTATGGTTTTTTAAGTTTCCACCATGAGTCATTACTAGAACATCAAATTTTAATCAAGCAATAAAACCAAAAGTTGCATGACTTGTAATGTGTTTTCTGAAGGTCTCCAATTCCTTCTTGATGTTAATCTTCTTGGTAACCTAAAAAAAAGTAATATAGAATAACAACCACTTTAGGAAAGTGAGCTATAACTCATTACATTGATGATTAGAAATTACATTAGAAATGATACAAACATGTCTCTGATAGAAGAACAAAGAAATTAGAAAGCATCTTGATTATTGTCCTATATTATGTAACCGAAATGTTTGTCTTTAGAGCCTTTGTGCCTCTTTATGTTTATTTAATTGCTTATGCAACATGTTTTATATTTTTGGGTTGGTATTTTGGTTAGATATTTGTTGGATAATGAAAGGTTTATGCTAGTTTTTTTTCAAGCTTAGATCATACCTTCTATACTGTACTTTTCTATTGAAAATATTAAATAAAAAATAAAACTTATCATAATAGGAATGTTCTCAAAAAGGGTGTTATTTATTGTTATTCTTATGTTCAAGAATTGATGTGTAATGTGGCTTGGACAGAGAAGGCTAATTTAACTGTATTACCTATCAGTGAAACTGATATTTTCAAGATACTTTGGCCAAAGTTTAATTTCGCATATGTATCATTAATATGCTTTGTTAGTTATGTAATTTTCTATATGCCACCCTATGATTAGGATTTCTACTTAGACTAAAGAATGTTAGGTAGATAGTTTCACAGTTGCATCATATTCTTCTGACTCATCAGTGTCGAGATGCTAGTCTCCTCGAGTAGGTTCGGTGCATTTTCCATTTCAGACTAAGCCTCAAGGGAGCTAACCACTCCATGGTTGGGAAAAAAAAGTGCCTGAGTCACACTCCCATCTTAGGATTTGTAGGTGGATGTGTTTTCTAGAGGCTTAGAAGATAGGGTTTACTAATTGTGTGGTGCCTTGTTACCATTTATTTAATGGTTTGGCAAAAGATATTATTCATTGATTATTGTATATTCTAATTTATATGGTTTGGATCGATAGAATGTTGAAATTCTCATAATATGATATATTTTATTGCCTAAATGATTGTACTCTTCAATAATTTGGTCGAATGTTGTAATTTGTAACTCTTTTTCATGAATATTTTATGTCAACATTTTCACTAGTAAATTTTAGCATCATTTGTGATGCTCATTGGTCTATTTTTCAACTCAAAATGGTCGATAGAACAACCATTTGTGTTGTCAAACTTTCTCTATCAATTTTTCCAATTTTCCCCTAAAGGTTGAATATTCGACTCACCATTTGGTTGAAATTTTGATTAAAAACAACATCCAAATTGCCAGCTATGATATTACCAGCATTCATCATTTTCAACCAACCTTGGTCAAATTATCCACTACTGTATATGTCATGAGTATGGCTTTGACGTCGAAGAAAATAGTCATGTTGGTTGAAAAATTGATGACAATTTGAGTTTTTTAAAATAAAATAATATATATTAATCAGCATTTGTAAAATCCCTCCATGAGGTGAACAATGCATATTATAGCAATTTAATAGTTTGGCTTACTATGTTAAACAATCCTGCTTTCCTCCAAAGTGATATTAGTTTGGTTTACTAGTTTAATCTGGATCACTAGTTTAAGAATGGTTTTTTTCATGTTTGAATGTACCATTGAATGAAGTTTGGCTATATTAAGTGCAATCTTAAGACTTGTGACTCTTCAAATTATCTTGTTTCCTTCAGACTTCCAGTGTTCATGATGAGCTACATAAGTATAACAAGTTTGGATGGTTTCATAAATTAAAGACTATGAACAATTTTTTTTGTCCATGGGATCTTGAAAAATTGAGCTTCTCTTTATTTTGAGAATATTGTAACATTCTCTACTTAACAGGGCCAACCACGTGAAGGTGGAAGCTCATCTAGCCCCTCCTAGGAGCCTCTTATGACCCCTCACAACACTTTAAGACCTCTAAGATGTATTCTTAGGGATCGTAAAGGGTCATACGGGGTCATAAGGGGTCCTAGGACACAATAGTTGAGAAAATAAATGTAGGCATCACACATGGTCACAATTATTTGGAGATACAATATAATTAAGTTTATACCCAGATGATGCAATACAACCACTACTCCTCTAGTTCTAAGTTGACACTGTAGGGTCTAAAAACTAATCAAGATAGGGTTTTTGGATCCTACAGTGTCAACTTAGAACTGGAGGAGTAGTGGTTGTGTTGCATCATTTGGGTATACCACTGAATTATGTTGTATCTCTGAAGAATTGTGACCATGATGCCTACATTTATGTTTCTTAGCCATTGTGAGATTAAAAGTCTTCTAAGGAACATGTCATGTCTATGTGGAACTATATAAGATCATCACCAAAGGTGCACAATTCATATTAATAGTTTGGCTTACTATGTCAAAAAATCATATTGCATTCCTCCAAAGTGATATTAGTTGCACTTACTACATTTATTTGTGGTTCATTACTTTTCACAACACATCAAAATAATGCAATTCCATTTTGTTGTCCTTTGGTTTACTTGTTTAATCTAGATTACTAGTTAAAGAATGATTTGTTTCATGTTTGAATGTACCATTGAATGATGTTTGGCTATATTAAGTACAATCTTAAGACTTGTGACTCTTCAAATTTTCTTGTTTCCTTTAGACTCCGAGCATGTGTACTATGAGGTTTCCTGCAACAAATGGACTTGTGATGATTTTTACAATAGTACATGTGTTATAGGAAAGCTCATGATACCGCTTAGGCAAATCTGAATGTACATCACCTATGCATATAAGAGTTGATCAAAGAAGGTATATGTATAGGTGAAAAACATGAATATTTGACCAAGCAATACTGGGAGCTAGACCCAGTAGAAAATGGACTTGTGATGATTTTCACAATAGTACATGTGTTTTTGGGTAGGCTTCCAATAGTGCTTAGGCAAACCTGCATGTTCATCACATGTGCATATGAAGTGGCTCTAATGGCAGATACAGTCACTGAATTTTGCATACTCCTTTTTTGGGGGGGGGTTGATATTGTCAGACATGGTCTTTCTTTAATGGAATGATTTGTTACCTGTACATTGACTAGAATGCTGGTGGAAGAAGGATGATTTGTTTGCAACCTGCAGATACAGACACTGAGCAACTATTTTCTCAACTCTAATTTTCTCAACAAAAAGGGACATTTATCATAGCCATAGAAACATGATTATTTTAAAATGGAATACACCAAGGCGTACCATCATAAATAATGACCATTTACAATAATGAACAATAATCCTATATCAAATAGCTCATTTTTTTTATCAGCATGTGTAGTCTTTGTGTATATGAAAAATGAATGAAATATCAAGCTGAAATAAAATAATGAATAAAAATTCAAATTAAAGGCCTAATTTATCATGAGCAACAAAAAATGCAAAACCCCACAATTAAAAAAAGAAACACGCTTTGTCAACAATGTTCAAAATCTTGTCACCAAGTACAAACATAGGAAATAAAAAAGGGACAAAAGACAAGAAATAAGAAAAAACATTAGGACTATAAAAAAACCATTAAGACTATAGAAAATTAAGTTCTAGAAATGGATAGTTTTGATGCTTTGCCATTACAACAATTGAGCATTCATCATTTGGTATATGAATAGGTGAAAAACATGTAGATTTGATCAAAAAGTTCTCAGACCTAGACCCAGCAGCAAATGGACTTGTGATGATTTTCACAATAGTACACGTGTTTGTTATCTCTATTTGACCATTAAGTATTGTCATTAGTATCAAATAAGATCATTCGATAACCTAAGCTATTCAAGTCGGTAAAGGTTGGAATAAGGAGTTACACAAGTTAGTCGGTTGAACTTACAAAGCCTTCACACCAAGCAGTTACAAGGAAGAACATCAAGCTATCAGAATATGGGTTTAACCGAGCATGTTTACCGAGTGTCACAAATTACCAAGTATTGAGCTAGTGAACATTTAGCATTCTAGACACCGAGCATCAATTAATTCACAAAACAGGGAATGCAGTGTTTACCGAGTTATTCAAGGAATGACATAGTAATAAACAATGACACATATCTCTATGCAAATGCTCTACACAAATCTTTAAATGATTTACCATGATCGAGACACATTTATTATGGATGTAATCATTTAATTTTGTGATGATTCCTATGTAATAGTTAGATCTAGGTTATTTTTGTACACCGTAGATCTTAGGTTTTCTAAGATGTTGCAAAACTAATTAGGTCAAATTAGTTTTCTATTTAATTTTATTAGATGTCATTTTAAAATATGCATGATAAGGAGATCATGAAGTAGTAGCCACATACAGGACATCAATAATCAGACAAGGGTTTGCATGAATGAAAAGTTATTAGAGATAGTATCAGTTTATCATAAACAAACAAGGCTACCGAGCATGATAGACAGTAATATTCTACACATCAAGGTGAAATCTACTTAGTATTTCATAGATCTGATTTAGACAAGAACAAGTTGTCATTTACAGATATTTTACGTTATCAATTTAATCATTGTAGTAGGATTGTAAATCTCTTAACAAAGTAGACTTAACCATCTGTTGTAAATCTCCTAACCGAGTGCAAACTTATTTGATGTTGTTAAAATCCTTTCACAAGGTAGATCTAATCAACCTTACATTACTCCTAATAGGGTAAGATCATCATAAGTGATCGCAATTGTAGCCTTAACTAGCATACTTTATTTACCATAGTAGTGAAGAATATGTGGGTGTCATCCCTAACATAGTTTTTACCTTCTAATAAGGGTTTATGCATAACCAAAATACTTGAGTCATGAGCTAACATTTTCATGAATGTTTTATTATTTTGTTTACATGCATTTTAAATTTACAAGTTATTTCAATGTATGTTGTAAACAAGGGACTACTATTACAGATTGTTAATTAGTGAAAGTTTTGTTGGTACTGATTCACCCCTCCCCTCTCAATACTCTATCTTTCCTATCCCAACAATTGGTATCAGAACTAGATCTCTTATTTGGAAGTTTAATCACTGAACATGAAAGATCTAAGGATGGAGAGATATAAGTTGGATAAGAATATTGAGAATCAAAATATACAAATACAAATATTCATTGAACAATACAAGCAATTCAGAGATGAATTAAAGAAGTTGTTGATTCAGAGAACGGATATGGCTATTTGGTACTATGAGACTGATTATCATCAAGAAGATATTGATTACATCAAATTTTTGTAGGAGCACATATCAAATGTTGTTATTTCTAAGTTTAATGGTTATTGATATAGTTGTAACAAGTATGGACATCGGGCATATGAGTGCAGATCTAAGTTGAAGAGGACTCCTAAGTTTAATGGTTATTACTATAGTTTTAACAAGTATGGACATCAAGAACATGAGTGCAGATCTAAGTTGAATAGGAATCCTAAAAAACCTTACATAGAGAAACATTGTCACACTTGCAACAAGCATGGACATACATCACAAGAATACAAAATAAAGATGAAGCAAGTCTGGACACTGAAAGGACAAAACAAGATCTATCAATTGAGAAGACAAGGTACTGCTTATACTTGGGATTACAACACATGGGTTAGTTGTACATCATGTGGAAGATATGGACATATAGAAGCTAACTTCAAGAGGAAGAACTAGAGAGGCAGATCTCACAACTAAACAAACACTAGTATGGCATGTTTACATTGTCACAAGGTCGGTCACTTAAGTAAAGATTGTAGACACCGACCACTAGAAACACAAACTTATGAGAATGGAAATAAAATTGAAGATATCATGAGGATAAGAAACAATGTTTGGATAAAAGCATTAGGTGATAATGTTGAGTAATGTAGTTGGTGATGTGCCTCATCCATTGGATTGGGTGACATCACAACTTCCACCTAAGTTGAGAAGGTATGTATGGAACTACTAATTCTAATCATTTTTATCTATTATACAGTTCCTTATATAAGGTGTTCACATACCAAATCTGCATGACTTAAGATGCACTATGGTTTTACATACTTATGATCTTTAAGTGTTAATAGTTGGTATATGCTAGACTGGGTGAAAACTTGCTAGTCGGTAACTATGGGCAAGCTTAACCAAGTGCCAGTATTAACTGAGTAAGTCTTCATGTGTTAATTGAGTGATAGATATTTCAAAGTATACACTAGGCATGACTTTTTGTACTGAGTCATGTTAGGTCAAGCATTTATTGCAAAAAATTTGAGTGGGAATTTGAAAATTTCTATAAATACACAATGGACTTCGCTTATTTTTTACATTGCAATCATGAAGAGCTAAGAGACTTCAGAGAGAATTTGAGAAAAGTATTTTTAGAGCGATTGAAAAAAGATTTGAAGGATTCTAAGCATTTTTCATCATTGTTACGACTATGTACTATCATCACTGAGCTATTGCATTGATATTTCCTGAAGCCCAAAAATGAAGAACAATGGCATCCGCATCTAAAGTCAACAAATATAAGACTAACGTAGGTCAAGGGATGGTGGATCCAATTAAGGATAGTCCAAACCTTACAACTAATCAGAAAAACATAGCAGAATACTCATAACACAACACAACCAATTGTTTAACTTTGATTTTCATTAACATGCCCAGCTATAAGGCCTTTTGGGTCAGGGCAAATTACAATCAATAAACAATTGTGCAAGATCTACTGCAGATCCAATACAAACTCTAGCTGGTCCAGCTCTAAAGACAATCAAAGGCTGATGGAAACCCTAAGGTAGATCTAAACTTGAGCTCGCAAGCCTCCAAGAAATCTCCTTATTCCCAAGTATGCAACCACTAGCTCTACTATTACAAACTATCTGATAGGAATCAAATCTGCAAGTTCATGGAAACAACTTTTCCACAACTTCACCAACTCTAGCTTCAGCATCACATCTCTTAGCTTATGCCCTTCACTACCAAGAACTATCTCTTCCTCCCCTAAACATCTACCCAAGCTCCCCTTAAATACTAATCATTAGCCACAAGTCGGCAAGATGAAAACCCAAAGCCTTCCTAACAAATATTAAATGCCATACAATTTGGCTTACAAAATGTATACAAACATTTAATATAGCATGTCAGCCTCCAGATACACTTAGGAGAATCCAAAAAAAGATACAATTAATAAATGCACCAAGTCAGCCCAACAAATCACACAGAACTCCAGTCGAAAAGTCAGATCTACTGAGCAACAGTGAAATAACCAAGCCAACCAAGCATTGCCGAGCACCAATGTTGACTAAGCACCATAGGCATGACCAAGTAACCTATTCATTGAGTGCCAGAGACTACCAAGTTCCTTCAGTGATCGAGCTTCCTTCAATGACCGAGGTTGTCAGTCAAGGCTACAACCAAGTAAAAACTGGCCAAAACATAAACACTTATGCAGTTTCACCGAGCACACAGAATGCCCCTGCATTAGACACCCCAGGTTCCAAAAGATGTTCATATGTAAGAAGAACATATTCTAGGATTCAACACATGAACCCTGAACTAGTTCTTCACATACAAGTCCTCCACTTTTTCTGCTTGCAACTTCTTCCACTTATGTTTCCTCTGTCTCTTCAAGTCTTTTCTAGACAATGCACAGGTCAATTCTCCATACTGATCATTCATTTTCACTGGATTCACAACCTCAACTTGGCTACCAATACTCAAGTTTCTCCTACCGAGCATTACATCCATCAAAGGCATCAGTGAAAACTTCATGTCATTCTTCTCAATAGTAAAGACAATCTTCACACAATCATACATAGCCCTGCAATCATACTGCCAAGGTCTACCAAACAATATATGATAGCTATCCATGTGCATAATGTCACATAACACAAGATCCCTATACTAGCCAATCTAAACATCAATGAAGCATTATTCTCTTACTTCCAAGGCATGAACATCTTGCAACCAACCAATACTATAAGGACATGGATGTTTCATTCTACTCAAACTAAGTTTCTTAACCATGTCCTCAGCAACAAGGTTATCAGTACTTCCAATATCAATAATAAAATCATAGAGTTTACCTCCAGACTTGCATCGGGTCCTAAAAAAGTTACTCCTCTGACAAGGTTCATCCTTTGTACCAAGAAATGTTCACCGAAGCAGCAAGTTCTCTATTTCAAGTTCATTCTGAATGTTCTCATTTATCACAGTAGTTCATTGGTCAACCTTCTTCTATGTACACTCAAAAGAATAGTGTCCTTCCTCCCCACAATTATAGAAAGTAGCTTTAAAGATAACTCTACCTATCTTCTTCTTAGGTTCCATAGGTTTCTGTTCATCTTCTGCATCAGTCAGTTTCTCCTTCGCCAAGTGATCAACTTTCTCCTTCCCTCGAGAGTTATTAGGTTGTTTCCTTTTCAACTTCTCTTCTACCCTCAGAGCATACTGATAAGCATCTTCTATAGAATCAATCTTCAACATACCAAGCTCATCCTAAATATTGAATCTTAGACCATTCACATACTGAGCCACCTTTTCTTTACCAATCTCTTGGTGTCCAGACCGAATAGTAAGTTTGTGGAACTCAGTATAATCTTCAACAAAAAAATCCTTCTATTTCAGATTCTGTAACTTCTTAAACAATTCAAGCTCATAGTCAGTAGGTATGAACTTAGCTTTCAATTTAGTCACCATCAACCTGTTAGGAATGGGAACACTAAGAGGGGGGGGGGTGAATTAGTGTTCGCTGAACTTTAACTTTTCTCTTTAATCTTTATACTAAATTACAAATGATTAAGTACTGAATTAAACATTCACATAAACATGAAACATGAAATCAACACATGACACCAATATGGTTATGGGGAAACCCAAATAGGTAAAAACCCCGATGGGAATTGACACCCACTAATATTATGCACTAGTGTTTTGTGATCCTTTCTAGAAGATCCTTTACCATGTTAGGAGTATCTTTACAATGCTTTAAGTACAGTAGACCTTGTTAAGGATCAGACCCTATTAGGAGTCTTTTAAAATGATCCCTATGAGGGGAGTGGACTCACTATCCTAGAGCTCACTGCTCAAATGGTGAAGGCTGCAACCTTCTAATTTCAGATACACACTATATCTGCAGGTGAACTATCACTATGACATTGCTTGTCAGATCAGTTCCTTTGATGTGCTAATGCTTTAACCTCTTGCAAAGATCTAATACATCTTATGCTGACTTTGCATACTTCTTCTCTACTTAGCACAACTCTCTTACAACTTCCATACTAAATACAATGGGCATCCTTATATTTATATGCTCATATAAACAAAGCAATTAGGTCAGCCCTGTGACTAATTACAAACAATGCTTCCAAATGAATTGGCTTAAGCGTGCTTAAAATCATACATATAAACATGTTAGAAACCTAAATACAATGGGCACATGGCCTTTACAACATTACATTATCACCACAAACCAAAATACTAATTGTTGGCTTCATCCTCTATTCTCTGCTGGCACACACTGGCTGTGCAACTTCAATTGACTGTAACTTTCACATCTTTGCATATATACTTATGCACTCATAGACTAAGCATAATTATAGTCTAATAAGCTTAACTTCTAGGGCACATACCATAATTCATCCATACACATGTGTGTTGATGCTCTAAGCTATAGGAAGTCTGTACACTATCCATTCTTCAACACTTAGCTGATTTTTGATCTTCTCATTAGGTGCACTAACTCCAAACTGCTATATGATTTTGTTGCCATAATGACAACACTATATCTAGTCATATACTTTATTATAGACAACTTTCCAACACAACCTCCACCGATTGATCTTCATTTCACCTTCATCCTCTTGGTCTCTTTACAATTCTTTCCACCAAATAGTAGCATGACCTTTCAACTTTGTTTGTGCTAACCTCACCCAAAGAGGATCTTCAATTTATTCTAGCTCAAAGAAATCTTCAAGTTCACCGATCCAGTCAATCAAATTCTTAGGTTTCAAAGTACCAGAGAAAGTAGAGACTTCCATTTGATAACTACTAAACTGAGCAGCAGATCTAGGCAATTGAGTAGTTTTGTCTTCACCAGATCTATCCCTCTGGTCATCACCACTAGATCCAGCATGTTCAAATTCTTCACCAGCTTCTTCAAATCCATCCTCAATACCAACATTCTGAGGAATACTAGTAACAACTCTCATGATCTTGGTGACCATGTCATTCTTCATCAATTCCATCTCAGATCTGAAATTCGATTTCACCTTCTTTGTAATCTTGGATTCCATAGTATCACAGAGGTCTTGAATAACTCTAGGGTCTAATCTTCTTGGTGAAATCCTTAAAGATATAAGAAACCCTTGGCAACAAACCCTCACTGATCACCTTATGACAATCTCCAAGTTGTATACAAGTCAAATCGCAACCTGCAATCTTGCAAAACAACTAGGGTAAAACTTCACAAGTCTAGCACCATGGATCTGCAATCAAGATCACAAGATCTTTCCTTCAACAAGATTAACTTCGCAAGATCAACCTTGCTAGGTCAAACTTTTTCTTTACAAGATCAACATTTGCTCCAACAGGAACAAAACTTCGCTCTGATACCACCTGACATAGGTCAAGGGATGGTAGATCCAATTAAGGATAGTCAAAACCTTGTAGCTAATCAGAACAACATAGTAGAATACTCATAACACAAAACAACCAATTGTTTAACTCTAATTTTCATTAACATGACCAACTATAAGGCATTCTGGGTTAGGGCCAATTACAATCAGTAAAAAATTCTGCAAGCTATACAACAGATCCAATACAAACTTCAGCTAGTCTAGCTTTGAAGATAATTAGAAGTTGATGGAAACCCTAAGGAAGTTCTAAACTTGAGATTGCAAGCCTCCAAGAAATCTCCTTATTCCCAAGTATGCAACCACTAGCTTTGCTATTACAAACTATATGATAGGAATCAGATCTGCAAGTTCATGGAAATAACTTTTCCACAACTTCACCAACTCTAGCTTTAGTAGCGCATCTCTCAGCTTATGCCCTTCACTACCAAGAACTATCTCTTCCTCCCCTAAACATCTACCCAAGCTCCCCTTAAATACTAATCATCAGCCACAAGTTGGCAAGATGAAAACCCAAACCCTTCCTAAAAAATATTAAATGCCATACAAGTTGGCTTACAAAATGTATACAAACATTTAATACAACATGTTGGCCTCCAGATCTACTTAGGAGAATCCAACAAAAGATACAATTAATAAATGCACCAAGTCAGCCCAGCAAATCACATAGAACTCCATTCGGCAAGTCAGATCTACCGAGCGACAGTGAAATAACTGAGCTAGCCAAGCATCATTGAGCACCAGTGTCGACCAAGCACCACAAGTATGACCGAGTAACCTATTCACTAAGCACTAGAGACTACCAAGTTCCTTTAGTGACTGAGCTTCCTTCAATGACCAAGGTTGTTAGTCAAGGCTACAACCGAGTAAAAATTGACAAAAACACAAACACTTATGTAGTTTCACCAAGCACATAGAATGCCCCTACTTTAACCTTGGATGCCCCTACATCAAATATTGTAACTAAGGAGAATGTTAGGCTGATTGTATCTGCAACATATAATGAGCCGAAGTACAAACCTCATCCCAAAGTTTCTTCACAGACTGATAAGATGAAGCTTTCTCAAGCATTCCACCTAGGGTTTTTTTGGTTGAAGAACTACATGCCTACATACATTACAAAATTGGAGAGGTAGGTGACTTTGAGCTCTAATCTACTTTTCAAGAGCTGAGTATTAATGGGAAACTCAAGGATGATCATGAACATTTGAGATTAAGGGTTTGATCAATGACCTATAACTTTCTAGGGCATTTAAGAATGATTTGATAATAGTTATTTTGAGCCATTTTCATGATGGAAAAATATGGTTAGATGAGCCCATAAAAATCACTAAGGATATCATTCACGCAGTTGGCAATTTGGCTGAGTTTATTGCATAGATGTTGTCATTATGGCAACATATGATCCACATGAAGATCACACAGGTCAGAGAGCAAGTATGATAGAGCACATTGAAAATTTGTTCAGTGCTTGTGCACTTGAACATAAACTCTATGATGTCTATTGATCACCCATCTCAGAGCACAAGTCAGTAAGGCATGTATGGAATAAGTTATGATAGTTTTACTGAAGATAGTGTGAAGCCAAAAGGACAGAGTATGAAGATAGAATTAGTAAAGAGTTAAGCGATTATTTTGTTTATCAAAATAATGACTTAACAATATAAAGGGATGACATCCTAGATGTTGACTCTTGGATAAAGCTATTTGTGTAAATGTAATTGTAATTGTAAAGTAGGAGATAGAGTGAACATTTTGATGTATAGTGAAGTGATATGATGTGAAGTATATGAAGCATATGTAATAGCGATAGTAAAAGAGTAGCGAAGAGATATTGATGCAAGAAACATAAGGTTATGTACCTTAACCTATTTTTGTAATCAGTGAATACTATATATTACTTGTTTGGGCAGTGGGCTCATCTGCTAATTACATTTTGTACTACAAACTCCTAATAGGGTTGGGGCTTCTAACAAGGCCTATAGTCCCTTAATCAGGACTGATACACTATATGCTTGTAATAGACTCCTCACAGGGTCAACATCCTTAACAAGATACTTTTGATTAGTGGATCTTTGTGGGTACCATCCCCACCAGGGTTTTCCCTTGGCCAGGGTTTCCTCGATAAAAAATAATGTGTTATGAGTTCTTTATTGTTATGCATGTTGTTTAGCTTCTTATGTTATGTATGTATAAAGATAATTTGTTATATCCATAATTGGGAAAAAGATAAAGTTTGTAGAATACTGATTCACCCCCCCTATCAGTATTCCCTATTTCTAACAATTGGTATAAGAGCTTAGTTACTCGAAAAAGGATCATTCAAGGAAAGCCTAGTAGCTTGAGTAAGATCTCTCTAGATATGGATCAACTATAGAAGAATCTTGAATAATCTCTTGAACAGATTGACTTGCTTACTATTGAAAAAGATACTTTGAAAAGAAAGTATGATGATGTAAAGAACCTCATTGAGAAACTAAAAAACAAATTGGAAGATCTGAGATTTGAAAAGGAATTTGAAGTTCTTATTGAAGATTGTGATGACAATTTGGAAAAAGCAAATGAGATCCTTAAGCATGAACTGAAGATATCAAATCTAAAGCTTAGTTTGAAAGATGAAAATGGCAAAAATGAAGTAAATCTGAAATTTGAGAATGAAAGTCTAAAGACTAAAAATGAAGGACTGAAATCTAAACTTGGTATACTAACATCTGAATTTGAGAAAGTCAATTTGTAGTATGATGAACTTGAGAAATACAATAAGATTGTGAAAGATGAACTGACTCAATCCAAACAACAACTTGAAAGGCTATATTCAACTAGTGAGAAGATTGATGAACAAATATCTTATAAAAATCTATTCTATGGTAAGACTGGTCTTGGATTCAACACTTTTAAAGGAAATGATTAAAGCAAGGAACTAGATCTAAATATATCTAAAAGGATAGATGAGAAGAAGCTTGATGAGATCAACAAATCTGAAGATGCACCTAAAGAAGAAAAATCACCGAAGCAAGAAGAATCACCCAAAGGTATGCAAAGAGAATTCAAAGGTAGATGTTTTTCTTGTAATACTATTGGTCATATGAAGAGAGATTGCATAGGTAAGCAATTTAAACCTCTTAATGGTTATTGTTATAATTGTCATGGTTTTGGACATAGAGCTATTGAATGTAGCAAACCTAAATTTATTGAAAATAATGATGGTAGTAGAATGTTTAGGAATACTAACAATGCAGATAAGAAACCTACTGAAGATATGAATAGAAGAAATGGAGTTATATGTTATAGATGCAACAAGGTTGGACACATTGCTAGAAACAACAGATCACCAATCAATAAACCTAGACCAATATATGGAAACAATGGAATTGTTTGTTAGATATGCAACAAGATTGGACATACAACAAGGTTTTGAAGAGTGCACAATAGATTTTTTCATCCTAATCCTAACCCTAGAAATCATGCAAGAAGAAATGAAGATGCAAATAACAGTCAAAAAGGATGTTGTAGTAACTTAGATTAAGTGAATTTTATCAAAAGCACAGATCAAGGAGACATATTCAACATTGAAGGTAATCAGGAAGGTGAAGTATTGAAAGGTAAGAATGAATCTTTACCTGACCTATCTCAAAGTACTTAATTTATGTAAATTACAGTAGAATAGGAACTTAGATTAGTGTAGAAGTAGATATATGATGAACTGATTCTTGTGCAGTTAATGCAAGGTAGTTTATGATGTTATAATGCTATGGTTAAGAGTGCAAAGAAAAATATTATGTTTTGAGAGATTGCAAGAAGTTTTAAGTTTTGCAGGTTAGCAAAGACAAATTTTTGGAAAGAAGCGGCAAAAGAATTGAATGCGATGTCAGATCTAAGTGAGATTGAATTAATAAAAGGTTATGATCGGTATTATTTGATCATCAAAGTGAATTCATGTGTCAAGGAGATCAAAGAGTAGTGATTGAAAGCATGTTGCAAGGATTTGGAGAAGAATTTTGTGCCGAATCTACGCAAGCCCTAAAATCACAAAATTAAGGTATTTTACTTGACAAATCTTTGAATCAGTAAAGGAATTTGAAGAAATCATGGATGTTTCATTAATACACAATGTTAGAGATAAAACTAGACCTAAAATGGAAAGGGAACCAGTAGAACCCTTGGAAGATAACCCTAGGTTTGCATTATCGTCTGTACTAGACAAAGTTTTACATTTGGAGAATGTTAGAAGTTATCTTTGATGCAAACTAGAGATAGTTAGTGATAGTGATTTCACAAGTGAATACTAGAAGATTTACAATCAGGATATGACACTGAAATAAGGTTTTGAATATTTGGAACATAATGAAATTGTTAAGTATGGATTACAATATGAATTTGATAATGAAGAATGCACTAAGATTATTTTGAGCAAAGTTCATAATGGAAAGTTTTGGTTAGAGGATAGAGTGATAGATATTACAGCTGATTTGATTCATGAAGTCATTGGATTATCTAAAACTAGAGCTATTCCTTTTAATGAGAAAAACATGAGGAAAACAGTCATTGAAAACACAAACTCATCCTATAATGGTAGAGGAATTGTGATTAGTAAGATCAAACAAGATGATGTGAGATATTTATGCAAGATCCTAACTACTAATTTTTGTGCAAATTCAAGAGAGGATGACATGGCAGCTAGAATCGTATATGCAGCCTATCTAATGTGTGTTGGCAGGGCATAAGTTGATATGTGTGAAATTCTTAGAATTCAATTGTTTGAGAACTTGAAGAAGATCAAGAAAACTAAGTATACACAGTTTAGGTTCTCATCCGTAATCACATATATGTTTTTTCATCTTTTGAGGAGATTTCCTTACACCATCAAAAATGACTGGAATGATGGACAAACTACAATGGAAAGGATTAATCTAGTATATATAAGACATGTTATTGACAGTGTAAATGAGAGTGCGGTATTTGTTACTAAGACATTTCAAAATATTGTGTCTAGCAAATCAAGAATCCCTAAGTCTCTTGTTGAAAAATATAAAGATGATATATGTTTTATGGTGGATACTGACTTTACCTATATTGAAGTAGTAGAGCCAAGAATAGAGTTCATAGACCCTCTTGGCTATGAATTATCTAAGGTAGAGACTGAAGAATATGTTTGCAGGTTACTTAAGTGTAAGTTGGACACTTAGTGTAACAGGTTTGGAACCTTTGAGGAGAACTTCAACTCCACAAAGATTCTAATTGAAGAGAAGTAGTCTAAGAAGAGAGTTGAGAGCACTATAAAGAAAATCCTAAAAGATACAAGAATGACAAAGTGAGATTTTTTGGTAGCAAAGCAGCCAATAGCAGAAATCAGAGATATTGGAGAAAAAGAAGTTTTGTCTATCCCTCCTTTATCATCAATTGCAGTGCAACAGGAAGAACCACAAGTGAAGGAGAAAGTGGAAGTACCTGAGAAGGATATAGAAGAAAAGATGTCTACTAGATCCTCTTCCTCCACACCTAGAAAAAGAGTAAAGGAAAGTGCTACTGGACCAGGAAAGAGACATAAAACTCTAGTGCAACTAGTTCCAAGAAAGATTGCAAAAGTAAAAGATGATGTCACTACTAAGAAGAAATCTTGGAAACCTAAAGTTGAAAAGCTTAATGAACATATCATTGAGACTGGTGACTTTGCAAGAATGAATAAATACTATGATCTTTATGATTATAATGACATACTTAATCTGGAGAATGCAGTTGTGAATCATATGATTTTGACTAGCAAGAAGTTTGATACTATTCAGGGACAGATACCTAATGATTTATTTAATAAACTTGTAAATAGGAAGAAGAGAGAATAAGATGAATACATAGCTATTAGAGAAAATCTTGTGAGGAAGCTTTGTGAAATAAGAGATGAAACTCATTTCAAATAAATCATGAAAGCCCTTGGCACCCATCTGAGAACCAAAAGGAGAACAATTTAGATTATGGGAGGTAGGTATGAAGAAATCAATTATGAGACAGAACAAGCTATTATCAAGGTTATGACATAAAATATTGGAGAATCATCAGTGATGGAATATGGATGAAGTGACTAAGAGGGGGGGGGGGGGTGAATCAGTCAACCATAAAACACTTAACAATTATTTCTTTCCAGATCCCTTAGGATATCTTAATGAATATTATCTGTTTAGCACTCGATAAATAGATTGCAGTAACTTTGAAGATGCAGAAAGTATTAGCAAAATTATCTTTAGATATTCATCAGCACTTGTATATGATTAAGATAGCAATTAAGAACATAAGAGACACAAGATTTAACATGGAAACCCAATATAAGAAAAACCACCAATGTATCTAGATACTGATTTTCACTTTTCTGAAGTGATGCCCGGTTAGAAGCCAACCCAGTAAAAGGTTACAAAACACACTGTTAGGTGTGACCTTGTTAGAGGATTTAATCACCCTGCTAGGAGTGGCCTGGTAAGAGGTCTTGAAAATAATTCAATGGAATTTTCACCTTGTTAGAGGATTTACAATATGGCTGTTAAACCAACTCGGTTAAGAGATTTAGAATTCACTATTACAATGATAAAAAGGTAACAATGAAAATGACCTGTATAATAATGCAACTGCCTTGCTGATTACAGATCTCTATTCTGCATAAGTGTGATCCTTCCTGATCGAATATATCTCTACTGCTCCTCAAGGATATCTAATCATCCTTCACAAATTCGCACACACCTTTCCTGTCTCTCTTCTAAATATCTTCTACTGTAATTCTTGTTTATTTTTCACATTTGACCTTTTATTTATATGATTTTAGATTTGTCAAATCGACATTACTTAGTATAACAATTGGCTGAATTAAGCAAACTTTATTTGCAAAAATCCTTCAAGGGCCGACAGTGCTCGGTGACCATAACTTTTTACAATCTTTCAGAGATCGAGGGAACTTGATAAACACTGATAATCCTTTTTCTTTGAAAACTGACTGAACTCGGTAGATGCTATCTTTTCTTTGACAACCGACTGAACTCGATAAATGCTATCTTTTCTTCGACAACCGATTGAACTCGGTAAACACTAAATTTTATTTGACGACCGACTGAACTTGGTAAATGCTGATTTCTCTTTGATAACCGAGTGAACTCGGTAAGCACTAATATTACTGCCTGGCAGACTGACTGAGCTCGGTAGGTACTGAATGTTGTGGACTATGACATAGTGTGACATCAAAGACAATACATAATTTGAGTAGCAATTTCCTTCAGATAATTGTTTCCAACAATCTCCCTCTTTGGCATTGATGGCAACACAATATGTCATAGCATAAGAAATTTGAAAGAATTAGCTCAGTTCAGATTCAAATCTCCCTCTATCAACAAACTTCCTATTTCTTGAAAACTCTTCCTCTTTCTATTGAAAATTTCTTGAAGTAATAGCAAAGACAGACATAGCAAACACTCCCTCTTTGACAACACGTGCCAAAGACAATTCACATATTACCGGTGTAAACTAATGTACCTCAAGTACTGATTCATATGCAATGATTCCTTGAATATACTGCATCAACTGGTTGATTTTCAATCATGTTCTGGTTGATGCATCACTAAAACTGTATTTAGTGAGCCTCGGATAGGGGAATGACCCCTAACTTACCTCTTAGATACACAAATGCATCCTTAGGTAATGGTTTGGTGAAAATGTCTGCAATCTGCTCTTTTGTATGAATATATTCTAATCTAATTTCCTTGTCCTGCACCAATTCTCTGACAAAGTGATATTTAATAGCAATGTGCTTGGTTTTGGAATGCATCACTGGATTCTTTGAAATGTTTATTACACTAGTATTGTCACAAAATATAACAACTGGTTCTTTGATTTCAACCTTCATACCTTGTAATAACTATTTAAACCAAACAATATTTGAACAATTTACTGCAACAGCAACATATTCTGCTTCAGCTGTGGATTGAGATGTGCAATTTTTCTTTTTATTGGTCCAAGATACCAGTCTTTTTCCAAGAAAAAATGCTCCACCACTTGTACTTTTTCTGTCATCAATGTTCCCTGCCCAATCAGCATCAGTAAACACTTTTAAATCTAGATTGCCTCAAAATTTATACCACAAACCATATTCTTCAGTTCCTCTTAAGTATCTTAAGATTCTTTTGATTGCCATCATGTGATTTTCCTTAGGTTTTGCTGAGAATCTAGCTACTATACCGACTGCTAAGGCTATATCAGGTCTTGTGTGTACTACATACTACAATTTTCCAATCATAGATTGGTATAAGGTCTGATCAACATCTTTTGAATCATCATTTTTGGTAAGTTTCAGTCCAGTACACATGGGTGTACCAACTGGTTTTGAATCTTCCATACCAAACTTCTTAAGCATTTCCTTAATGTATTTAGATTGAGTAATGTATATACCATTCTTGCTTTGCTGAATTTGAAGACCAACAAAGAATTTTATTAAACCAAACATAGACATTTCAAATTCTTTGTTCATTTGCTCTGAAAATTCTTTGCACTGATCCTCATTCCCTGTAAATATAGTATCATCTACAAATATTTCTACCAATACAATTTTGTCATCCGGTCCTTCTTTAATATATAGATTGCTGTTATCATTTGCTCTTTTGAAATTAATCTGAATCAAATAGTTATGGAGTCTTTCATACCATGCTCTAGGAGCTTGTTTCAATCCATACAATGCTTTGTGTAATCTGCAGACCATGTCCTTTTTGTTTGGATCAACAAAACCTTCAGGTTGTTCAATGTAGACTTCCTCATCAAGAATTCCATTGAGAAATGCAAATTTTATATCCATCTGATATACCTTAAATCCTTTATGTGCTGCATAGGCAAGTAGAGTTCTTACACCTTTTAATCTTGCAACAGGAGCAAAAGTTTCACCATAATCTATACCTTCTTCTTGAGAATAACCTTTACATACCAATCTAGCTTTGTTTCTAGATACTTGACCATCTTCATTCAGCTTATTCCTGAATACCCATTTTGTTCCAATTACATTCTTATCTTTAGGTCTAGGTACAAGAGTCCATGTTTTGTTCTTTTGTATTTGTACTAATTCTTCATTCATTGCTTCAATCCAACTTTCATTTTTCAATGCATCTTTGATATTTCTAGGTTCAAAATCAGTAAGCAGACATGTACCTTTTAGCTTGCTTCTTGTCAAAGTACCATCTAATTTGTTTCCAATGATTTGATCTGGTGTATAATTCCTTCTGACATATTTGGCTAGTATAGGTTCCTTGCTTTTTGAATGATTCATGTTGTTGTCTTCTATGATCTCTTCTTCAGGTTGCTTGGGCTCGGTAGATATTTGCTCGGTAGCTTCAGGCTAAGACTCGATTTGAATTTCTTCCTGTGACTCGGTTTGAACTTCTTCCTGTGACTCATTTTGAACTTCTTCCTGTGACTCGGTAACTATGCTCAGCTCGGTAGATATAGTTTCCTCATTGATAGTTGTGTCTGCCAATGTTTCAGGTTCAATGTAAACAAATCTTCTATAGTTCTCAGGTTCCCTTTTGCTTTCTTCTTCAGTCTTTTCTGCAAACTCATCAAATTTTACATGTATACTTTCTATGACTTTGCGAGTAGATAAGTTCAGACATTTGTATGCCTTGCTTTTGCTAGAATATCCTAGGAATATTCCTTCATCACTTTTCACATCAAATTTATTTCTTCTAGATTCTTTTAAGATATGACACTTGCTACCAAATACTTTCATGTAACTTACATTGGGTTTATAGCCATACCATAATTCATAAGGAGTTTTGAATGTGTCTTTCTTCAATTGTACTCAGTTCAAGGTATGAACTGTAGTGCTGATAGCTTCCTTCCAGTACTTTATAGCGATGTTCTTTTCTATCATTAAAGTCCTTGCACAATCCATAATAGATCTATTTCTTCTTTCTGCAATTCCATTCTGCTCAGGAGTTCTAGGAGATGATACCTACCTTTTGATTCCTCTTTCAATGCAAAAGTTATTAAAATCATGGGAGATGAATTCACCACCTCTGTCTGATCTTAAGCATTTCAATCTTTTCCCTGTTTCCTTTTCTACTCTTGCCAAATACCATTTGAACTTTTCAAATGCTTCTGACTTTTCTCTTAAATACATAACAGTCATCATTCTAGAATAATCATCAACGAAAAGAATAAATAATTTATCTCCAGTATAGCTTTGTATTCCAATAGGTCCACATAAATCGGTATGCACAATTTCCAAAATTTCTGTAGACTGATAGTTCTTACTCTTAAAACTAGTTTTACTCATTTTGCCAATCTGACAATTCTTACATAGACCAGTATCAGGTTTCTTCAAAGTAGGAATGCCTCTTACCTTCTTGAATTTGCTTATCTTTATCATGTTATCAAAATTCACATGACATAACCTTTTGTGCCATAGCCAACTTTCTTCAATTTGAGCAATAAAACATGAATATTCACTGAGATCAAGATAAAATAAGTTACCTTTTGTTTGTTTGCCTGATCCAATGAGTTTTCCTTTTTCATCCAGTAGTCTTGCTTGACCATTCATGAATTCAACCTTGAAACCAGTATTGATTAGCTGTGCTACACTTAGAAGATTATGTTTTATTCCTTCAACCCAATAAGCATTATCACATATGAGTTCTTTGGTTAATGAGATTCTTCCTTTTCCTTTTATACAACAAGGTTCATTGTTTCCAAATCTTACATTGCCACTATCACAGTCTTCTAGGTATTCAAATTTTGTCTTGTCACTAGTCATGTGGTGTGAACATCCACTGTCTATTATCCATATATCATCTTTGCTTATATGAGAAATAAGTGCCATCTTATCTTCATCATCATCAGATTCATCTTTTATAGCAATAAAGACAATTTCTTCTTCACTATCATTAGAATCTTTAGCTATAAAACATGTTTTCTTACCTTTATCGTTGAATGATTTGAAATTCTTTTTGCCATAGTACTTGTGACTTCTCTTCACTTCCTTGACCTGCTTGTTTGGGCACCTAGCTACAATATGTCCAATTTCTTCACATGAAAAATAGATTAAAGGAGTTTTACCTTTATATTTACCTTTCCCTTTAGAGTACTTCTTTGCAAGTAATGCTTCTACAATTTCAAGATCACTATCAGAACTTTCTTCTGATACTTCTTCACTTTCTGACTGAACTTCTTTTATTTTCTTGTTCTTCTTTAGTGAAACCTTGGCCTCAAATGCTGACTCAATATTTTTGGAATTAGGAACATAGTTGTCATAGTTTTCTAATTCAAAGGCTGTCAATCTTCCAACTAAAGCATCCAAAGTTATATTGTGGTTTGTTTCACATCTTCTTTCTTGAATAGCTGATACTCTTATTGCATAGATAGGGAGTAATGTTTTGAGTACCTTACTTATAACAGTTTCATCAGAGATGGTTCCTCCAGAAGCTCTAATTGCACTTACACTTGCTTTGGTTCTTTCAACATATTTTGTAATGTTTTCATCTTCCTTCATATTCATCTTGTCAAACTGTCCTCTTAGGCTTTCTGCTTTGGCTCCTTTCACATTTGCATCCCCACCATATATTTTCTTTAGTGTGATCCACATTTCATATGAAGTGGTGCATTATTTAATATCATCAAATTCTTCATAGCTGAGAGTAGATGCAATGTCTATCATCATGGTGTTATGAGTCTTTTTCTCTGCAATGTCTTCAACAGTCAATGCACCAGTAGGAACTGTGTATTCTTCATCAATGTATTTGCATCCTGAATCACCAATGGAAGCCAGATGAAGTTGCATGAGACCTTGCCAAGCTGAAAAGTTATCTCTGTTGAGCTTTGGAATTTCCCTCTTGTAAGACATCCTGATCTTTAGCTTAGGTCCTTGAAACCCTTCCTACAAGCACCAAAAGCTCTGATACCAATTGATGGAATATGGATGAAGTGACTGAGAGGGGGGGGAGTGAATCAGTCAACCATAAAACACTTAACAATTATTTCTTTCCAGATCCCTTAGGATATCTTAATGAATATTATCTGTTTAGCACTTGGTAAATAGATTGCAGTAACTTTGAAGATGCAGAAAGTATTAGCAAAATTATCTTTAGATATTCATCAGCACTTGTATATGATTAAGATAGAAATTAAGAACACAAGAGACACAAGATTTAACGTGGAAACCCAATATGGGAAAAACCACCAATGTATCTAGATACTGATTTTTACTTTTCTGAAGTGATGCCCGGTTAGAAGCCAACCTGGTAAAAGGTTACAAAACACACTGTTAGGTGTGACCTTGTTAGAGGATTTAATCACCCTGCTAGGAGTGGCCTGGTAAGAGGTCTTGAAAACAATTCAATGGAATTGTCACCTTGTTAGAGGATTTACAATATGGCTGTTAAACCAACTCGGTTAAGAGATTTAGAATTTACTGTTACAATGATAAAAAGGTAACAATGAAAATGACCTGTATAATAATGCAACTGCCTTGCTGATTACAGATCTCTATTCTGCATAAGTGTGATCCTTCCTAATCGAATATATCTCTACTGCTCCTCAAGGATATCTAATCATCCTTCACAAATTCGCACACACCTTTCCTATCTCTCTTCTAAATATCTTCTGCTGTAATTCTTGTTTATTTTTCACATTTGACCTTTTATTTATATGATTTTAGATTTGTCAAATTGACATTACTTAGTATAACAGTCGGCTGAATTAAGCAAACTTTATTTGCAAAAATCCTTCAAGGGCCGACAGTGCTCAGTGACCATAACTTTTTACAATCTTTCAGAGACCGAGGGAACTCGGTAAACACTGATAATCCTTTTTCTTCGAAAACTGATTGAACTCAGTAGATGCTATCTTTTCTTTGACAACTGACTAAACTCGGTAAATGCTATCTTTTCTTCGACAACTGACTGAACTAGGTAAACACTGAATTTTCTTTGACGACCGACTGAACTCGGTAAATGTTGATTTCTCTTTGATAACCGAGTGAACTCGGTAAGCACTAATATTACTACCTAGCAGACCGACTGAGCTCGGTAGGTACTGAATGTTGCGGACTATCACATAGTGTGACATCAAAGACAATATATAATTTGAGTAGCAATTTCCTTCAGACAATTGTTTCCAACAATCAGTTGCAGCAGAGAAAATAGGTAAAAAAGAAAAAGAGGACATTCCCTCTTCTCCAACTATTAATATTGAAGATGAAACAATGAATGTAGAAGGTACAAAAATCACCTTGGATACTAATGAAAATGTATTCAAGAATTTGGAGAACATTGTTGACAATTCAACCTTTGAAGAATATGAAGCTACAAAAGAAGAAGAGATGATAGAGACTCCAGTTATGGAACCACTAGTAACAAAGGTAAAAATTCCCATTCCCACCAAAGAAGACATCAGTCTTACTCTTGAGACTAGAAAGAAGACTCAAATTGGATCTATGAGTGTGCATTTGGGAAAAGAAGTAGATGATGATGATCAGTTGGAATTGATCACATCCTTGAATAAAATCATTGGCAAGAATAAGAAAGTAAAGAGTCTTGAAGGATGTCTGAAGGAATTAACTAAGAAGTTACAAAGCACTGTAACTACACAAATTGCAAAAGTAGACCCTATGGAGAAAGAAAAGAAGGTAATGAGCACATTTGATAATGAATTCACAAACTTGTCTGATATTGAAAAAGTGAAAGCACAAGCAGCCTATAAGGCTAGAATGCTTTTGAACATTAGTCAAACTATCAGAAATGATATCAACACTCTTGATATCTATATCAAGGACTTAAGAAAGCATTTGGAGATAGGCAAATCTTTATACATACAGTGTACAAAATTAGAGACCTTAACAACAGAAGAAGATCAAAACATAAAGTTGAAGGAAGCAGAGATTCTGAATGAAACAAACCTTCTATCTAGCCCCAATGTGAAGGTATGTGATGTTGAGAAGAAAGTTCAGAAGCTTTATGATGAAATCAGAGTTGTGCAAGATAAGAGAGATAGAAAATTGAGAAGATACACTCTTTTGAGAGAGCATGCTTCTATAAAGTTGAGCATTATTGAAGAGCAGTTGGAAGAAAGTGTTTCAACTAAGACATCTTTTCAAAAATTTAACTTTGAAAACCTCCAAGCATGTGAAATAGCTTCTTATGGACTGAGCGCACTACTTAATGTGGTAGATTCCATTAAGAAATCATGGGAGAAAGAGCTAGAAGCCATGAAGCTAGATTTTGTAGATTGTGTTGCAAGCCTACCAGCTTTGCAATAATTGAATTAAGGTATAACTTTTTGTGATACAATTTTGTAACCCTCCTTACCTTATTTTGTCATTGTTGTCAAAGGGGGAGATATATATAGAAGAAAATTGATAGTAATTGATAAGGATTGTTACTCTTAGGGGGAGTACTATATTAGAGACAATAAATTTTGAGGAGTTATAAGGATAGTATATATTTTATACTATGGCCACAATTTTGAGCAATTTTGAGATTTTGAGTTGTACACTTAGCCAATTTTATCATATGTTGCCACCAATGACAAAGGGGGAGATTGTTGGCAATTTGGCTGAGTTGATTGTATAGATGTTGTCATTATGGAAACATATGATCTACATGAAGATCACACAGGTCAGAGAGCAAGTATGATAGAGCGCATTGCAAATTTGTCTAAGTGTGAGATAGTGTTTTTACCACTAAACCTGGACACATTTTTTGTTTGTGACATTGATTGGAGTAAGTTAAATGCTTGTGCACTTGAACATAGACTCTATGATGTATATTGATCACCCATCTCAGAGCACAAGTGAGTAAGGCATGTATGAAATAAGTTATGATAGTTTTACTGAAGACAGTGTGAAGCTAACATGACCGAGTATGAAGATAGAATTAGTAAAGAGTTAAGGGATTATTTTGTTTATCAAAATAATGACTTAACAATATAAAGGGATGACATCCTAGATGTTAACTCTTGCATAAATCTATTGGTATAAATGTAATTGTAATTGTAAAGTAGGAGATAGAGTGAACATTTTGATGTATAGTGAAGTGATATGATGCGAAGTATATGAAGCATATGTAATAGCAATAATAAAAGACCAGCGAAGAGATATTGATGCAAGCAGCATAAGGTTATGTACCTTAACCTATTTTTGTAATTAGTGTATATTGTATATTACTTGTTTGGGTAGTGGTCTCATCTGGTAATCACATTTTGTACTACCAAATCCTAACAGGGTTGAGGCTTCTAACAAGGCCTATAGTCACTTAATCATGACTGATACACTATATGCTTGTAATAGACTCCTAACAAGGTCAACATCCTTAACAGGATACTTTTGATTAGTGGATCCTTTTGGGTACCATCACCACTAGGGTTTTCCCTTGGCTAGGGTTTCCTCGAGAACAAATAATGTGTTATGAGTCCTTTATTGTTATGCATGTTGTTTAGCTTCTTATGTTATGCATGTATACAGATAATCTATTATATCCATAATTGGAAAAAAGATAAAGTTTGTAGAATAATGATTCACCCCCCCTCTCAATATTCCCTATTTCTAACAGTAGTAACAGGTTGCCCTAGAACTAATAAAGTGAAAGCATTGAGGAGTGCACCGAGAACCAAGTTGGAGAAAACTACTAGAGTAGAATGGAATGTGAATAGTCACATAATAGGTAGAGATAATTATACCATTTTCTCTCTCTCAAGGGTAATATCTATGCTACAGACTACCTATCCCCATCATGAAATGCATTTATATTGTCAACCTAGGGACATAGACTTGAAATGGGACAGCACAATTTGTGCACTAAGTTCCTTTAGGAGTCAAAACACTTATGTTGTAGGAACATAAAATGCATGAAAGGAATCTATGCTATTGCTGCAAGAAGGTAAACGCACTTGACTATTGAATGAAACTACTACAGAAAACATATGAAGTAAATCTAAGCTTGTTTAACAACTCAAGACATTCACTATACTCGTCTTTGCAAATGTTGCAGGAACAACCACAGATATAATGCTATAGGAATAAATAGTAGCTCTATTTGAAAATAGGAAAAGTATAGAAAGTAAATCTATCTTACTTAATCTAATCCACCTCCCAAGTGAGCACCCTTGGTTGGCTTCTGCTAACTACTCAACACAAGAAATAATCCAAAATTACTCTTCCATTAAAATCTTCTCAACTGGTTACATCATAATTGAATAAATCATGAAGAATAAAAATAGAGAAACTTCTACTATATTGAAAACATCATTCTATCTTTCTCCATTACCTACTAAAAATAGTCAAAATCCCTTTATATCAAGGATCGACACTTATGGAAAACATAACAGAAAAGTCTCATTAAGTCTCACCACATGTGGAAGAGGTAAATCAACCATAACATAATACAATTACTACTATCAACAGAATAACAATTCTAAGGAAATGTAGCAAGACTAATTCCCTATATTTTTGGAACAACAACTCCTTCAAAGCTTGACATGTCCATCAGACTCATGCTAAATTCTCTTGCTATGGTTGGTCTTCTAACTTCCTTCTTCAATGCAGATGCACCACTCATCATACCACTTTGTATCTACCTAAAAGGTTAGCAACATTTGGTACATATGCAAGCAAAATTTTTAACTCCTACTTAGATATTAGAACACATCTTGAAATAATTATATGAAATACTGCATTATATTTATAATAACAAGAAAAACATATCATTTAGGCTACCCTTAGATCTTGTGACTTTAGCTATACTT
This sequence comes from Chamaecyparis obtusa, assembly GCA_027943335.1. NCBI lineage: Eukaryota > Viridiplantae > Streptophyta > Pinopsida > Cupressales > Cupressaceae > Chamaecyparis > Chamaecyparis obtusa. The sequence goes on from BSBK01001318.1 coordinate 383,670, forward strand.
GGCATAGGTTCACATAAGTGTAAGTAATAAAATGTCTTGGAAATGTTTGTCAAAGTATCAACAAAACATAAAGGATCATAACAAAATTGATTCAATAATTAGACTCATCATCTACCCCTACTATCAGAATGCTTGTCCTCAAGCATTATATCTCCTTCCAATTGTCCTAAAATCTCCAATAGTAGTCTTTCCCTTCTTTCCACTTCTGAAAGTGTAGTAGAACCCCCTTGTGCACTCCAAGTGATTTCCCTGATGTTCTTCAACCAGCTGATCCAACCTAGAAGTACTGATATCATATAATGGCCAAAAGAGTGTAGGTGGCTAAAAGGATAAGGGAATCCATAGTTCCCTCCTGGGCTATCATCCTAACTTCATGTAATTAGCCACTTTGCTGATAGATACTTCATAATTAATGGGGCTATGTGGCTCTACTTTTCTAAAAGCTTCTGGAAACCTATTCCACCTACTTCTGACCCCTGAAAGAGATCTTTGGGCTATAAAATTGGGCAGTGTCTGGTAGTCCCTATAAGCTCTATCCCTTAGTGAAAAAATTTTCTCTCTAATCTTTGGCTTTTGTTTCCCATATGTCAAATTGAGACAATCCCTTAGAAGAACATCTGATTTATGAGACTCAGCCCTTAATGGCAGAGGCTCGAATTTCTCCAGTTCCCTGTAGGTGTTCAACTATCTATCATAATTGGTCTCATTATGCATCCAAGACATTAATTCCCTTAGGTGGATGTCTCCTATATAAAGTAGGGGATTCCACTCTGTTTCATGTGGGATAATAAAATTGTGCAAATAAGGCTCACATAACAAGTTTTGCTGCCATGTTGGAAAAGTTTGATACAAACCATATAATTCTTGGGCCATTTTGAGCTCACAATCAATGTCCTTTATTGTCATCATAAGTTGGAACATAATAAATTCCACCTTTAATAAAATAGCATATATTCTAGGTGGTGGCCTACAAGCAATCACTTGGTTAGCTAGTTTCAAGGCTTTGTTCATTTGCTCTTTCTATTTATTTAACTATTCTTTGAGGGATTCAATTTCCTCATCTTTCTCAAACATCTCCCTCTACATTTGATTCCTTTCCTACTTCCACCATATTTTCTTAAAGGTGAAATGGTTATACAAATGAAAGAGGACAAACTGAATAGTTGATGGAGGGAATTCTTACATTTGGGCTTTATTTTTATTCTCCTTAATAGTCTGTTGGAAGAAATTAGTGAACCATGATGACTGATAAGGTATAATAGACATATTAGAATACACAGGATGTTAGGAAGTAGATTGAACATTCTCAAGAATGTGCTCTTGAATTACTTCAGGGTTCAGCTCAAGCACTCCTTCATCATTTTGAGGCATACTACTGCTCATTTCTTTCTCATTAGGATTTTCCTCCATGTGTTAGGATTCTACTTGGGAAGGAGATTCATCAAGAATAACTTCAACAGAGGGATCTTTAGCTAGTGTTGGTGATGGAACATCTGGTTTTTGAGGAGAAGGTGGGGTTACTTGTCCTCTCATTTGAGGGCTTCTACACACAACTACCTCTTCAACCACTATAATTTTAGGTTGGCAAGACCTTTTTACTTTATGTGCTACAGGAACAGATGTTGCAGGACTCGACCATTTCCTTTTATTAATCTAGATTGTAGGGTTTGAAATTTCTCCCTCTAAGTTAGGGATTTCTTTCCTAAATTATGTTTTCCTTTTCTTGAGGAAGAAGTGGGTACACTCCTCTCTAGAGTAGGTTCAGGGGGTTGGTTTTTTGGAAGCAATTCTAGTTCTTTTTCTTTCACAACTACTTCTTTAGTAGGGTTGGAAGATTCTACTGCATTGTCTAAAGGTTGGGCCATAGGATTTGCTTGAGGTTGCAAATTTTTAGTTTGGACAAATTTTACCCATGACATTGGGGAAACATCTCTAAGAGATTTTTCTACTAAGAGCTTGATTAGGGCATGGTGACTAATTGAGTTTGCATTGCCTCTTTGAGTTTCTTTAGCACCAATACTTATCATATTATAAAGAAAATTGTGAATATTAACTTGAAGATTGTGCCTGATACAGCTAAGCAACTTAAAATGGTGAGCATGTAGGTTTGAAAATCTCCCCTCATAGGTTAAATACTTGATGATATGCATAGCTAGCTCTAAAAATGGCTGAGGAAGGGACAATATGCTACACCCCTACTTAGTAATCTCAAGCGGAGGATCACCTGGCCTAGAAAACTGAGCACGTGATGACCTAGCATCATGCTCATTTGGATAATGTTCATCCACAACTAGTAATCCTGTAACTTCCATAATTCTCTCTTCAGTGGCCATAATTGTCAATCCCCATACTATTTCTTTCCCTTCTTCAAATGTACCCATGAGTTCTACATCAACCTCTTCATTAAACTCTATCAACTGTAGAAAATAACCAAGCCAACAACATGCATTGAACCTATAGACTACCTCAACATCCACATCCGCTAGCAAAACACCATGAGTGACTGGTTCATGTCTCTATAAATGTCCGCCCATCTTAATAGTGCCCAATTCTAACTTCTCAGCTCTCCAACCCATTGCTAAGCTTTTAGTTTCTCTGCAAATTCCTTCTTTTAAAATGCAATTGCGATTCTTGAAAAATGTCAATATTTTTGCTTGCATTACCTTTGTTTCACTTGACATGAACTTTAATTATGGAATTTATTTCAAATGACATCAATATCTTAAGTGTGAGTTACCTCATAGATTAATTATGATCCTTTTGGAGTCATGTCAAGTTCAGGAAATTAGGATTTGAAAGTACAGGGGAATGTGTGAAGGATTTAAAAATTAAATGAATCCAGCCTTAGTACAACAATGATGTGATAGGAGTATGATAATGATAGTCTAAGAATGACACTTGGAAGTGTTGGAAACTACAATTGAAACAATTGTTATATTTTCATTGATGTCAAACCTTAATTGGTAAGACTGTTGCTACTTAGGAAAGTACTATATCTATTGTATTGTTGTGAAAGATTGGGGCAAGGTTGGTAACAATAGCACCTAGGGAAAGGTTGAGTTATCTTGATACTAAAAATTGTACTTGACTATGTTGTACAATGATGAGACTATGTATTCGTTATACTAGTAAGACTGAAGACTAAACTGGTAGGCTTGTCCAAGCAAAACTAGAGAAATCATGTTTAAGTCAAGTAATGTTAGTGTCGACCAAGTCAATGTATGTTGAGAAAAATTCTAGTGTCGACCGAACAATAGTTAATTGTCGAGGAAGACAATGTAAGCTAAGGAAACATTTTTAGTAATGACCAAGCTTTCTACATGAAGACCAAGTAGTTGATCACAGTATTGACCGAGCATCAACATTTTTATATTCGAAGAGAATTTAGTTTTGGAGCTGACATTGTTGAATTCTTGGATTATGTAAACTATGTTGACTTTATTTATTGATTATTTGAAAGCATTAAATGCACTGTAAAATGTTTTATTGTAAATATTTAAGATATTTGAGATGATTCTATAAATGAATCCGAAGAACATGAAGCGGGTAGATTCAATGAATCTGACCTACCCTGAGATCTAAGAATGAGATTGAGTGGCATAAGATGAGTTAACCTAATTAAGGAAAGTATTAAGGGAACCTGAGCATTGGATATGCATGTGCATGGGTGAAAAAGAGAATGTTGGAAGATCAGTAAAGTTTTATTGATTGTCTAAGTAGAAAATGCTGAAGGAGAATTATGGTGGTTGCTTGAAGAAAAGTTTCGAGTAGATTAGAGATGGAGATGGTAAAGTTTCAAAGTCCGTAAACTAGCATTAGTGTATAAAATTGGATCTGATATTTTCAAAGTGAGTTGTATGTTTTTCAGATCAATATTACTGCTACTTTCTAACCATTGTAACAGTCAAAATCCTTTTAACAGAGGTTGACCTAACAGTCATATGTTAAATCCTTTGAACAAGGTTGCATTCTAATGGAGTGTATGTAAGTCCTATAACAAGGCCCACTTTTAATAGGGTGATTGAAATCCTTTAACCAAGTCACACCTAACAGTGTGTATTGTAACCTTTGACAGGGTTGGCTTTTAACCGAGCTCACTTCAGAAGAGTGAAAATAATAGTAGCATGTTACAAAGTGGTTTTTCCCACATTAGGTTTCCACTATAAATCCTGGTGTTAATACTTGTGTGAATTTTTTAGTTTGAAAATTTATGTGTGTTACAAGTTAAGTTACAGCTGGGTAGTGGACTGCATGGTTATATGTTTCTATTATTGAATCAGTGATGACTGAGTTTGTTTTGGTTATTGGATCTAATTTAAGAAAAAGTTTTTAAGTTTTTCTTATACATCAGGACCTGAGAACAACTGATTCACCCCCCCTCTCTGTTGTTCTAAATCATATTAACAATTGGCATCAGAGCTAAGTTTCTTATTATTAGTGTTTACAGAAATCAAGTTTAAAGGGACTTGAAGCAAATGATCAGGATGTATAAGAAGGAGGTACCGAAGCTGAATAAGGAAAACTTCCCTGCATGGCAAAGCTTGATGAAGTTGCATCTGGTTGGTATTGGTGACTCTGCAAAGTACTACATTAAGAATGGCTATGTCTCACCAGTCACACCTTTGACTGCCAAAGAAATGAGAGCCAAGCAAGAACATAATTAGGCAATGCTAGAAATTGTATCTGCCCTAAGTTATCCAGAATTTGAGGACATTAAGGATTGCATAACTTCTAAGGAGATGTGGGACACTCTTGCAAGAATCTATGGTGGTGACTTAAATGTACTAAAAGAAAAGGCCAAGGGTCCTAGAGGTAAGTTTGATGAAATGAGAATGCAAGAAGGTGAAAACATTGCACAATATTGTGGTAGAATAAAAGTTATGAATGCTATTAGAGGATCAAATGGGGTTATTGATGATGAAACTATAATTGGGAAAGTACTAAGAACCCTGCATCCTATATATGCTATTAAGATCTTAGTTATTCAGGAATCTAGATGCAACTCTGCTAATGTGCTTACTTTGGAAAGTTTGGTTGGTAAGCTGACTACTTTTGAAATCTCTAACTATGATACTTTTACTGTTGGTAGCATTGGTAATGTTGAATCTTCTTTCAAGTCACAACTAGTTCTAAACAAGCCAAAGAAAGAAAAAGAAAGATGCATAAGTGAAAGTGATAGTGACACTTCTGATGAAGAACTAGATGATTTAAAAGCTCTTATGGCTAGAAGACTGAGAAGAGGAAAAGGAAAGTATAAATGTAAACTCCCTATTATATGTTTTGCATGTAACAAAGTTGGCCATATATCTGCTAGATGTCCTGACAAGAAGGATAAAGATGATGAAAGAAAAAGAAAACACAAAGATAGAAGAGATGAAAAAAGCTACCAAAGGAACAAGGACTACAAAGGAAAAGGTAATAAATCTTGTTACATTGCTGAAGAAGAAACTGACACTGATAGTGATGATTTTGAAATTGAGGTAGTCTATGTTGCAATGAAAGATGAATCTGATGAGGATGAGAAAAATGCATTGATATCCTATGTGAACAAGAATGATAAATGGATTATTGATAGTGGTTTTTTACATCACATGACTGATGAAAAAAATAAGTTTGAGACCTTACATCATTACAGAGGTAAAAGTGTAAAATTTGGTAATGATGCACCATGTCCTCCTACAGGAAAAGGTTTGATTAAACTGATTGATAAGATATCTTGTGAAAATGCATATTGGGTTGAAGGTCTTAATTATAATTTATTAAGTGTTTCTCAGCTTAACAGCACTGCTTACCAAGTGGAATTTCATCACAAGCAAGATAAAATATTTGATGCTACTGGAGAACTAATTGGAAGTGGAGATCAAACTAGAGGTAATTTGTTCTATCTTGACCTATCTGAAGAAACATGTATAATTGCACAACTTATTGATATTTGGTTATGACATAAAAGGTCATGTCATGTTAATTTTGACAATCTGGTAGAGATAAGTAAGAAGAAAAAGGTAAGAGGTCTACCTAGATTGAAGAAACTTGAGAATGTGAAGTGCAAGGAATGCCAGTTAAGAAAAATGACAAAGTCAAGTTTTAAGAGAAAATCCTTTACTTCTAAAAACATTTTAGATTTGGTTCATACTAACCTTTATGGACCTATAGGTGTACAAAGTTACTGTGGTGCTAGATATTTTATCCTGTTTGTTGATGATCATACTAGGATAATGCATGTAATGTTTCTAAAAGAAAAATCTGGATCTTTTCAATTCTTTAAGTGGTATTTGGCTAAGGTTGAGAAGGAGACAGGTAGAAAACTAAAATGTCTTAGATCAGACCGAGGTGGAGAATTTACATCAAATGAATTCAATCTATTTTTCAATGATAGAGGAATTAAATGACAGATGTCTGCACCTAGAACACCTCCATAGAATGGTATAGCAGAAAGAAGAAAAAAATCTATCTTGGATTGTGCAAGGATATTGTTAATTGAAAAGAATGTGGCATAGAAATATTGGAAAGAAGCTATAAGCACTACTATCTACACTCTTAACCGGGTATAGATCAAGAAAGGTACAAATCTAACACCCTATGAATTATGGCATGGGCATGCACCAAGTGTTAAATACTTTAGAATCTTTGGAAGTAAGTGTTATATATTAAAAGACACTAGGAATGGAAATTTTGATGCTAAGAATGATGAAGGCATATTCCTAGGATATTCCACAAAAAGTAAAGCTTATAAGTGTTTGAACTCTAACACTAACAAAATTGTGGAAAGTGTGAATGTCAAAATTGATGAGTATGCAAAAAGAAATGAAGCTAGCAGCAAAAGAGAACTAGAAGATTATATATCTTTTGTGTACATTGAGGAAGAAGAAGAGGCAAGTAATAGACTTGCACCTGATGTCGAGTCTCAGGTAAGCAATGCTGAGCAATAGATAGACACTGTCAAGCATCAGGAAAATAGTGCCGAAAGAGAACAAGAACATGTCGAGCTACAGGACAATGTTTTCGAGTATCAGGAAGAGGTTGTCAAGCATTTAGAAGCTGAATCTAATAATCTTGTTGGGGAATTTGATGAAATAGAGGAGAGAAGAGTTGAACCTATTTTGGAAAAATATGTAAGAAGAAATCACAAGCCTGAATAGATAATTGGAGACAAAAATACTAGAATTCAAACCAGAAGTAAGACTAAGGATCCAACATGCCTACTGTGTGAATTTGAACCCAAGTCAACTAGTGAGGCATTGGAGAATGAAGACTGGATACAAGAAATGAATGAAGAGATTAACCAGATTGAGAAGAATGATACTTGGACTCTGGTGCCAAGACCTGAAAACAAAAATGTTATAGGAACAAAGTGGGTGTTTCAGAATAAGATGAATGAAAATGGTGAAATAACTAGGAATAAAGCTAGGCTGGTATGCAAAGGCTATGCATAAGAAGAAGGAATAGATTATGGGGAGACATTTTCCCCTATAGCTAGATTGGAAGGAGTAAGAACTCTGCTTGCATATGCTGCTTATAAAGATTTCAAGGTATATCAAATGGATGTCAAGTCTGCATTTTTAAATGGTATACTAGAAGAAGAACTTTACATAGAACAGCCAGAAGGTTTTATTGATCCAAACAAAAGACACATGGTGTGAAAATTGAACAAAGAACTATATGGATTGAAACAAGCTCCCAGAGAATGGTATGAGAGGTTGCACAACTACTTGATAAAGATTGGATTTTCAAAAAAAAATGACACAAGCAATCTGTACATGAAAGTTGAAGAAGGTAAAGGTATCCTATTGGCAAAAAATTTTGTGGATGACATTATTTTTGGTGGACAAGATGCATTGTTTAAAAGATTTTCAAATGAAATGCAAACTGAATTTGAAATGAGTATGTTTGGTGAGATCAAATTATTTTTTGGTTTACAAGTATATCAGAGGAAGAAAGGAATTTTCATTACATAGTCTAAGTATGTTAATGAAATACTAAAAAATTTTGGGATGGAAGATGCTAAACTAGTGAGTACTCCTATGGTTATTGGACAAAAGTTATCTAAGAATGATGATGTTGCAAAAGTGAATCAGACTTTGTATAGATCCATGATTGGAAAATTGTAGTACATTGTACATAGTAGACTAGATATTGCACTAGCTGTTGGGATTGTGGCAAGATTCTCTACCAATCCTAAGGAAACACACATGATGGCTGTGAAAAGAATTATGAGATACTTGAAAGGAACTACTGACTATGGTTTATATTATAAGAAGGATGAAAAATTTGAACTCAAAGTTTATACAAATGCTGATTGGGCAGGAAATGTAGATGACAGAAAGAGTACTAGTGGTGGAGCTTTCTTTCTTGGATAGAGATTAGTCTCCTAGACAAGCAAGAAACAAAATTTCATTTCCCAATCTACTGTCGAGGCCGAGTATGTTGCTACTGCAGTAAACTATTCAAATTTGGTATGGATAAAACAATTGTTGATAGGCATGAAAGAAGAAATCACCAAACCTGTTGTTATTTTTTGTGACAACACAAGTTCTATTAATATTTCTAAGAATCTAGTGATGCACACTAAGACCAAGCACATAGCAATCAAGTATCACTACTTGAGATAATTAGTACAAGATAAAGAAGTTCGAATGGAATATGTGAATACAAAAGAACAATTAGTAGACATATTCACTAAAGCTTTACCCAAAGAAGCTCATGAGTATTTGAGAAGTCCATTAGGGGTCCTCCCCTAACTGAGGCTTCCTAGTCAAGCTAGGAGCACTACATCAAATATGCTACAACAAAATATTTGACAAATTGATGCAGAAGATTGTCACACTTTAGGGCTAGCCTAGAGTTGTGAAAAGGAGAAAAGACAAGGAATTAGTAATAAGCAAGATGACAGAGGGAGAAACAATGAGCTGCACAAATATTATCTACATCTGATGGATGTATGTTTTAGTTGTTGCTTTGTCATTTTTGTCAAAGAGGGAGATGAACTGATATGATAACACATAACATTGAAAAGTAAGGGTGATGAACTAGAATGAAGAATCAGGATAGAGGGAGATCTGAATACTTTTGACGGTCACAGAAGTGAGGCTTATAGGATTCTGAATCATAATGAAGCTAAGGATATTATAAATAATTCTCTGATGAACAGATAAGTTTTTGGATTGGTTGGTAATCTATGTGTTATTCAAGTGATATCATATGGTGTTGCCATTAATGCCAAAGAGGGAGATTGTTGGAAACTGCAATTGAAACAATTGTTGTATTGTCATTGATTTCAAACCTTAATTGGTAAGACTATTGCTACTTAGGAAAGTACTATATCTATTGTATTGTTGTGAAGGATTGGGGCAAGGTTGGTAAGAATAGCACCTGGGGAAAGGTTGAGTTATCTTAATACTACAAAGTGTACTTGACTATGTTGTACAATGATGAGACTATATATTGTTTATACTAGTAAGACTAAAGACTAAACTGGTAGGCTTGACCGAGAAAAATTGGAGAAATCATGTTTAAGCTAAGTAATTTTAGTGTCGACCGAGTCAATGTATGCTGAGCAAAATTCTAGTGTCGACCGAATAACAGTTAATTGCCAAGGATGATAGTGTAAGCTGAGGAAACATTTTTAGTAATGACTGAGCTTTCTACATGAAGACCGAGTAGTTGATCATAGTATTGATTGAGCATCAACATTTTAATATTTGAAGAGAATTTAGTTTTGGAGCCGACATTGTTGAATTCTTGGATTATGTAAAATGTGTTGACTTTATTTATTGATTGTTTGAAAGCATTAAATGCATTGTAAAACATTTTATTGTAAATCTTTAAGAGATTTGAGATGATTCTAGAAATGAAGCTGAAGAACATGAAATGGGTAGATTCAATGAATCTAACCTAACCCTAAGATCTACGAATGAGATTGAGTGGCATAAGATGAGTTAACCTAATTGAGGAAAGTATTGAGGGAACCTGAGCATTGGATATGTGTGTGCATGGATGAAAAAGAGAATGTTGGAAGATCAGTAAAGTTTTATTGACTGTCTAAGAAGAAAAGGCTGAAGGAGAATTATGGTGGTTTCTTGAAGAAAAGTTCTGAGAAGATCAGAGATGGAGATGGAAAAATTTCAAAGTCAGTAAACCAACATTAGTGTATGGAATTGGATCTGATATTTGTAAAGTGAGTTGTATGTTTTTGAGATCAATATTGCTGCTACTTTCTAACCATTGTAATAGTCAAAATCCTTTTAACAGAGGTTGACCTAACAATCATATGTTAAATCCTTTGAACAAGGTTGCATTCTAATGGAGTGTATGTAAGTCCTATAACAAGGCTCACTTTTAACAGGGTGATTGAAATATTTTAACCGGGTCACACCTAATAGTGTGTATTGTAACCTTTGACAAAGTTGGCTTTTAACCGAGCTCACTTCAAGAGAGTGAAAATAATAATAGCATATTACAAAGTGGTTTTTCTCACATTGGGTTTCCACTATAAATCCTAGTGTTAATACTTGTGTGAATGTTTTGGTTTGAACATTTTTGTGTGTTACAAGTTAAGTTACAGCTGGGTAGTGGACTGCATGGTTATATGTTTCTATTATTGAATCAATGATGACCGAATTTGTTTTGGTTATTGGATCTGATTTAAGGAAATTTTTTTAAGTTTTTCTTATACATCAGGACCTGAGAATAACTGATTCACCCCCCCTCTATTTTTCTAAATCATATTAATAGGAAGTTAGTACACTTCCCCTACCACCTATGAAAGTTGAACAAGTGTCCTCACTTATTAAATTTGGCATGAGTTTGGGAAACTGGCTTAGTGTTTGTATTATATATCTAATGTAGTACTAGACATAATTAATTTAACCTATGTGCTAAAAATAAGTAAAGAGTTAGAAATTTGTACCTAGCTATGAAGTATCATACATGAATGTGAGTTGATGGGATTGTCGATTCCAGTGGCCGCAGAAGATTGTTGACGTGGTATTTTATTGAAAGCATTTGAAAAGAGAAATTGTGGGTGACATGGAATTTGAGTGGGTGGTAGACATAGAAATGAGATGAGTTGGTGAGAAGAATTGAGAAATATGAATGGAGAAATAGACCTCATTAAATGAAGTTTTATTATGAATTCTTAAAGAAAGCATGTCGTGGTGATGATGCGGGAGGAAGGCTTTCACCTTCTACTGGAGGAACTATTTCTTGAGGGACTCTTAAACTATGCATGTTGAACTGTTATAAGAACTCTTCCTTGGTTTAAGGCTTGTGATATAGGCACAAGCGGTGTCCATTGACTAGAAGCTTAAATTGTACTAGATCAAGTGTTGTTAGCTGAACTGCTCCATTATCAAACACATGTTGAATTTCATAGGGTTTGAGCCATCTAGTTTGTAGCTTTCCTAGGTTCTCCTTGTATCTAGAATCATATAACAAAGCCCAATCTCATACTTGAAATTGCTTATTCTAGATATGTGCATCATGCCATCTTTTCCTTTGGTTTTGGATTAGTTATGTTCTCTCTAATGTTGACTTGTGCATTTCATCCAATGAGTTAAGATGGAGGAGATGTTCTGCTTGTGCTACAAGAAGATTGATGTTTAGCTCAAGTGTTGTGCACAATGTTTTGTGTTCAAATTCTATAGGCAACATTTTTGCTTTCCCATACATCAGTTCAAATGGTGTGAACCCTGTTGTTGTCTTCCATGTGGTATGGTAAGCCTAGACTTCTTCTGTCAATCTGCTACTCCAATCCTTGTGATGCAATTGTATTGTCTTTTTTAATATGGCCTCTATCTCTCTATTTGTCACTTCTGCCTATCTGTTGGCTTGTAGATGATATGGACTAGACTTCTGATGCCTTATGCTATACTCCTTCATTAGCTCTTTGATTAGGTTTGATATGAACTATGCTCCTTGATCCATGACAAGCTCTCTGGGTACTCCATATTTGGTAAATATTTCTTCATACATAAATTTTGCTACTTTTTCATCCCTTGCATTCCTCATAGCTTTCACTTCCACCCACTTTGTCAGGTAGTCTGGACGAACCAAGATGTAGGATTTTCCATTTGATGGTGGATCAATTGGGCCAATGAAGTCCATACCCCATTTTCCAAAAGGTGTTATTACTACCTATGGATTGAGTGGCATCTCATTCTATTTCGTTGGTCGACCCATCCTCTGACATTTATGACATCTTTTTGTATAACTAGCTACATCTCTATGTAATTGAGGCCAATAATATCTTGTTGTTAATATTTTCATGGTTGTCCACTTTGTGGAAAAGTGACCTCCACAAGGCTCATTGTGACAAGCATGGAGTGTATCATACACTTCATCTTCTCTCACACATCTTCTCATAATCTGATTTGGACTAGTGTAAAATAGATTGTTATCTATCCATGAAAACTGAAAACTTTTCTCTGTAAGCTTTTTCTTGTCTTTTTGAGAGAAATGTGGGGGCATCTTATTTTCTCCTAGATAATTGGCTATGTTTGCATACCATGGGCTTTTGATTGCTATATGGAACAGATGTTCATCTGGAAATGTATCTTCAACCTGAGTAGTGTCTTCATCAACATTTTGTAGTCTAGATAAGTAGTCAGCAACTACATTAGCCTTCCCTGGCTTATCAATAATCGTTATGTCAAATTCCTTAATAGTAAGAGCCATCTTGCAAACCTACCTATTATAGTAGGTTTTTTCATCAAATATTTTATTGTAGAGTGATCAGTGTGAACAAAAATAGGATAGCCTATGACATAGTGTCAGAATTTGTTCAATGCATAAACTACAGCTAGGAGTTCCTTTTCAGTAACTGTGTAGTTCAATTCAGGGCCATGGAGGCTATTACTTATATAATAAATTGCACTCTCAAGGTTAGTAGGCTTTTTTCCTAGTACAACACCTATGGCATAATCAGATGCATCTGTATGGATGTGGAATGGAATAGACCAATCTGGTCCTTTCAGGACTAGTGTAGTATTTAGGAGTTTCTTTAGCTGTAGGAAGGACTCATCATAGGCTTGTGTCCACTTAAATTCAGATTCTTTGGTAAGTAGTGTATACAAAGGGCTTGCAATTTGACTAAAATTTTGAATAAAGCATCTATAATATCCACCATGTCCTAGAAAATATCTTACATCTTTTTATTTAGTAGGGGTAGGTAGTTTTAGTATTACCTCTACTTTAGCTGGGTCCACTTCAATTCCTGCTGTTGAAATGAAATGCCCAAGTACCACTCCTTCTTGCATCATCATAAAGAATTTCTCACTATTAAGAGATAGATTATGTTCTTTACATCTGATCAGTACCTTTTCAAGATTCTTCAAAGCTTCATCAAATGTTACTCCAAATGTTGTAAATTCATACATATATATCTCCATACAGTCATGTGATATGTTAGCAAAAATACTAATTATAGCTCTTTGAAACATTGTTGGAGCATTACACAACCCAAAATATAGAACTCAATATGCATATGTCCCCCATGGACATGTGCATGTAGTCTTCTCCTGGTCCTCTGGAGAAATAGTTATCTGATTGTATCCACTATATCCATCAAGAAAGGAAAAGTACTTCTTACCGGCCAAGGTATCAAGTACTTGGTCAATAAATGGTAGTGGAAAGTGATCCCTCTTGGTAGCTTTGTTTAACTCCCTGTAATCCACACAAATCCTCCATTTTCCTCCCTTTTTGGGTACTATAACCAAAGGTGATACCCACTTACTATCAGATATAGGATATATAAAGCCAGCATCTGTTGGAAATTTGGCTAATGTGGATGCATAGATGTTGTCATTATGGAAACATATGATCTCTATTGAGAGCGCAGAATCTAGAATGCAAGTATGGCAAGTTGAAGGAAGAAATTGTCTAAGTATGGATACAGTGATCCTGACAGAGCACTCGATGAAGATTTAGTTGGCGATGTCCACTGGAGAAATTTTTTTTTTTGCATAGTTAACTAAAGCTTCTACAGAGTATGAGGATACCCCATCTCAATGCACATAAAGTTTGGAGCAGTACGGATGAAGTTATTCGAAGTTTACCGAAGATAGTTTCTGCAGACATAACAGTTTTGGAGACAGTATTAGTGAAAGAGTTAAGGGATTATTTTTGCTTGTCAAAATAATGACTTAACATTATGAAGGGATGACATCCTAGATTTTTACTCTTGGATAAATATTTTGGAAGCTGACCATATAAATTTATTAGCTCTAATAACTCATATATTAGGCATACTTGAAATGTAATGAAAAAGTGTGTGATGTGTAAAAAGAAAGAAAAGGATAACTTGCGATAGTTGTATATTGTGATAGCAGCAAAGGCTATTGATGAGAAGTTGTAAGCAGTACCATACTATAGTCAGAAACATTTTGTATTACTTATTTGGGCAGTGAGCTCAGCTGGTGATCAGGTTTTGTAATCTAACTCCTAATAGGGTTAAGGCTTCTAACAAGGCCTAAAATCCTTTAACCAGGACATATCTACTATATATTGTAAATTGACTCTTAACAGGGTCCAATATCCCTAACAAGATACTTTTGATTAGTGATCTTTGTGGGTACCATCCCCATTGGGGTTTTCCCTTGGCCAGGGTTTCCTCAAGAACATATCATGTGTTATGAGTTCTTTCTATTTATTGCTATGTTCGTTAATCAGCTTGATAATCTTTGTATGCACTAAAGTAATCTGTTATATCCATAAGTGGGCAAAAGAAAAAGTTTGTGAAATACTGATTCACCTCTCCCCTCTCAGTATTTCCTATTTCTAACAATTGGTATCAAAGCACAGTTACTCAGAGAAGGAACATTCAAGGAAAGCTTAGAAGCTTGAGTAAGATCTCTATGGATATGGATCAACTTCAGAAGAATCTTGAAGAAGCTCTTGAATAGATTGATATGCTTACTGATGAAAGAAACTCCTTAAGAAGAAAATATGAAGATGCAAAGAATGCTATTGACAAATTAAAAGGTGAGATTGAAGATCTAAAATCTGAAAAGAAATCTGATATGATTGTTGAAGATTGTGATGAATTAGAAAAAGAAAATGAGATCCTTAAGCATGAGCTGAAGATAGTAAGTCTGAAGCTTAGTATGAAAGATGGAAATTTGAGATCTGATAATGAAAAATTGAAAATTGAGAATGAAGATCTGAGATCAAGACTTGAAAAGGAAACATCCGAATCTGAAAAAGTAAAAGTGTAGTATGTGGAACTTGAGAAGTATAATAAAATTGTGAAAGGTGAATTAACTCAATCTAAACAACAACTTGAAAGGCTATATTCAAATAGTGATAAGACTGAAAAACAAATTTCTTTTGAAGAACCATTCTTTGATAGGACTGGATTTGGATTTAGTATGTTTAGAACAAACCATGAAAGTAAGAAGCCAGATTTGAAGACATCTGAAAGTGTGGAGGAAATGAAGCTAGATGAGAACACATTGGAAGATCCACCTAAAGAAGAACCACCTAGAGAGAAAGAAGAATCAAAGCAAGAAGAATCAAAATAGGAAGAATCATCTAAAGGTATGCAAAGAGAATTCAAAGGTAGATGTTTTGCTTGTAATACTATTGGGCACATGAAGAGAGATTGCATAGGTAAGGAATTTAAACCTCTTAATGGACATTGTTATAATTGTCATAGTTTTGGACACAGAGCTAATGAATGTAGAAGACCTAAAGTAATTTTGAATAATTATGATAGAATGATTGGGAATACTAACAATGTAGATAAGAAATCTATTGAAGAAATGAATCAAAGAAAAGTGGTAGTATGTTTTAGATGCAACAAAGTAGGACATATTGCTAGAAATTGTAGGTCACAAATTAACTAGCAAGGACAGAGATTTGGAAACAATGGAATCATTTTTTAGATATGCAACAAGTTTGGACACTAAGCAAGAGTTTGCAGAATGCACAATGGAGGTTATCATCATAACCCTAACCCTAGGAACAATGCAAGAAGGAATGAAAATGCAGGAAACAAAGAGAAAGGTTGCTGTAGCAATAAAGATGAAGTAAAATTTGATAAAGGCATAGATCAAGGAGGTATATTCAGCACTAAAAGTATTTAGGAAGGTAATGTAACTAATGGTAAGGATGAATCTTTACCTAACCCTTCTTTAAGTACTTAAATTATGTAAGTTTCCATAGTTTAGGACTTAGGATTAGTGTAGATTAGGAATTTGAATGAGTTAAGTTTTTCACAGTTAGATATAGGTTTTTTATGTTGTACTAATGCTATGGTTAAGTGAGCAAAAGAAAATATCATGTTTTGCAAGGTCACAAAATTTTTTATGGTTGCAGGTTTGCAGAATCAACTTTTTGAGGTTTTAGTGGCAAAATGAATGAATGCGATGTTAGATCGAGTTAATGTGAAGTGTTATAAGGTCAAAATTGAAGTTATCATGATTAGAAAGTGATTGAAAGGATATTTGAAAGAAGAAAAAGTGATTTGAGGATGATTTGAAGAAGTTTGGAAGCAGTTTGCAGCGATGATCATACCGAAACCCTAGATTTGCAAAGTTGAGGTATTTTTTGATCTTTAATCAGTTGATAAGATGGATATTTCTATGGTTCATAATGTTAAGGATAAGAATAGATGTAAGATTAAGAAAGAACCAGTAGAACTAGCTGAAATTG
The DNA here is from genome assembly GCA_027943335.1 of Chamaecyparis obtusa. Taxonomy (NCBI): domain Eukaryota; kingdom Viridiplantae; phylum Streptophyta; class Pinopsida; order Cupressales; family Cupressaceae; genus Chamaecyparis; species Chamaecyparis obtusa. The sequence goes on from BSBK01001318.1 coordinate 400,317, forward strand.
ATGACAGACTAGCACTATCATCCATACCAGACGGAGTATTACACATTGAGAATGTTAAAGGATATTTAGGTTGCAAGTTTGAAACTTTGGGAGATGCAGATTTTAGTGATGATTATAGGAAATTGTATAGTCAAGACATGTCATTTAAACCAGCTTATGGGCATCTAGAGAACAATGAAATTATCAATTATTCCATGAAGTATGAATTTAATGATGAGGAATGTACCAAGATCATTTTAAGTAGAATCCACAATGGGAAATTCTAGATGGAGGATAGAGTTATTGATATAACTGCCGACCTAATTCATGATGTTACTAGATTATAAAAAGTTGGAGAGATTCCATTGAATGAAAAGAACATGAGAAAGATTTTTTTAGACAACACTGGATCTAGTTATAATGGTAGAGGAATTTGGATAAGTAAGATTAAGCAAGATGATGTTAGGTACCTTTGCAAGATCCTAACAACTAAATTCTGTGGTAGTTCAAGGGAAGATGACATGGTTGTAGGAATGGTTCATGTAGCTTATCTTATGTGTATTGAGAAGAAATAAGTAGACCTATGTGAAATTTTGAAAATTCAGTTATTTGAGAACTTAGAAAAGATTAAGAAGGCTAAGTACACATAGTTTAGGTTTTCATCTCTGATAACCTATATGTTTTTCCATATTTTGAGAAAATTTCCTTACATAGTTGATTGGAGTGATAATGTGAACACAATGGAAAGAATAAACTCAGTCTACATGAAGCACCTAATTGATAAAGTCAATGATAGTGTGAAGCTTGTATTGAAGACTTTTCAGAATATTGTTAAGAACAAATCAAGGATTCCTCAATCCTTAGTTGAAAAGCATAAAGATGACAATTTTTTTATGGTAGACACTAATTTCACCTACATTGAAGCAGTTGAGCCTAGAATGGAATTCATAAACCCTCTTGGCTATGAATTATCTAAAGCAGAAATAGTAGGATATGTGAATAGACTGTTAAAGTGTGAGTTGGATGGTCATGCAAATACGTTTGGAACCTATGAAGAGAATTTCAACTCTGCAATAAGTTTGAGAGAAAAGAAGGAATCTAGTAGGAGAGTTGAATCTACTATGAAGAAAATACTGAAAGAATCAGGTATGTCAAGTCATGAGTTTGACATAGCTAAGAAGACTACAGAAGCCTTGAAGCAAAGTGAAAATCTTGTAATTCCACCTATGGCATCTAGTGCAGACCTTGTTGATCCTATTACAGTAAAGGTAAAAGTTGAAGTACCTGAAAAAGATGAAGGAGATAAATATTTTTCTCCTATTTCTAGCAAAAGAGTAAAAGTGAGTGCAACAGGACCCGACAAGAGACAGAAAGTGATTGTACCACCTGTACCTAGAAAAGTAGCAGAAATTAAAGATGATGATGAAGTTTCAATCAAGAAGAAAACTTGGAAACCAAGAATTGAAAGAGTTAATGAAGATATATTGAAGCATGGAGACTTCACTAAGATAAATAAATTCTATGATCTATATGGATCATTTGACAGATTGAATTTTGAAAATGCAATGATTACACATATGATTTTGACAGATAAGAAACTTAGCACTATTCATGGTAAGATCCCAGAAGATTTGTATAACAGACTTGTGAATAGAAAACAAAGAGCACAAGAAGAGGACATAAAGATGAGAGAACATGTAATCAGATAGTTCTGTGAAGTTAAGGATGAAGATCATTTGAAGAGATTCTTGAAGCATCTTGGAACTTTATTGAGAACTAAGAGAAGAACAATCCTTATAATGGGAGGCAAAAAGGAGGAAGTACAGAAAGAGACTGAGCAAGCAGTAATGCAAGTTCTTGCAGATATAGTTGCAGGAAAGCATGTTGAATCAGATCCTCAGTAGAAGCAATCAAAGGAACCGCATGCAGAGGAAGTTGGTATTGAAGAAGTCCCATCTTCTTCACATATCAATATTGGCAAAGAATCAATGGACATTGAAGGAACCAAAGTGACACTAGAGTTAGATGATGCAGTATTTCATGATCTAGGAAACATTGTTGACAATTTGGCTTTAGAAGAGCAAGAGAAGAATACAAAATTAGAAAAGGATACAAAGGCAATGGAAGCACCAGCTGTATCAGAATCAGTTCCAGCAGAGTAGATAGTTAAAGGTAAACAAATTTTGATAGAGGTCACTACCCCTAGTGCACCTGATAGTAAGAAGAGACAAATTGGTTCAATTTTTGAAGACCTTGGAAAAGAGGTTGAAGATGATGATCAGCTTGAGTTCATCACATCTCTTAATAAAATTATTGGAAAGAATAAGAAGGTGAAGGACCTTGAAGGCAAAGTTAGAGTTTTGATAGAGAAACTTGAGAGTGTGATCAGCACTAAGATATTTGAATCAGATCCACTTGAGAAAGCTAAAATAGTAATAAACTCTTTTGACTCTAAATTTTCTAACTTAAAGGATATTGCTAGAATAAAAGTTCAGGAAGCCTTTGAAGTAGAAATGCAACAAAATTTAAGTGTAAATATTCAAAATGATATTGGTAATTTGGATGTATGCATAAAGAATTTGAGGAAACATTTTGAGACTGGAAAGAGTTTGTATATACAATGCACAAAATCAGAAATCCTAACAGCTGAAGAAGATAAGAAGATCAGAGAGAAGATAGATGCAATTATAGCTAAAACAAACACATTGACAAGCCCAAATGTAAAGATAAGTTCTGTAGAGAAGAACATAAGGAAGTTAAATGATGAAATCAGAATGTTAGCAGAGGAGAAGAACATAAAGATGATCAAGATTAACATCTTGAGAGAGCATATCTCAATCAAGACCTCAATTGTTGAAGACCATATTGAGCAGTGTCTTTTAGCAAAGACATCTTTTCAGAAGTTTAGCTTTAATTCCTTGCAAGCTTGTCAGACAGAAACATACGGATTGAGTACTCTCCTTAATGTTGTTGAATCCATTAGGAAGATATGGGAGAAAGATTTTGAATCATGGAAGTTAGAGTTTGGCAACTGTGTTGCAAGCCTACCAACTTTGCAATAGTTGATAACAAGGTATCAAGTTTTTTTTTGAAATTTTTGTACACCCTATCTTTGTCATTGTTGTCAAAGGGGGAGAGATAGCAGAAAATTGAAAATATGTTGAGGAAGGATACTCATAGGGGGAGCTATTCTATGGAGTACAATTGATGAAGGGTGCTCCCCTTAATACCACAAACACATAACAGAAATAGAGAAACAACAACAATATGCAAGAACAGAAAATTGGCTTCTTATTATCTCCACAAATGTGGAATTACAAACTTTCAGAATTACAATATGCAAAGCCACATGGGCATTCCCTTATAATATTCTGTAGGACAAAGCCTCGAATCAATACCCAGATCTACTACCCAGAACTATTCTGAACTGCCTAAGACAATAATACAGCCTTCCTTATATAGGCAATTTTCCACTGCCTGGGAAGGTTCCAGAATTTTAACCAATAAGGCTGACCAAAATAGTAACTTTCCATAAATAGCAGCTCTGCACAAGATAGCCCTTATTGAATTCAAAAAATAGAAATGTTTTTGGGTGATGCAAGATTGCTCTTACACCTAGGATGCTCCTGCATCAGATACCCAGGGTAATTTGAGAAGTGACCCTGTCATGACTCAGGTGTGCAGAGGAAAACCAAGATGGTTAACCTCCACCCTTGTTAGCCATGATGAATTTTCAATAGGTCATCCTTTCCACTTGACCAGATATTCTTCATATGTCCTGTTCCTTGTGCTTCTACCAACACGACTGTCTAGTATATCTTCGATCTCCTTGGTGTCTGAACTAGTTGCTGGAATACTCCACTGTGCTGCTGTGATCTCATCTTCAACACCTCCTTCATGATACTCTGTCAAATTTGAAATGTTAAACACTGGTGAAATATTTAGCTCAGTAGGCAATTCTACCTCATATGCATTTCCTAAATCATGCTTCTTCAATATCTTACATGGTCCAAACTTCTTCATTTTCAACTTGTTATATGTACCAACTGGAAACTGCTCCTTCTGCAAATGAACCATGACTTCATCACCAACTTGAAATTCTTTATACCTCCTTTTCTCATCTGCCTTAGCCTTATACTGTGCATTCATCTTGGTAATATGCTTCCTCACCTCTCCATGGATGTTCTTCAAGTGTTCTGCAAAATCCTCAGCTTCAGCACTACTTATTTCTCCTTTATCTATCTTCCTCAATTCAAATGCATTTCTTGGACTACTTCCATATACAATCTGGAATGGTGATTTACCAGTGCTCCTGTTGACAGAATTATTGTATGCAAATTCTGTCTGTGGTAAAATCAAATCCCATCCTGTTGGCTTATCTCCAACCAAACATCTCAGCAGATTTCCCAAACTCCTATTCACCACCTCTGTCTGTCCATCAGTCTGTGGGTGATGTGATGAACTGAACTTCAAATCTATCTTTAACTTCTTCCACAATGTATGCTAGAAATATCCAACAAACTTAGTGTCCCGATCTGAAACTATGGTCTTTGGCAAACCATGAAGTCTCACTACTTCTCTGAAAAACAATTCTGCTACATGAATAGCATCATTAGTCTTCTTGCAAGGAATGAAATGTGCCATCTTCAAAAATCTGTCAACTACTACAAAAATTGAATCATGTCCCCGCTGTGTCCTCGGTAAACCAAGAACAAAGTCCATGCTGATATCCTCCCAAGGCTTCTCTGGTACAGGTAACGGCTGATACAACCCTGTATTCTGCTTCACTCCTTTCGCCATCTGACATACTCTACAACTCTGTACAAACTTCTTCACATCTTGCTACAACTGTGGCCAATAATAATTCTCACTAACCAAACCAAGGGTTTTATCACGACCAAAATGTCCAGCCAATCCTCCGCTATGCTTCTCCTTGATGAGATTCTCCCTCATAGAACTTCGTGGAATGCACAACTGACTCCCTCTGAATAGCATATCATCCTGGATGATGAAATCCAACCATTTTGTCCTGTCTAGAGTAACAGGTTCTGTACAAGCTTTCCAAGCTTCACCAAAATCAAGATCCTCTGGATACAAATTCTTAAGTTCCTTGAACCCAACCGCTTCAATCTGCATTTCTATCAGCAATAGTTGCCTTCTGCTAAGAGCATCGGCAACCCTATTAGACTTTCCACTCTTGTGTTTCAAAACAAATGTATAACTCTACAAAAACTCAACCCATTTCAAATGCCTCTGCTTCAACTTTCCTTGACTATTCAAATATTGCAAAGCTTGATGATCAGTATACAAAACAAACTCCTTAGGAAGTAGATAATGTCTCCACTTCTTTAATGCCTGAACTATAGCATAAAATTCCTGATCATAAATAGAATATTTCCTCTTGGCATCATTTAATTTCTCACTGAAATAAGCAACAGGTTTACCTTCTTGGCTCATAACAGCTCCTATTGCAGTACCACTAGCATCACAATCTACTTGAAACACCTTATTAAAATCTAGAAGTGCTAAAACAGGTTCTTCTGTAACTTTTTGTTTCAACAATTGAAAACTCTTTTCTGCCCCATTAGTCCACTTAAACTCTTTTCTGTCCCCTCTCATTGTTTCAGTCAAGGGTCCACAAATACTACTAAAATTTTTGATAAAATTTCTATAAAAGCTAGCTAGACCATGAAAAGATCTTACATCAGTAGCACTCTTTGGAGTAGGCCATTCAAGGATAGCCTGTACCTTCTCTGGGTCCATTTTTAGACCTTCTCCTGAAACTACAAACCCCAAATACACCAACTCTTTCTTCACAAAACTGCACTTCTTCAAATTAATCAACAATTTCTCTTCTCTCAGCTTCTCAAATATCATACGAATATGCATCATATGCTCCTCCAATGTCTTACTAAAGATCAGAATATCATCTAGGTAAACAATGACAAACTTACCTAGAAATTCTTTCAAAACCTCGTTCATGAGCCACATGAAAGTGCTCGGTGCATTGGTTAGCCCAAAAGGAATGACTAACCACTCATACAGTCCTTCCTTTGTCTTGAAGGCAGTCTTCCATTCATCTCCTTCTCTGATCCGAATCTGATGATATCCACTCTTTAGATCTATCTTTGAGAAATACACAGCTCCGCTCAAACAGTCCATAATATCATCCATTCGTGGCAATGGAAACCTGTACTTGATTGTGATCTTGTTTATTGCCCTAGAATCTATACACATCCTCCATTCTCTATTCTTCTTTGGTGCTAATACTGCTAGTACAGCACAGGGACTTAGACTCTCACGGATCAATCCTTTCTGTAATAGTTCATGTACTTGTCTGTTCAACTCCTCACTTTCTACAGGTGTCATTCTGTGTGCTGCCTTATTCGGAAAACTCGCTCCTGGGATCAAGTCCATCTGATGACTGATCTTCCTGACTAGTGGTAATCCATCAGGCACGTTATCAGATACAATATCCTGAAACTCATTCAATAAATCTGCAACTTCTACAGGAACATCTTCTACTTCCTCTTTACCAGATTTTGGAATTAAAGAAAAACATACATGCTCATGCCTCATACCATCTAGGAAATTTCTTCCATCAACAAAAGTTATCCTTGCATTACCACATACCTTTTCTTCAGTCTCCTTCAATGGTTTTAGCTTATGTCGCACTCCATCCTTTGTCAGGGAATAGGTATTCGCACGGCCATCATGTACAGCACATCTGTCAAACTGCCATGGTCTACCCAACAACATATGACATGCATCCATAGATATGATATCACACAATACCTCATCTTGGTATCCGCCAATCTTGAACTTCACCAGGCATTGTTCATTGACCATGACCTTGTGGTCATCCTGTACCCAGGCAATCCGATATGGATGTGGGTGTTTCTATCTCTTGAGCTTCAACTTTGTCACCATCTCTTCTGACACCAAATTGTCAGTGCTTCCACTATCAATAATCACATCACAACATTTACCTTCACACTTGCACCTGGTGTGAAACAAGCTCCTCCTTTGCTCAGGTTCATTCTCACCACTCAATAGGACTCTTCTGTTAATCAACGTTTCTCCTCTTTCAGCATCTTCAGAATTTGATGATCTGGCATCTTCATCTACATGTGCAATTCTGGCCTGGCCTTCATTTCTCCTGTCTGTTCTACCTTGGCGCTGAGGACATTCAAATGCCCTATGACCTTCTTCTCCACAGTGAAAACATGTTCCACGGAAGCCACCTCTTCCAGATCCTTGTCCTCTTCCTCTTCCTCTTTGATCTCTATTATTCTGATCCTGGAAGCGATTGGAATTATTTCCTCGCTGATTCTGACTGCTACTGGCTTCGTCCTTCTTTTTCAGATCTTCATTTCGGCCACCATATGACCGTCCACCAAATCGTCCACCGCGACCTCTTCCGTTTTGTCTGCTCTCAAACTTCATGTTCAGCTTTTCCTCTACTTTTAGGGCAAACTGGTATGCCTCTTCAATACTGTTCATTCGAACCAAATTCAGCTCCTCCTGAATGCTTGGCCTTAACCCATTAAGGTATCGGGCAACTTTCTCCTTATCAGCTTCTGCATGGCCTGTTCTGATGAGAAGTCGATAGAACTCCTCTGTATACTCCTGAACAGATCTTCCCGCTTGCTTCAAACTCTGCATTTTCTTCAGTAGGTCAAGCTCATAATCAACAGGAATGAACTGTCACTTCAATTTATCCACCATCCGATCCCATCTCGTGATTTTCTCCTTTCCTCTTCTATTTCGCTCCAACTAAATCTCTTGCCACCATATCTTCGCATGACCTTTCAGTCTGGCCTTCGCAAATTTGACCCTATCAGGATCCTCAACATCTTCATACTCAAAATATTCTTCACACTCATTGATCCAGTCGATCAATTCCTCTGGGTTAAGATTTCTAGAAAATGTAGGAACCTCAATCTTAGGTCTTTTCCCAATCTTGGAAATCGCCCGAAAAAGTCTTTCTTCCTCCCGGTTCACAATTTCAACTTCTCCTTGATATTCTTCTTCAGCTTCATCCTCGCTTTCATCTCCGACATTAAGATTCATTCCTCTGTGAATCTCTTCTTGCAATGCTCGCACTTGTCTCTGCAGCTCTCTAACCTCAGGTGTTACAACACCAGCTCTTCCGCCACGTTCCCTTCGTGGAGGCATTTTCGCGATGCACACTGAAACCCTAGCCACGGTCCTGGTGCAAACTACCTCACAGTCGACGATCTGTTTACACACTCAAAAACTCCTGCTCTGATACCACTTGATGAAGGGTGCTCCCCTTAATACCACAAACACATAATAGAAATAGAGAAACAACAACAATATGCAAGAATAGAAAATTGGCTTCTTATTATCTCCACAAATGTGGAATTACAAACTTTCAGAATTACAATATGCAAAGCCACATGGGCATTCCCTTACAATATTCTGTAGGACAAAGCCTCGAATCAATACCCAGATCTACTACCCAGAACTATTCTGAACTGCCTAAGACAATAATACAGCCTTTCTTATATAGGCAATTTTCCACCGCCTGGGAAGGTTCCAGAATTTTAACCAATAAGGCCGACCAAAATAGTAACTTTCCATAAATAGCAGCTCTGCACAAGATAGCCCTTATTGAATTCAAAAAATAGAAATGTTTTTGGGTGATGCAAGATTTCTCTTACACCCAGGATGCTCCTGCATCAACAATATTGTATATGTGTTGTATAACATTTGGCCACAATTTTGTGTAAATACTTTGAAGTTTTGTTTGCACACTTAGCCAATTTTCCCATATGTTGCCACCAATGACAAAGGGGGAGATTGTTGGAAATTTGGCTAATGTGGATGCATAGATGTTGTCATTATGGCAACATATGATCTCTATTGAGAGCATAGAATCTAGAATGCAGGTATGGCAAGTTGAAGGAAGAAATTGTCTAAGTATGGATACAATGATCCTGACAGAGCACCCGATGAAGATTTAGTTGGCGACATCCACTGGAGCAATATTGTTGTTTGCATATTTAACTAAAGCTTCTATAGAGTATGAGGATACCCCATCTCAGTGCACATAAAGTTTGGAGTAGTATGGATGAAGTTATTCAAAGTTTATCGAAGATAGTTTTTGCAAACAGAACAGTTTTGGAGACAGTATTAGCGAAAGAGTTAAGGGATTATTTTTGCTTGACAAAATAATGACTTAACATTATGAATGGATTCCATCCTAGATTTTTACTCTTGGATAAAGATTTTGGAAGGTGACCATATAAAGTTATTAGCTCTAATAACTCATATATTAGGCATACTTGAAATGTAATGAAAAAGTGTGTGATGTGTAAAAAGAAAGAAAAGGATAACTTGTGATAGTTGTATATTGTGATAGCAGCAAAGCCTATTGATGTGAAGTTGTAAGTAGTACCATACTATAGTTAGAGAAACATTTTGTATTACCTTTTTGGGCAGTGAGCTCAATTGGTGATCAGGTTTTGTAATCTAACTCCTAACTGGGTTAAGGCTTTTGACAAGGCCTAAAGTCCTTTAACCAGGATAGATCTACTATATATTGTAAATTGACTCTTAACAGGGTCCAATATCCCTAACAAGATACTTTTGATTAGTGATCTTTGTGGGTACCATCCCCACCGGGGTTTTCCCTTGGCCATGGTTTCCTCGAGAACATATCATGTGTTATGAGTTCTTTCTATTTACTACTATGTTTGTTAATTAGCTTGATAATCTTTGTATGCACTAAAGTAATCTATTATATCCATAAGTGGGCAAAAGAAAAAAGTTTGTGAAATACTGATTCACCCCCCCCTCTCAGTATTTCCTATTTCTAATAGCATCTAATAGCTTTTGTAATTTAGTTTTGACTATCTCCCTTAATGCTGGATTAATCCTCCTTTGAGATTGATGAAGGGGTAAGCTTCCTTCATTGATATATATTCTGTGAGTATATAATGTAGGGCTTAATCCTTTCATGTCCCCATAATCCCATGCAAAGGCTTTCTCATGTGTTTTTAGTAGTTTGGTTAGTTGCTCTAGCTTTTATGAAGGTAACTTATTATTCACATGGAGATTATGACCTTTAGAAAGCTCTACAGTAGTTATAAGGTCAAGCATGGATACTTTAGTGATAGGACTTGTGTTCACTTCACTAGGTAGCAACTAGTGAATAATATTTGGTTCTGAAGGTAACAAACAATCCTCAAAGTTATCTTCATATGTACTTAACTCTAACACATAACTTTCAAATACATCTTTGATTACAACACAGTCATTATTAAGAATGCTCTTGATGACTTCATCTTCCTCTTGCAACTTGAGAAATGATTGCCTATGTAACATCATGAACTTGACCATAGAATTTAGTTCTTCTTCCTCATCTCCTAAATCTAGCCATATATGTGTACTCAAGTTTGGCTGTGGTTGAGCTGGAGGATACAATGCTAGTTTCTTAGTAGCATTCCCATATGATATTGTCATGTTTCTTGATCTACAACTTATGTTTGTATCAGTTGTTGCTAACCATGGACATCCTAGAATGACAGGGTAACCAACAAGGTTAAATTTTGGTGAAAGTATCATGAAATTAGTAGGGTACTCCCAAGAATCCAAGGCAGCTATTATATTTTCTATCATTCCATCAAGAGTAATAGTAGAGCTATCTGCTAATTGTAACACTGTTGGAGTAGCTCTCAACCCTTCAATGCTCAGTTTGTTCATAGTATCTTTTTTCATTACATTAATGGTAGCACCTAAGTCTATTAATGCATTTTTGATAGACTGAGACTATCCATTAATGATTATATTCACAACTGGACTCCCTGGATTTGAATATTTGGGTATTACTAGTTTTCCTAGCATGATATTAGCTAATTGTCCTATAACATGAACTATTTTAGGATCATTTTTCTTTCTCCCAGGCTTTTTACGACAAGCTTCTTTAATTGCCTTTCCATAAATTGGAACATCTTTTATTGCTTGAAATAGGGGAATTTGGACATGCATATTCTTAAGCTAGTCAATGATATCAAATGGCTGCTCTTCTTCTTTTGGAATGGGTTTCTCCATGCTTAGCCTTTGGGGAAAAGGTGGTTTAGCTGATGCTTGAACATTAGCTTAGTTGGGAACATTTTTTGATGCAACAATATTTTGCAAATCATTCTCTGGAATCAGTTTTGTTGTTGCGGGAACATCTGGTACTTCTGTGATAAGGGATGGTTTAGGAGCTGGTAAGGTAGTACCTAATCTTAGATGTATGCTAGCTATATCGAGTGCATAGGAAGGGTACTACTGAGCATCAGTAGCATACATTTGCTATTGTGGCTATTGACTATTTGGATTTGGTTGAGGTTGAGTAGGTAATTGTGTCTGCTTTTGGGGACCTATATTTTGAGGTTGTGGCATTATCGTAGGCACATTTTTTGGACATGGTAGAGGTGGATATCTAGGATTTGGGTTAGACCATTGTTGAGGTGCTCTCCATTGGTTAGTGGGTTGCCAATTCCCTTGTGGTTATTGCCATTGGTTTGGAAATTGTGACCATTGGGGTTGTTGCGGAGGATACCATTGGTTCTGTGGATTGTTTGGCCAAGCATTATTCCAAGTGGATTGGTTATATTGTGGAGGACTTTGAACATTCTGGTTTTGCCACTGACTATTATATGGACTTGAAGTATGTAATAGGTCTTGAGGCATACCTTGTCTTGTGGCCCATGGCTGGCATTGAGAAACAAAGAATACTTTCTTTTCCTCTCCTTCTATCTTCAAGTACTTAGTTGTAAGATGTTGGTTCTCCAGGTTTGCGACCAATTTGTAGTGACAATCCTTCTTTTGTCTGTGGCAATGAGGATAGTATTCAGCCACTTGTGCCTCTGTGTTTGCATGTTTCTTCCTGGAGGTCATAGTGTCTAGGTGTGTAGCAACATCATTTATGATGTCTTTCCTGAAATATGACAAAAGGTTTGAAATCTCCATCTTTGAAATACCAGAGCCACTTCCTTTATTCAGTGTTGAGTAAAATCCCCTACTTTTCTTGACTGTTTCTCTAGAATAATTCATGCAGATCTTCTGAAGGTCATCCTAGGAGGAATGAGATATATCACCTCTAGCCATGAGGTCTAGAGCTTCAATACAACTTTCATTCACTCCTCTAAAAAAAATTAGCTTCTTTGAATCCTCTTGCAATGCATGTTGCAAGTTCTTTTGTAAACCAAATAAGAAGCATGATGTGTAGTCCTCTAATGTCTCATCTTCCCTTTGTGACATACGGAAGATGTCATCTCCTTTTGAATCACTCCCCTTGCAATATTCCTTATAATTCCTTAGGAACAAATCTCTCATCACATCCCAATTATCTATTGCATTCACCCCTAAGCCCATGAACCATTTGAGGGTTGACTCTTTTAGAGTTGCTGGGAATAGCTTTAGCTTATGACTGTCAGTATTGTAGTCAAATCTTTGACACAGTATGTCAAACTCAAACAAAAAGGTGTTAGGCTCCTCCGTAACAAGGCCATAGAACTTTGGAAGTGCTGAAGTAGGTATGTTCTTGAGGTTGGGATTGTTAATAAGACTTGGAATTGGAAATGGAAATGTAGGAGCTACCATTACTGGAGGTGTTGGATATTGAAACTATGGCTAGAAAGTATTATTGACTGGGGGGTTTTGAGAAATAGGTGGTCCTAGAAGTTGGCTAATATTTCTACAAAAGGATGGAGGTCAAATGTTTCTTGGGTTTCTTCTTCTTCTATTGAAGATGATGCAAAAAACTCAGGACTGGCGTCAAGAAATGGTAATTCAAGCTCTTGAAACTCTTCTTTCATTTTAATAGGTTCTTTTGGAAGAAATCTTCCATGAGCATCTCACCTTCTTCGATGCATGCAAGGAAGTTGGTGACTTGTGAAACAAACTCACAACTTCTTGATATTAACTAAAAATAGGAAACTAATCTAAAAAATAAATGACTCATGAAGGTTCCTAGTTTGACATCATCCCCGGCAGTGGTGCCAAAAATGAATAGTCTCACAATAGGTAGAGATAATCATGCCATTGTCTCTCTCTCAAGGGAAATATCTATGCTACAGACTACCTATCCCCATTGTGAAATGCATTTAGATTGTTAACCTAGGGATGTAGACTTGAAATGGGACAACACAGTTTGTGCACTAAGTTCCTTTAGGATTCAAAACACGTATGCTGCAGGAAGATAAAATGCATGAAAGGAATCTATGCTATTACTACAGGAAGGTAAACACACTTGACTATTGAATGAAACTACTGTAGAAAACATATGAAGTAAATCTAAGCCTGTTTAACAACTCAAGACATTCACTATACTCATCTCTGTAAATGCTACAGGAACAACCGCATATATAATGTTGTAGGAATAAACAGTAGCTCTATTTGAAAATAGGAAAAGTATAGAAAGTAAATCTATCTTAATTAATCTAATCCACCTCCCAAGTGGGCCCCCTTGGTTGGCTTTTGCTAACTACTCAACACAAGAAATAATCCAAAATCACTCTTCCATTAAAATCTTCTCAACTAGTTACATCATAACTGAATAACTCATGAAGAATAAAAATAGAGAAACTTATACTATATTGAAAACAACATTCTATCTTTCTCCATTACCTACTAAAAATAGTTAAAATCCCTTTATATGAAGGATTGAAACTTATGGAAAACATAACAAAAAAGTCTCATTAAGTCTCACCACATGCGGAGGAGATAAATCAACAATAACATAATACAATTACTACTGTCAATAGAATAACAATTCTAAGGAAATTTAGCAATACTAATTCCCTATATTTCTAGAACAACAGCTTCTTCAAAGCTTAGCGTGTCTATCAGAATCATGTTGAATTCTCTCGCTATGGTTGGTCTTCTAACTTCCTTCTTCAATGCAGATGCACCACTCATCATACCACTTCATATCTACCTGAAAGGTTAGTAACATTCAGTACATATGCAAGTCAAAATTTTCAACTCCTACTTAGATATTAGAACACAGCTTGAAATAATTATATGAAATACTGCATTATATTTATAATAACAAGAAAAACATATCATTTAGGATACCTTAAGATCTTGTGACTTTGGCTATACTTGGCATAGCTTCACATAAGTGTAAGTAAAAAAATGTCTTGGAAATGTTTGTGAGAGTATCAACAAAACATAAAGGATCATAAAAAAATAGAGTCAATAATTAGACTCATCAGAATGGAAGAGGATTGAAAATAAATACTATCATTGATCCCAAAACTAGGTTCAGTGCATACACCATAGGGTACAAAATCTTTCAGTTGAGTAGACCTAATAGTGTACCGTGTGGAGCGGTAGACATTGCTTACAAAATAGTGAAAAAGGGATTTTAGTTGGATCTTGCCAAGTTGTTGTTAAAACAAGTTGAAGAGAATATGAGAACAAATCAGTCAGTAAAGACAAAAACATGTAAGTTTGGATCATTGTTACTTTGCATATTATTTTATGTGCAAAACTTTTTCCCTTCCATCAGTAATGTAAATCTATCAATCGATAAGCCAGTGACACTGCAAATCAATGATTTGATAAAAAGTTTAGGTGAGAAATTTGTGAGCATAATGGATGTTTACTTTGAACAATTCAAAGACAGGATGAATGCAAGGAGCACAATACCAAGACAATTGGTTGAGAAGTATGAACATGACATTTGTTTCCTAGTCGACATAGACTATACACTGAATAAAGCAGTTGATCTGAGAACAAAATGGTTAGACCCAATGGGATATGAGATTGATATTTACCAAGCATCAAGGTCAATTGAGGCTTTACTGGAAAAGCCTAAGTATCCTAATGCTACTAGGTTTGGGACATATGAAGAAGAAAAACACATAATAAAAATAGATCTAGTCATTGGTAAAATTAGAAAGAAGTAAAGAAAAATGATGGACAAACTGGTGAAACAATTTGGAGAAGATGCAAATGATGCTAAAACATCTGAGGACATTCCAATTGAGGTAGAAACTAAGGGTCAATTACTCTTAGCTGACACTACATATGATGAAGAGGAAACTGAGTCAGATAAAGAAGTTGAATCTACACCGGTTAAGCCCACTCCAAAGAAGAAGCAGGTAGAAGTGCAAACTAGAGCCCGAACAAGATCTACTAGTATTTCTTCACCACCACTAAAGAAAGGAGTAGTTAATATTTCAAGGCCTACACTGACAAAGACCTATCAAAATAAGAGAGGTAATCAAGCTACCTCTGAGGCACCAAAGAAGAGAAGAAAACTAATAAGAGGAAAAGGTGTTGTTGATGATGAAGAAGAGGATGATATAAGTCAATTTAAAGTTGTTGTTAATAAAGACTAGTCTATTGATGTACTTGCAAGGAAAATAATAGAGACTAGAGGTCTAGGTAACCCTAATATGGGTAGGTATGTTCACATGTCCACTAAGGACCAAGAAAAGATAGAAGAAGCATTAATTCAAATGATGATCAAGTACAAAAAGGTACCAATAGAATTTTCAAAATATGTACCTAAAATCTTATATGATAAAGTTTTCGCTAGGTGGACTTATGCTCTCAGTACTGAAAAGAAAATGAGGGAACATTCCCTAATATTAGCAATGCCAACATTATTAGTCCTTGAAATAGAAGAGCATATGAAACAATATTCTAAAAGGTTTCTAGTAAAAAGCATAGCACTACAAATTCTAGTCAGGAAGCTTGTAGAAGTTGATGAGAATAGTCAATTACTATAGACTTTCATCCTCCAAGCCTGAGCTAAAGCAAATAAGTTGGCATTGGTTGTGATTTCTGAGAGGAGAAGTACAAGGAAAGGCAAAGGCATCCCCTTAGATGATGTTGATTTAGCCACAAAGGAACCAATAGAACTATAAGATACTGAGGTACTAGACACAACCATTGCCATTGATTTTTATCTGGTAGGTTATCAAGAAGTGTACCAGGATCCACCCAAGAAAACTATAATAATATATAAAAATGATGTTCTTATAGAATACATGACTAATGGTGATCTTGATGATGTGAAAGATGATGAGGACATCACCATTGCTATAAAACAAATAGAAGATTTAGTCCTCACTGAGTCTACAACAAGCACTATACTGGGTAACCTTCCCATATTAGTAAAAGTAGTTGAGATTATTTCTCAGAAGAAACTCGAAGGCTCAATCCCCAAGTAGTATAATGAAATAATAGGGGAACAAGAGACAAGTACACAAGGCACAACTAAGACAAATGAGCCTAAGGAAAAAGAGCTTGAGACACAAGAACTGGAAGACCCTAAGCCAACAGACACCACCCAAACAACCACAAATAATACTACAATAGAGGCCCCTACTCAATTGGCTGAGACTTAGGTCACCAGGTAGTAGAAGAAGGAAGACAATGTGTCAACCAAGTTGGAAAAGACAAACACAGAGGTAACATCTCTAGTACCTTTTGTCAAGACATCTCCACAAGACAACAAGAAGAAGAAAAAGAAGCATTGAAAAGGGCTAGTCACTTTGGATGAAATAATAGAGATTCCCAAATGTGACCCAAGGACTTTGGACCCCAAGGAGTTGAGAAAATATGGATAATTATGCATGAGGAAGGCTACACAATAAAAACTAAGGAAATAGAGCAAGAGCAAGAAAATCTCAGAAGATGTAAGAGACATCCTTCAACAAGTTATTCTCGACATTACAATAAATAAAGATACTCCTATATTGGATCAACTTGCATGTCTTACAAGCTACATAAATACCCCTGACATAGATGTAGTGAAGAAGATTGAAGAGAGGGCAAAAGAAAAAATACAACAAAAACTTGTAGAGAAAATTAGTCAAGAAGTGGCTATCAATAAAGTGAAAATTTCTAAGGTAATAATTAAGTTACAATCTATCACTCAGAAAATTGTCCAAATTTTGTTTAAGTTATGCACTCTGGATACCTTCACTATCAAGATCAGTGAGAAGATTAATAAAAATGATGAAGAAATTATGGCTAGTGCAAATGCATCTCTAACCGAGCCCAATGATTTTCATAAGCATATACTGAAAGTGCAAGAATTAAGGAGATTGAGATCAGAACTTAAGGAAGCGGGAAGAAATCATAAGTGACCAAGTCACCAAGTCACAAGTTGAGTTGCTTCCACACTTGAAGATCATAGAGAAACATATTGAAAAGGCTAAGATATTAGTAGCCACCCCATAAATTTTACTTTTGGAGAACATTTTTGACATGCATGCCCAAGTCGGTCTTGAGCACATTGCTCTTACCAACTTGAAAGAGGAATGAAAAAACCTCTTAGCTTCATTATAGAAAACCCACCAATGCATCTTTGACAAGTTGTAAGTACATTTTTTATTTGGCATTAATTTCAAAAAGGGGGAAAACATGTATATGCCAATGTACTTCACTATATACTGGGAGCATGCACATAGGGGGAGTTTGTAAATGACTTAGTCAATATGTATATATTTTGTATTCATATGGAGTTAGTAAAGTTTTTGAAGATTATTTAGTACATATACATAAAGGTTTTGATACTAATACCAAAGGAGGAGATTGTTATCTCTATTTGAGCATTAAGTATTGTCATTAGTATCAAATAAGATCGGTCGGTAATCTAAGCTATTCAAGTCGGTAAAGGTTGGAATAAGGAGCTACACAAATCAGTCGGTTAAACTTACAAAGCCTTCACACCAAGAAGTTACAACAAAGAACATCAAGCTATCAGAATACAAGTTTAACTGAGCATGTTTACCTAGCATCAGTAATTACCAAGTATCGAGCTAGTGAACACCGAGCATCAGTTAATTCACCAAACATGGAATGCAATATTTACTGAGTTATTGAAGAAATAAAATAGTAATCAACAATGGCACATATCTCTATGCAAATAGTTTACAAGGATCTTTAAAATATTTATCAAATTTGAGACACATTTATTATGGATGTAATCACTCAATTTTGTGATGATTCCTATGTAACAATTAGATCTAGGTTATTTTTGTATACTGTAGATCTTAGGTTTTCTAAGAGGTTGCAAACCTAGTTAGGTCAAAATAGTTTTTTATATAATTTTAATAGATGTCATTTTTACATATGCATGATAAGGAGATCATGAAGAAGTAGCCGCATACAGGACATCAGTAATCAGACAAGGATTTTCATGAATGAAAAGTTATCAGAGATAGTATCAGTTTATCAAAAACAAACAAGGATATTGAGAAGGACAAAGAGTAATATTCTACACATCAAGGTGAAATCTACTTAGTATTTCATAGATCTAATTCAGACAAGAACAAGTTGTCATTTACAGATATTTTTTTTATCAATTTAACCATTGTAGTAGGATTGTAAATCTCTTAACAGAGTATACTTAACCGTCTATTGTAAATCTCCTAACCAAGTACACACTTATTTGGTGTTGTTAAAATCCTTTCACAACATAGATCTAATCAATCTTATATTACTCCTAACAGGGTGGTCCCACAATAGTGTGTCCCACTTTTTGGCCAACTTTGACACAGAGATCAACATTTTGAGAAAAAACTTCACTTTCGAACACATGTTGCCACAAAACTATTAGGAATTTGAAGATGATGTAAACTAGAGTCTTTTAGAATTTTATTTCTAGTTTCTAAATATATTTTTCTAAAAATAATTTAAATTCATTTAAATTCATTTTTCCTTCTCCTTCAAAAAGTGGTTTGTGTGAAAAACTATGTTTTTAAGGAGTTATTGTCACTTGGATCAACATAACTTTTTTTAAAAATGTGATAACGATGTAATTCTTTCAAGATTATATTTTTAACTTCAATATCTAAAGGACGCAATTGGTTTCATTCATTTTAGGTCAATATTTCATATTTTATTAACTTCTAAAGTGACAGTAATTTTAATTTAGACATAAGGTCACTTGGATTGCTCTAACTTGATTTGTGTATATCGAAATTCATTTTTTCCTTTTTTTTTTATAGAAAGGTAACACATAAACTCTCTTCCTACATATTTTTCATTTTTTTTTTGTAATTTACTATTTTTCCCAAAGTCTTGAAGAGACAGGTTGTTGAATGACCAAACAATTTATGTTTAGTGAAAGTAATATTTAAAAGTGATAATGAAATCAATATGTATTAAAATTATATTCATTAGAAGATTGTTCCAAATATCATCATACTACATAGATAAGGTTTTTCAAATGGACTCATTGGATCTGCCAAAACATAAAGTCGATGTGATTTTTTGTCAGCATTTTAATAGGTACGAAGGAGACTCCATTATAGGTATGAATGAGTATAGATGTTTATGTTAGGAATGAATGTTGAATATATCCTATGGGAGTATTGGCAATCATTCTATAGTAGTTTTTGTTGCATTCATGACTGTGATTGTCATTAATGTCAACACAGTGATCTACTAGAGATTAGTAGAGGAGTAGATAGTGTTTTGATTATCGCACATGGGATATTGCAAATCAAGCTATGTGATGTTGAAAATTTACTCTTTGTTATGTTATATGTTCTTGGTTAAGATTGCAGATAGTAATTCATTTATTCATGGAAGTTATGAGCATTTTGGTGGAAGTAGTATTCAGGCAGTGTTCCTGAGTAGCGGTTTATGGAAATCGGATTATATCTCCTAATCGGGATGGAATCTGGCTTTGCGCAGTTAAAGGGAAGTTGAAGACATATTTTTAGAGATGTGGATGACAATGAAAACTTTGAGGTCACACAAGTGAAGAATTATTCTAATTGGAAGCCGATAGTTTTGTGTAATATTGATGTAATGTGTGGAAACTTTTATTTTATAATTGGATGTCGACTCATTTGTAATTACTTGAGTGTGGTATAAAGGAAGGAATGTTTTTCCTTGTTGTAATAAGGTTGAATATGGTGAATAAAGTTATGAAAGTGAAAGAAGACATGGAAGGTACATAGATCTAAAATTGAGATCTAGTGTAGCAATGAGTGCAGTTTAGCACAGTCAGAGAAGAGGTAACATATTGTTGAGATTAGTAATGATTTGATATTATTCTATTGAATAATCTAGAGATCAGTTGGATAGTGTTTTTAGTGATCTTTCAATTGAATCTATTTGGGCAGTGGGTCCTTCTATCTTCCATAACTCCTAACAGAATTAGAATCTTTTAGCAGGGATTCAAAATCTCCTAATAGGGATTCATATGTACTAAATGTATTTCATGAGACTCCTAACAAAGTCCATCCTTTCACAAGGAATATTCATATTAGTGCATCTTTTGTGGGCATCATTCCCGCCGGGGATTACTCTTTGATCAAGAGGTTCCCTATTCAACATATGTTGTGTCATTGTGTTATTGTGTATGAATATCTTTCTATGGTTGGTAATTATATTTCTTACATGGCTAAATGTTGTTGAAGTTGATAAAATTTATAATCATCAGATAACTAATTCACCCCCCCCTCTCAGTTATCTTGGTGGACTTTACTTTCTAACAATTGGCATCAAAGCAACAGGTCCTTGAAATAAAAGTTTAACAACTTAAGGAGATCCATGGAAAATTTTAGGAAAGAAAGCCCTAAGTTTGATGGAGTGAATTTTGACAACTGGAAAGAAAAGATGAAGACACATCTACTATGTTTAGGACCAAGTTATTGGTTGATTACTAAGAATGAGAAGACTATCATCAATGAGGATAATCTTGAAACATGTTCTAGTGATGAGAGAGATCTATTCATGTGTAACATACTTGCTAGAGAAGCACTTTTGATAGCCCTTCTGGAGAATGAGTATAGTCAGGTAAAATGTTTGAAAACATCTCATGAAATTTGGAAAGCTTTACAATCTACTTTTGAAGGTGATGAACATGCAAAGAAAGTTAGATTACATAATTGGATATGTGCATTTGAAGATATAAGAATGATCGAAGATGAATCTATTAGAAGCTATATTGGTAGAATGTCAGAAATTGTTGCAAGCATAAAATCTTGTGGAGGAACAAAGATAGAGAATAAATTCATATGGAAAATTTGTAGGACATTGAATCATGTGTTTAAGAAAACAACACAGATGATTGAACAAGTTATACCTTGTACTTCAAACTTTACAAGAGAGACTCTTCTTAGAAGATTGGAAGCAGTAGAAATGAACCTGAGGTTATCAGGAGATTTGCCTAGAATGGAGACAACATTCAGTGCTCTTAGTGTTCACCCTACTTTGTCAAGAAGCATCAGTGTGAGAAGATATTATGCTGGCAGCAACAGATCTAGAAATGAAGAAGATAGGAAGATTGAAGAAGGTATTGCCTTACTTGTGAAGAGAGAACCAGACGGTAAGAAAATTTTTAAATGTTGGACTTGTCAAGAATATGGTCATTTTGCATCTAAATGTCCTAAGAGAGTTAAAAAGTATAGAAACAAGTTCAAGCCTAGAAGATCTAAGGAATGCTATTATACTAATGATGAAGATCTTGAAGCTAGTATAGAGAGAACTCTAAGTGACAGTGATACTGAGAATAATGATGACATAGGATTTGTAGCAATTAAAAAAGAAAATCCTGAAACAGATGTTAAGGAAGAAAAATCCCTAGTTTCTCAAGTTGAAAATAAATTTGATTGGATTATAGACATTGGTTGTTCACATCATATGATTGGAGACATGAAAAAGTTTATAAAGTTTAACAATTATGATGGAGGAGTTGTTAGAGTTGGAAATAATGCACCTTGTTTGATTAAAGGTATAAGATCTATTACTCTTGATGGGAAGACTAATACTGATGATGTTTATGTTGTGGATGGTTTGAAACATAATCTTTTGAGTGTTGGACAGTTAGTTGATAAGGGATATCAATTTTGGTTTACTGAGAAAACTTGTGTGATAAAGGATAAAGATGGAAATTTGATTGGAACTAGATCTAGAACTAGAGGTAATGTATTTCAGTTGAATCCTACTAAGATGACATGTTTGATTAATAAGATTGATGACAATTGGTTATGGCACAAAATATTTTGTCATATAAATTTTGATAACATTGTGAAAATAAGTACTACACTTGCAGTAAGAGATTTGCCTAAAATTATGGAGCCTACTAACATGATTTGGAAGGAATGTGTGATGGCTAAATAGAAGAGAAGTTCATTTCCTAGTAAGAAGTTTACATCTGCAGAGAAGTTGGAGATTGTTCATACAAATTTGAGCGGTCCTACCAGGACTAGAGGATTCTATGGAGAAAGGTATTTTATGATTCTTGTTGATGATTTTACAAGAATGATGTGGATTGTATTTCTTAAAGAAAAGTCTAAATCATTTGATAAGTTTAAGATCATTAGGAATAAAGTTGAGAATGAATCTAGAATGAAGATTAAATGTTTGAGATCTGATAGAGGTGGAGAATTTAATTCTAGAGAGTTTAACACCTTTTGTGAAGTGAATGGTATTAAGAGATAATTTCCATCCCCTAGAACACTTGAACAAAATGGTATTGCAAAAAGAAGAAACAGATCAGTGATTGAAGCAGTAAGAGCTATGTTATTTTAGAATGATTTGGTGAAGATATTCTAGATAGAAGTAGTGAACACAGTGGTGTATACAATGCACAAAGTACAAATCAAAGTAGACATAGACAAGGCACCCAATGAATTATGGTTTGGACATGCACCCTCAATTAAGTATTTTAGAATTTTTGGAAGCAAATGTTATATAAAGAGAGATGATGATATTGGAAAGTTTGATCCTAGAAGTGATGAAGGTATATTTCTTGGATATTCTTTGAATATAAAATCTTATAGATGTTACAATAAGAGAACTATGTTAGAAAGCAAAGATCCCCAAGATAACTAAGAGGCGGGGGGGGGGTTGAATCAGTTATCTGATAATTAAACCATTTATTAACTTCAATATCAACTTCAACAGCTTTAAACCATATAATCAATGTAGTAACCAACCATAGAAAGATAATCATACACAATGACACAATAACACAAGATATGTTAACCAGGGAACCTCTTGATCAAAGAGTAAACCCCGGTGGGAATGATGCCCACAAAATGATGCACTAATATGAAATTTCCTTGTGAAAGGATGGACCCTGTTAGGAGTCTTATGAAATACATTCAGTACATATGAATCTCTGTTAGGATATTTTGAATCCCTGTTAAAAGATTCTAACCTTGTTAGGAGTTATGGAAGATAGAAGGACCCACTATCCAAACAGCTTCAAAGCAAGATCTCTGAACTCACTCTCCAATAGATCTTAGTATTATTCAATAGAATAATATGAAATATGTTACCTCCTTCACACTATGCCAAAACCCCACTCTCTACTACACAAGATCACAAATCCAGATCTTTGTACTTCGCAAGTCTTCCTTCACCACTGAATTAGCTCTATTCTTCACCTCATGCATATATTCGCATCACAACTTTCACAATTTCATATCACAACTATTAAAATATCATATTTAAACAAGGAAAACATTCCTTCCTTTATACCACACTCAAATAATTACAAATGAGTCAGCATCCAAATATAAAATAATAATTTCAACATGCTACATCAAAATAAAATAAATTTTTTTTGGCTTCCAGATATAATAACTTTCCAATTGTGTGACCTCAAAGTTTTTTCTATGAACCACAGCACCACCAATGAGTCTCAAACTTCCCTTTAATTGTGCAAAATCAGATTCCATCCCGGTTAGGAGATATCCTCCGATTACCAAAAACCACTACTCAGGAACACTGCTAGAATACTGCTTCTACCAAAATGCTTATAACTTTCATGAATAAATGAATTTCTTTTTGAGCTATTAACCATAGGTTAATAACACACCAAAGAACATACCATCAACTACACATAACTCAATTTGTAATATAACATGTGTGCAAAACAAAACTGTGCCTACTTCTCTGCTAAACTCCAAAATATCATTGTGTCGACATCAATGACAATCATAGTCATGAATGCAACAACCATTGCTATAGAATGACTCTCAAAGGCTTTATAATTCATTCCTAACACTCTTCCCCATTGGCATTGATGGAAACATAGATGAAAAACATCCAATGTTCCAAAAATCCAATCTCTGCTGCTCAACTACTCAGTTGCTCTTCATTAATCAAATCTTGCTTCATTTTTCTATTCAGTCTCTCTAGCAAATGTAGTTCCTCAATGTTTTTCATGATTCTCTCCCCCATTAACATCAATGATAGAAATTCCATCACTATGTCAAACAATAGCTCAATGTTAAAAGACACTATTCAGAAAATACATTCACAAGAGTCCTCGTGACTCAGCTCAGATACACATACTCCCCCATAGAGGAAGCACCAACATCCAATCTAGAAAATAGATAGGGCCATAAACCACTAGATGGATGCAACCATCTACATCTTTACTCAAAAGTAGGCTAGGGCATAACCCCAAGAATACCTCTTAGATACTCAAATTTATCCTTAGGCAAAGGCTTTGTAAATATATCTGCTATCTACTTCTTTGTGCTTATGTACTCAAGTCTGATTTCTTTCTCAGCAACTTTCTCTCTTACAACTTGATACTTGATCTCTATACGCTTTGTCTTAGAATGTAAAACTGGATTTCTTGAGATACTAATTGTACTTGTATTGTCACAATGTATAACAACAAGCTCATCAAACTGAATTCCAATATCCTTCAACATTTGCTTCATCCAAATTATCTGGTCATAATTATTTTCTTCTACTACATACTCTGCTTCTACTGTACTCTGTGAGATACAATTTAGCTTTTTGATCAACCAAGAAACTAATCTTCCTCCAAGAAAAAATGCTCCACCACTGGTGCTTTTCTGATCATCAATGTTGCCTCCCCAATCAACATCAGTATATGCACATAGGGTAAAATCATTAGAAGTTTCATACCACAATCCATAGTCCATTGTGCCTTTAAGATATCTTAATATCCTCTTTACTACTGCATAATGTGACTCTCTAGGTTCATCTTGAAATCTTTCTACCATTCCAACTTAATGTTGTATATCTGGTCTAGTGTGTGTCAAGTACTACAATCCACCAATCATGGATCTGTAAATCTTCTACTCAACTGCTGATTTTTCATCTTTACTAGATAGTTTATGTCCTATAACCATAGGTGTTTCAACTAGTTTACAATTCTCCATACCAAATCTTTTCAACAAATCATTCAAGTAATTTGTCTGACTTACAAAGATACCATCTTTATTTTGTGTTATCTGTAATCCCAAAAAGTATTTCATTTCTCCAATCATACTCATTTCAAATTCTGTATTCATTTCATTAGCAAATTTGTCACTAGCTTCATCTTCTCCTCCAAAAATAATATCATCAACAAAAATAACCAAAACTAACAATCCATTCTTAATTTCTTTTGTGTATAAGTTACTATCAGCTGTTCCTTTTGTAAATCCCAATTTTAACAAATACTTATCCAATCTAGCATACCAAGTTCTAGGTGCTTGCTTTAGTCCATACAATGCTTTCTTTAGTTTACATACCATGTCTCCTTCTTGAGTCAAAGGAAAACCTTCAGGCTGCTCAATGTAGACTTCTTCTTCTAATTCACCATTCAAAAATGTTGACTTGACATCCATCTGATACACTTTGAATTTCTTAAATGCTGCATAAGCCAAAAATATTCTTACTACTTCAAGTCTTGCCACAGGGGCAAAAGTCTCTTCATAGTCAATTCCTTCTTACTGTGAGTATCCCTTACATACCAATCTTGCTTTGTTTCTAATTACTTCTCCTTGTTCATTCATCATGTTCCTAAATACCCATTTAGTTCCAATCACTTGTTCAACAGGATGATGACTTAATATATACCTGTTAGGTGTCATAGTCACTGATCTTTCTTCAACTGTAGATTCTTCTATGTTTTCTTCAACGTGACTTTCATTCAACAATTCACTGTCAGTCTCAAAAAATTGTTCAGTAGCTTCAATGTTAGGCTGAGGGTTAGTTCCTTCACCAAATTCATAATTAAGCATTCTTTCCTGAATTTTAAATTTCTCATCAACTTTTACATTTGCACTTTCAACAATAGTCATAGTTCTCTTATTGTAACATCTATATGCTTTTCTTTTCAAAGAATATCCAAGAAAAATTCCTTCATCACTTCTAGGATCAAACTTTCCTATATCATCATCTCTCTTAATATAACATTTTCTTCCAAAAATTCTAAAATACTTAACTGAGGGTGCATGTCCAAACCACAATTCATAAGGTGTCTTGTCTATGTCTGCTTTGATTTGTACTTTGTTCATTGTATATACTACTGCATTCACTACTTCTCTCCAAAATGTCTTTGCCAAATCACCTTCAAACAACATAGCTCTAGCTACTTCAGTCATTGATCTATTCCTTCTGTCTGCAATACCATTTCATTTAGGTGTTCTAGGGGCTGAAAACTGTCTCTTACTACCATTCACTTCACAAAAGGTGTTAAACTCTTTAGATGTAAATTCTCCACCTCTATCAGATCTCAAACATTTAATCCTCATTCCTGATTCATTCTCAACTTTATTCTTCATGACCTTAAACTTATCAAATGCTTCAGATTTTTCTTTCAAAAATGCAATCCACATGATTCTTGTAAAATCATCAACAAGAATCATAAAATACCTTTCTCCATAGAATCCTCTAGTCCTAGTAGGACCACTCAAGTCTGTATGAACAATCTCCAACTTTTCTATAGATGTGAACTTCTTGCTAGGAAATGATCTCCTTTTCTGCTTAGCCATCACACATTCCTTGAAAATCATGTTAGTAGGCTTCATAATCTTAGGTAAATCTCTTATTGCAAGTGTAGAACTCACTTTCACAATATTATCAAAGTTTATATGACAGAACCTTCTATGCCATAACCAACTGTCATCAATCTTAGTCATCAAACATGTCATCTCAGGAGGGTTCAACTGAAATACATTACCTCTGGTTCTAGATCCAGTTCCAATTAGATTTCCATCTTTATCCTTTATCACACAAGTTTTCTCAGTAAACCAAACTTGATATCCCTTATCCACTAATTGTCCAACACTCAAAAGATTATGTTTCAATTTATCAACAAAGTAAACATCATCAATATTAGTCTTTCCATCAAGAGTAATACATCCTATACCTTTAATCAAGCAAGGTGCATTGTTACCAACTCTAACGACTCCTCCATCATAATTGTTAAACTTTATGAACTTTCCTTTATCACCAGTCATATGATGTGAACAACCACTATCTATAATCCAATCATCTTTCTTTTCAACTTTGGAAACTAAGGCTTTCTCTTCCTTAACATTAGATTCAGAATTTTCTTCCTTAATTGCTACAAATCATATGTCATCAAAGTTATCATTATCACTGCTGCTCAAATGTCTTTCAATTCCTGCTTCAATTTCTTCATCATTTGCATAATAACATTATTTAGATCTTCTAGGCTTAAAATTGTTTCTATACTTCTTAACTCTCTTAGGACACTTAGATGCAAAATGACCATATTCTTGACATGTCCAACATTTAAAGATTTTCTTACCATCTGGTTCTCTTTTCACAAGCAAGGCAATACCTTCTTCAATATTCTTATCTTCATCAGATTTGGATTTTCTACTACTAGCATAATCTCCATTCAGACTTGTACTTCTAGAAAAAGTAAGTCTAATGTTAAGAGCACTGAATGTTGTCTCCACTCTAGGTAGTTCTCCCGATAATCTCAAATTCATCTCTACTACTTCCAATCTTCTAAGAAGAGTCTCTCTTGAAAAATTTGGTGTACAAGGTATCACTTGTTCAATCATTTGTGTAGTCTACCTAAATATCGGTGTCAATGTTCTCAAAATCTTCCATATTACTTCATTGTCTATCTTTTCACCTCCACAAGACTTTATTCATGTAACAATTTTTGACATCCTACTAATATAGCTTCTAACAGATTCATCTTCCATCATTCTTATGTCTTCAAATGCACAAATCCAATCATGTAACCTAGCTTTCTTTTCATGTTCATTACCTTCAAAAGTAGAATGTAAAGCTTTCCAAATATCATAAGATCTAGTTAAACCTTTTACTTGACTATATTCATTCTCCAGAAGTGCTGATAAAAGTGCTTCTCTTGCAAGTATGTTACACATGAATAGATCTACCTCATCTTTAGAACTTGATTCAAGACTGTCTTCTTCAATTATAGTTCTCTCATTTTTTGTAATCAACCAATAACCTAGTCCTAAACACAAGAGATGTGTCTTCATCTTTTCTTTCCAACTGTCAAAATTTACTCCATCAAACTTAGGGCTTTCTTTCCTGAAATTCACCATAGATCTCCTTAAGTTGTTAAACTTCTCTTTCAAGGACCTATTGCTCTGATACCAATTGTTAGAAAGCAAAGATCCCTAAGATAACTGAGAGGGGGGGGTGAATCAATTATCTGATAATTAAACCATTTATCAACTTCAATATCAACTTCAATAGCTTTAAACCATATAATCAATGTAGTAACCAACTATAGAAAGATAATCATACACAATGACACAATAACACAAGATATGTTAACTAGGGAACCTCTTGATCAAAGAGTAAACCCAGGTGGGAATGATGCCCACAAAATGATGCACTAATATGAAAGTTCCTTGTGAAAGGATGGACCTTGTTAGGAGTCTTATGAAATACATTCAATACATATGAATCTCTATTAGGAGATTTTGAATCCCTGTTAAAAGATTCTAACCCTGGTAGGAGTTATGGAAGATAGAAGGACCCACTACCCAAACAGCTTCAAGGCAAGCTCTCTGAACTCACTCTCCAATAGATCTTAGGGTTATTCAATAAAATAATATGAAATATGTTACCTCCTTCACATTGTGCCAAAATTGCACTCTCTACTACACGATCACAAATCTAGATCTTTGTACTTCACAAGTCTTCCTTCACCACTGAATTAGCTCTATTCTTCACCTCATGCATATATTCGCATCAAAACTTTCATAATTTCATATCACAGCTATTACAATCCCATATCTCAACAAGGAAAACATTCCTTCATTTATACCACACTCAAATAATTACAAATGAGTCAGCATCCAAATATAAAATAATAATTTCAACACGCTACATCAAAATTACATAAAAAACTGTCAGTTTCCAGATACAATAACTTTCCAATCATGTGACCTCAAAGTTTGTGCTATGAACCATGTCACCACCAATGAGTCTCAAACTTCCCTCTAACTATGCAGAATCAGATTCCATCCCGGTTAGGGGATATCCTCTGATTACCAAAAACCACTACTTAGGAACACTACCAGACCACCAAAATGCTTATAACTTTCATGTATAAATGAATTTCTTTTTGCACTGTTAACCATAGGTTAATAACATACCATCAATTGTGCATAACTTAATTTGCAATATAACATGTGCGCAAAACAAAACTGTGCCTGCTTCTCTGCTAAACTCCAAAATATCACTGTGTTGACATCAATGACAATCATAGTCATGAATGCAACAACCACTGCTATAGAATGACTGCCAAAGGCTTCAACATTCATTCCTAATAAGCTAAGACTATTGTTGAAAGTGAAAATGTTAAAGTTGATGAAAAGTTCAAAATTCAGGAAAGAATGATTGATTATGAATCTAATGATGGAACTCATCCTAAACCTAACACTGAAACTACTAAATTATTCTATGAGACGGATAGTGACTTGATGAATGAAAGCCATAGTGAAATCATTGAAGAACTGACACCTAAAGTGAGATCTAAGATAGTGACACCTAACAAGAACTTATCAAGGAATAATCCTATTAAACAAATTATTGGAAGCATAGATGGAGGAGTTCTAACTCGAAATAAGGTACAAGAATAGTTATGTTTGATTTCTATAACTGAACCTAAATCTACTAGTGAAGCTTGTGAAGATGAACATTGGATTAAAGCTATGAAAGAGGAACTAGATCAAATTGAAAAGAACAAGACATGGGAATTGGTCCCTAGACCTAAAGATAAGAATATTATTGGAACTAAATGGATATTTAGAAACAAGATGAATGAAAAAGGAGTAGTAAGAAACAAAGCAAGATTGGTATGCAAGGGATACTCACAACAAGAAGGAATTGACTATGAAGAAACTTTTGCACTAGTAGCAAGAATTGAAGTAGTAAGAATGTTTTTATCCTATGCAACTTTTAAGAAATTCAAAGTATATCAGATGGATGTGAAGTCAGCATTTCTGAATGGTGAATTGGAAGAAGTCTATATTGAGTAGCCTGAATTTTTTTCTTTAACTCAAGAAGGAGACATGGTATGTAAATTGAAGAATGCCTTATATGGACCAAAGCAAGCACCTAGAACTTGGTATGCAAGATTGGATAAGTATTGGTTAAAATTGGGATTTGCAAAAGGAACAGCTGATAGCAATCTATATAAAAAAGAAATTGAAAATGGTTTGTTGATTATAGTTATTTTTGTTGATGACATTATCTTTGGAGGAGAAGATGAAGCTAGTGATAAATTTTCTGATGAAATGAAGACTGAATTTGAAATGAGTATGATTGGTGAAATGAAATACTTTTTGCAATTACAGTTAACACAGATCAGTGATGGTATCTTTGTTAGCCAAAAAAAGTACTTAAATGATTTGTTAAAGAGATTTGGAATGGAGAACTGTAAACCAATTGGAACACCTATGGTAACTGGACATAAATTATCTAGCATAGATGAGACTCCGACAATTGAACAGAAGAAGTACAGATCTATGATTGGAGGATTACAGTACTTAACACATACAAGACCTAATATAGCACATTTAGTTGGAATTGTAGCAAGATTTTAAGTTGAACCTACAGAATCACATTATATAGTAGTAAAAAGGATACTGAGATATTTAAGAGGCACAATGGACTATGGATTGTGGTATGAAAATTCTGATGATTTTACCCTATGTGCATATACAGATGCTGATTGGGGAGGCAGTGTTGATGATAAAAAGAGCACCAGTGGTGGAGCATTTTTACTTGGAGGAAGATTGGTTTCTTGGCTAAGCAAGAAGTAGAATTGTATTTCATAGAGCACAACAGAAGTAGAATATGTAGCAGCAACAAACAATTATAACCAGATAATTTGGATGAGACAGATGCTGAAGGATATTGGAATAAAGTTTGTTGAACCTATTTTTATACATTGTGATAACACCAACATAGTTAGTATGTCTAAGAACCTTGTATTACATTCTAAGACAAAGCATATAGAGATAAAGTATCATGTAGTAAGAAATAAAGTTGCTAAGAAAGAAGTCAAACTTGAGTACATAAGCACAAAGGAGAAGATAATAGACATATTTACAAAGCCTTTGCCTAAGGATACATTTGAGTATCTAAGAGGCATGCTTGGGGTTATGCCCCAACCTACTTTTGAGAAGTGATGTAGATTGGTTGCATCCATCTAGTTGTCTATGAGCCTTATCTTTCTTTTGGACTGGATGTTGGTACTTCCTCTATGGGGGAGTATGTGTATCTGAGCTGAGTCATGAGGACTCTAGTGAATGTATTTTCTAAATAGTATCTTTTAACATTAGAGTTGTTGTTGACATAATGATGAAATTTATGTCATTGATGTCAATGGGGGAGAAGTGTACATGAAAAAAAATTTGTACCATCTATTGGAGAGAACTAAATAGGAAAACAAAGCAAGATTTGATTGATGAAGAGGATTTGAAAATATTTTTCAAAGCAGCAATATTGCAGTGTTGGACTTTTGGAACATTGGATGTTTTTCATCTATGTTTCCATCAATGCCAATGGGGGAGATTGTTAGGAATGAATGTTGAATATATCTTATGGGAGTATTGGCAAACATTCTATAGTAGTTGTTGTTGCATTCATGACTGTGATTGTCATTGATGTCAACACAGTGATCTACTAGAGATTAGCATAGGAGAACACAATGTTTTGATTATCACACATGGGATATTGCAGATCAAGCTATGCAATGTTGAGGATTTACTCTTTTTTATGTTATCTATTCTTGGTTAAGAGTGCAGATAGTAATTCATTTATTCATGGAAGTTATGAGCATTTTGGTGGAAGCAGTATTCAGGTAGTGTTCCTAAGTAGCGGTTTGTGGAAATTGGATGATATCTCCTAATCAAGATGGAATCTAGTTTTGTGGAGTTAAAGGGAAGTTGAAGACATATTTTTAGTGACATGGATGACAACACAAACTTTGAGGTCACACGAGTGAAGAATTATTCTAATTGGAAGCTGACAATTTTGTGTAATTTTGATGTAACATGTGGAAACTTTAATTTTGTAATTGGATGCCGACTCATTTGTAATTACTTGAGTGTGGTATAAAGGAAGGAATTTTTTTCCTTGTAATAAGGTTGAATATGGTGAATGAAGTTGTGAAAGTGAAAGAAGACATGTGAGGTACAAAGATGTGAAATTGAGATCTGGTGTAGCAGTGAGTGCAGTTTGGCACAGTTAGAGAAGAGGTAACATATTGTTGAGATCAGTAATGATTTGATATTATTCTATTGAATAATCTAGAGATCAATTGGACAGTTTTTTTAGTGATCTTTCCATTGAAGTTGTTTGGGCAGTGGGTCCTTCTGTCTTCCATAACTTCTAACAAAGTTAGAATCTTTTAGCAGGGATTCAAAATCTCCTAACAGGGATTCATATGTACTAAATGTATTTCATGAGACTCCTAAAAAAGTCCATCCTTTCAGAAGGAATTTATTTATATTAGTGCATCTTTTGTGGGCATCATTCCCACTGGGGTTTACTCTTTGATCAAGAGGTTCCCTAGTCAACATATCTTATGTCATTATGTTATTGTGTATGAATATCTTTCTATGGTTGGTAATTATATTTCTTACATGGTTAAATATTGTTGAAGCTGATAAAAGTTATAATTATCAAATAACTGATTCACACCCCCCCCGCTCTTAGTTATCTTGGTGGACTTTACTTTCTAACATTTTATCAATGTTTTTTTAATCTAAGATGCTTTGAGCTAACCATTTGTAATTAATTCCTTCAAATAGAACCTCTCAAGGCTTAAATCAACATATTTTATTAAAAATGTGTTATTTCAGCAAAAATCAACATGTCTAAAAAAGTGGGACACACTATTGTGGGACCACCCAATAGGGTAATATCATCAGAAGTGATTACAATTATAGCCTTAACTAGCATACTTTATTTACTGCAGTAGTGAACAATTTGTGGGTGTCATCCCCACTACAGTTTTTACCTTCTAACAAGGGTTTCTATATAACCAAAATACTTGAGCCATGAGCTAACATTTTCATGAATATTTTATTATTTTGTTTAAATACATTTTACATTTACAAGTTATTTCAATGTGTGTTGTAAATAATGGACTCAGTCGGTTAGTTAGCACTACTATTGCATATAGTTAATTAGTGAATTTTTTTGTGGGTATTGATTCACCCCTCCCCTCTTGGTACTATATCTTTCCTATCCCAATAAATGGTATCAGAGCTAGATCTCTTATTTGGAATTTTAATCACTGAACAAGAAAGATCTCGAGATGGAGAGATATAAGTTGAATAAGACTATTGAGAATCAAAAGATATAGATGCAAAAGATATGGATGAAAATATTCATTGAACAATAAAATCAAGCCAGAGATGAATTAAAGAAGTTACTAATTCAGAGAAAGGATATGACTATTCAGTGCTATGAGACTGATTATCATGAAGAAGATATTGATGACCCATTTGAGAATTCTGAATTTGGATTTGGTAGTGTATCTCACATATCTAAAGGAGCAATTTCTGATTTATCTTAGAAGAATCTACATCTTACCTAACAATTCAAAGCCTTGCAGATTGGACAAGAAGCACAAATGGTGAGAATGATTGATGTTATGAATAATTCTAGGCAAGTTGAATAAGAGAGAAACTTGGTTGTTGAAGATGAAAGAAAAATGACTAAGAAACTACAAGAGAAATAATCTGAGATACTGAGACTTACCAAGCATCATTTTGAAATCTCTAATTAAATGGGTTTTATAAGTCAGGAAGTCAAACAAATGAAAAGTGAGCTTACAATGAAACTAGAGGACATTGGTGAACTTAGAGAAGAAAATGAGATACTGAAAAATGAAGTCAAGATGCAGCAACAACACAATGAAATGATTAAGAAATCTAAATATAGTTCCAAGAAAATTGATGAATTTCTAATCAGTCAAAGAGGACTTGGAAGTACTAATAGATTAGGCTACACCGAGAAAGGAGAATCATCAAAACAAGTTGAACATATGAATGCTTACACAAAAAAAATACCTAAGAAACTATCATGCTATCACTGTCATAAACCAGGCCACACATCAAATGTTTGTAGGAGAAAAGTAAAAGGTAATCCTCAAACCACTCCTAAGTTTAATGGTTATTGTTATAGTTGTAACAAGTATGGACATCAGGCACATGAGTGCAAATCTAAGTTGAATAGGACTCCTAACAAACCTTACATGGAGAAACATTGTTACACTTGCAACAAGCATGGACATACATCACACGAAAGAAGAACAAAGATGAAGCAAGTCTCGACATCAAGAGGACAAAACAAGATATATCAACCAAGAAGACAAGGTACTACTTATACTTGGGATTACAATACATGGGTTGGTTGTACATCATGTGGAAGATATGAACATATAGTAGCTAACTTCATGAGGAAGAACTAGAGAGACAAATCTTGCAACTGGACAAACACTGGTATGGCATGTTTACATTGTCACAAGGTCGGTCACTTAAGTAAAGATTGCAAAGACTGAGCACTAGAAACACAAGCTTATGAGAATGAAAATACAATTAAAGATATCATGAGGATAAGAAAAAATGTGTGGATAAAAGTATCAGGTGATAATGCTGAGTCAATTAATGTAGTCAGTGACATGTCTCGTCCATTGGATTGGGTGACATCACAACTTACACCTAAGCTGAGAAGGTATATGGAACTGCTAATTCTAATTAGTTTTATCTATCATATAGTTCCTTATATCAAGTGTTCACATACCAAATCTACATGAATTAAGATGCACTATGGTTTTACATACTTATGAGCTTTAAGTGTTAACAGTCGATATATGCTAGACTAGTTGAGAAGTTGCTAGTTGGTAACTATGGACATAGTTAACCAAGTGCCAATATTAACTGAGTAAGTTTTTGTTTGTTAACCAAGCTATGGATATTTTAAAGTATACACTGAGCATGACTGTTGTTACTGAGTTGTGTTAGGTCAAGCATTTATTGAAAAATGTTTGAGCAGGAAGTTGAAAATTTATATAAATACACAATGGAATTTATTTTTCACATTACGATCATGAAGAGCTAAGAGACTTCAGAGAGATTGAATAAAGATTTTATGGATTCCTAGCAATTTTCATCATTGTTACAAGTACTATAATCATCGAGCTATTGCATTGATATTTCCTAAAGCCCGAAAATGAAGAGCAATGGCATCCACATCTAAAGTTGACAAATCTAAGATTTTAACTAAGGAGGATGTTAGGTTGATTGTATTTACAACATATAATGAGCCAAAGTACAAAATTCATCCTGAAGTTGCTTCACAGACTGATAAGACCATATCTTTCTCAGGCATTCCACCTAGGGTTTTGCTGGTTGAAGACATGCATGCCTCCATACATTGCAAAATTAGAGAGGTAGGTGACTTTGAGCTCCAATCTACTTTTCAAGAATTGAGTATTGATGGGAAACTCAAGGATGATCATGAACATTTGAGAATTAAGGGTTTGATCAATGCCCTACATTTTCTAAGGGTATTTAAGAATGAGTGGACAAGAGTTGTTTTGAGCCATTTTCATGATGAAAAACTAAATTTAGATGAGCCCGTGAAAATCACTAAGGATGTCATTCACGTAGTAACATGTTACGCTACAACTGATAATGTGAAAGTACTAAGGAGTGCACCTAGAACCAAATTGGAGAAAACTACTACAGCATAATGGAATGTCAGAGGATTGAAAATAAATACTATCATTGATCCCAAAACTAGGTTCAGTGCATACACCATAGGGTACAAAATATTTTAGTCAAGCAGACCTAACAGTGTACCATGTGGAGCGGTAGATATTTCTTACAAAATAGTGAAAAAGGGATTTTAGTTGGATCTTGTCGAGTTGTTGTTGAAACGGGTTGAAGAGAATATGAGAAAAATTCGGTCAGCAAAGAAAAACACATGTAAGTTTGGATCATTGTTACTTTGCATATTCTTTTATGTGAAAAAAAATTTCACTTCCATCGGTAATGTAAATTGGTCAACCAATAAGCCAGTGACACTACAAATCAATGATTTGATACAAATTTTGGGTGAAACTTTGTGAGCATAATGGATGCTTACTTTGAACAATTCAAAGATATGATGAACTCAAGGAGAAGGATACCGAGACAATTAGTTGAGAAGTATGTGATGAGACAATTTATTGTCTCTATTTTATGATAATCTTTATGTTTTGTTAAAACATTTCCAAGACATTCATGGACCTATAACTATTTGAACTTGTGATAAGTATAGTTAGAACCACCAAGATTATGGGTAGTTAGATATGACATGTTTTTCAGAACATTATATATATATATATATATTTATTTATTTATTTATATTGTAGTACTTCATATAGCTACTTAAATCTGTGTTCTAATATTTGGGTAAGAATTGACTAGTTGACTTGTATACATATCTGCATGCTACTAACCTACTAGGAAAATAAGGAACAGCTGGAGAGTGGATTGACTACATTAAATAAGAAATGTTGAAGTTCCAGTTACGATGAAGGAACCCATCATAGCACTGATGATCATGTCACTATTGTGGAGGAGCCATCATTCCAGAAAATATAGGAAACAACTCTACTATATTTCCTCGGTGCTCATTATTCTGTTGAATCAATTATTCAGACTTTATTTTAATCTATCCTGGGTTGTTATATTTCCTTCTTCTTGTTAGAAATAGGGAATATTGAGAAGGGGGGTGAATCAGTATTCTACAAAATTTATCTTTTTCCCAATTATGGATATAACAGATTATCTTTATACATGCATAACATAAGAAGCTAAACAACATGCATAACAATAAAGAACTCATAACACATTATTTGTTCTCGAGGAAACCCTGGCCAAAGGAAAACCTCGGTGGGGATGGTACCCACAAAGATCCACTAATCAAAAGTATCATGTTAAGGATGTTGACCCTGTTAGGATTCTATTACAAACATATAGTGTATCAGTCCTAATTAAGGGACTAGAGGCCTTGTTAGAAGCCTCAACCCTGTTAGGAGTTGCTAGTACAAAATGTGATTACCAGATGAGCCCACTGCCCAAACAAGTAATATATAGTATACACTCATTACATAAATAGGTTAACATACATAACCTTGTGCTTCTTGCATCAATATCTCTTCGCTACTCTTTTACTATCACTATTACATATGCTTCATATACTTCACATCATATCACTTCACTATACATCAAAATGCTCTCTATATCATTATCATTTTCTACTTTAAAATTATAATTACATTTATACCAATAGCTTTATCTAAGATTTAACATCTAAAATGTTGTCCATTTATATTTTTAAGTCATTATTTTGATAAACAAAATAATCCCTTAACTCTTTACTAGTTCTGTCTTCATATTTTGTCCTATCGGCTTCACACTATTTTCAGTAAAACTATCATAACTTATTCCGTACATGCCATACTAACTTGTGCTCTAAGATGAGTGATCAAGAGACATCATAGAGTCTATGTTCAAGTGTGAAAGCACTGAAATTACTCCAATCAATGTCACAAAAAAAAAACTGTATCCAAGTTCACTAGTAAAAACATTGTCTCACACTTAGACAAATTTGTAATGTGCTCTATCATACTTGCTCTCTGACCTATGTGATCTTCATGTGGATCATATGTTTCCATAATGACAACATATATGCAATCAACTCAGCCAAATTTCCAACAATCTCCCCATTTGTCATTGGTGGCAACATATGAGAAAATTGGCTGTGTACAACTCAAAATCTCAAAATTGCTCAAAGTTGTGGCCATAGTATAAAATATATACTATCCTTATAACTCCTCAAAAATTATTGTCTCTAATATAGTACTCTCCCTAAGATTAACAATCCTTATCAATTACTATCAATTTTTTTCTATATATCTCTCCCCCTTTGACAACAATGACAAAATAAGGTAGGGAGGATTACAAAATTGTATCACAAAAAGTTATACCTCAATTCATTTATTGCAAAACCGGTAGGCTTGCAACACAATCTACAAAATCTAATTTCATGGCTTCTATCTCCTTCTCCCATGATTTCTTAATGGAAGCTACCACATTAAGTAGTGTGCTCAGTCCATAAGAAGCTATTTCACATGCTTGGAGGTTTTCAAAGTTAAATTTCTGAAAAGATGTCTTAGCTGAAAGACATTCTTCCAACTACTCTTCAATAATGCTCAACTTTATAGAAGCATTCTCTCTCAAAAGAGTGTATCTTCTCAATTTTTTGTCTCTCTTATCTCGCACAACACTGATTTCATCATAAAGTTTCTGAACTTTCTTCTCAACATCACATACCTTCACATTGGGGCTAGATAGAAGGTTTGTTTCATTAAGAATCTCTGCTTCCTTCAACTTTATGTTCTGATCTTCTTCTGTTGTTAAGGTCTCTGATTTTGTACACTGTATGTACAAAGATTTGCCTATCTCCAAATGCTTTCTCAAGTCCTTGATATAGATAAAAAGAGTGTTGATATCATTCCTGATATTCTAACTGATGTTTAAAAGCATTCTAGCCTTATAGGCTACTTGTGCTTTCACTTTTGCAATATTAGACAAGTTTGTGAATTCATCATCAAAGGTGCTCATTACCTTCTTTTCTTTCTCCATAGGGTATGCTTTTGCAATTTGTGTAGTTACAGTGCTTTGTAACTTCTCAGTTAGTTCCTTTAGACATCCTTCAAGACTCTTCACTTTCTTATTCTTTCCAATGATTTTATTCAAGGATGTGATTAATTCTAACTGATCATCATCATCTACTTCTTTTCCCAATTTTTCAATCATAGATCCAATTAGAGTCTTCTTTCTAGTCTTAGGAGTAAGACTAATGTCTTGTTTGGTGGGAATGGAAATTTGTTCGTCTGTTACTGGTGGTTCCATAACTGTGGTCTATGTCATCTCTTCTTCTTTTGTAGCTTCCTGTTCTTCAAAGGCTGAATTGTCAACAATGTTCTCCAAATTTTTGAATACATTTTCATCAATATCCAATGTGATTTTTGTACCTTCTACGTTCATTGTTTCATCTTCAATATTAATAGCTAGAGAAGAGGGAATGTCCTATTTTTCTTTCTCACCTACTTGCTTTGCAGCAACTGATGATAAAGGAGGGATAGACAAAACTTATTTTTGTCCAATGTCTCTGATTGCTACTACTATCTGCTTTGCTACCAAAAACTCTCGCTCTGTCATTCTTGTATCTTTTAGGATTTTCTTAATAGTGCTCTCAACTCTCTTCTTAGACTACTTTTCTTCAATTAGAATCATTGTGGAGTTGAAGTTCTCCTCAAAGGTTCCAAACCTGTTACACTGAGTGTCCAACTTACACTTAAGTAAATATCTCACATCATCTTGTTTGATCTTACTAATCACAATTCCTCTACCATTATAGGATGAGTTTGTGGTTTCAATGACTGTCTTCCTCATGTTTTTTCTCATTAAAAGGAATAGCTCCAGTTTTAGATAATCCAGTGACTTCATGAATCAAATTAGATGTAATATCTATCACTCTATCCTCTAACCAAAACTTTCCATTATGAATTCTTCTCAAAATAATCTTAGTGCATTCTTCATTATCAAATTCATACTATAATCCATACTTAACAATTTCATTATGCTCCAAATATTCAAAACCTTGTTTCAATGTCATATCCTAATTGTAAATCTTCTGATATTCACTTGTGAAATCACCATCACTAACTCTCTCTAGTTTGCATCCCAAATAACTTCTAACATTCTCCAAATGTAAAACTCTATCTGGTACAGATGATAATGCAAACCTAGGGTTATCTTCCAAGGGTTCTATTGGTTCCCTTTTCATTTTAGGTCTATTCTTATCTCTGACATTGTGTATTAACAAAACATCCATGATTTCTTCAAATTCCTTTACTGATTCAAAGATTTGTCAAGTAAAATACCTTAATTTTGTGATTTTAGGGCTTGTGTAGATTCAACACAAAATTCTTCTACAAATCCTTGCAAAATGCTTTCAATCACTCCTCTTTGATCTCCTTGATGCTTGAATTCACTTTGAGGATCAAATAATACCGATCATAACCTTTTATTAATTCAATCTCACTTAGATCTAACATCGCATTCAATTATTTTGCCACTTCTTTCCACAAAGATGTCTTTGCTAACCTGCAAAACTTAAAACTTCTTGTGATCTCGCAAAACATAATATTTTTCTTTGCACTCTTAACCATAGCATTAAAACATCATAAACTACCTTGCATTAACTATGCAAGACTTAGTTCATCATATATCTTCTTCTACACTTAATCTAAGTTCCTATTCTACTGCAATTTACATAAATTAAGTACTTTGAGATAGGTCAGGTAAAGATTCATTCTTACCTTTCAATACTTCACTTTCCTGATTACCTTCAATGTTGAATATGTCTCCTTGATCTCTGCTTTTGATAAAATTCACTTCATCTAAATTACTA
Source organism: Chamaecyparis obtusa (assembly GCA_027943335.1). NCBI lineage: Eukaryota > Viridiplantae > Streptophyta > Pinopsida > Cupressales > Cupressaceae > Chamaecyparis > Chamaecyparis obtusa. The sequence goes on from BSBK01001318.1 coordinate 441,054, forward strand.
CAACATCCTTTATGACTATTATTTGCGTCTTCATTTCTTCTTGCATGATTTCTAGGGTTAGGATTAGGATGAAAAACTATATTGTTCATTATGAAAAACCTTGCTGTATGTCCAATCTCATTGCATATCTGACAAACAATTCCATTGTTTCCATATCTTGGTCCAAGTTGATTGATTTGTGATTTGTAGTTTCTAGCAATATGTCCAACCTTGTTGCTGTTAGAGTAATAGATATATTTGACTTTATAATTAAATCATTTCGATTTAATTACTTAAGTCCTCTATTATTCTTTTTCACTTAAGCTATCTCTTTTAGGTGCATAATAATTAATATTTCTATTAATTATTATTTCACAACCTAGCTTTGTGTGGCTTTAGGGTTTCCTCTCTTATAAGCCACTTTTGTAATTATTTCTGGTATTCTCTCTTAATACAGTTTGAGCTCTACCATTTTGAGCACAAGAGGGTTTTGCTTTTTCCATATTTTTGCTTCATTCTTTGTGACAGGTTTATTGCATGCAGCTGGATCTTGGAGTTGAATCTGATATTTCATCAGTTTCTACATGGTATCAGAGCCTTGCTACTGCAGCTTGTTCAAAGTTTACTGAAGCTGTGGATCCAGTCCTTTCTTTCTGGGATTTTTTCAGTTGTTTTTTATTGGATTTGGGGGGCTACTTTTTTTTGGAGCACTTTGGGTAAAAACCAACCTCACGGTTGCATCCAGAAGGCCCAAAAACCCCTATTTCCATATAAAATTCGACCTATTTGGCATCCGGAACATCTGAGAAATTTTTTTGCCCTATTAGGGCCGTACGGCACGAATTTCAAAAAAAAAAATATTAAAAAGAGTGCCCTTTTTACAAAGTTTTGGGCGCTGCCGAGTGTGCCACCAAGGCTCTGCCGCCGCGCCACCCAGGCGCCACCGGAGCCCGGCCCCCGTGCCACCGCGCCGCCCACGGCCCGCCCCGCCGCCTCCCGGCCCGGCCGCCGCCCCAGCCGCCGCCGCCGCCGCCGCCTCCCTCACCCACCGCCACCCGGCCCACCCAGCCGCCGCCCGTGCTCCACCCGGCAGCCACTCGCCGCAGCAGGTGACGTCATCCAGTGACGTCACTTGCCGGCACTCAATTTGCCGGCACCGGAAAATTTTTCCGGTCACTTTTCAAAATTTTCTGACAATGTACGGTTATGATGTCATGCTGACGTCAGCGATGGCCCTGTGACGGTCATACGGCCGTCAAATTTTTTGCCGTCCCTGGTTTTTTTCAGAGAGTTTATATTTGGGGGTACTTGGGCGTTTTTGCTCCTACAGGGTTCATACGGACTCGAAAATCGACATATGATATATCACCGGAAAGGTCTTTCCGAGACAGACGCAATGATGCTAGTTTGGTTTGCTGATTCAGCCATTTGAGCTCTCTTTTTTAGTGTCAAAGTCAAAGCTTCTCCTTTCCTCCTTCTCTGCTTCTGGAGTCCAGGTTTTCTCCTCATTTTTTTTGTGCTTTCAGTTATTTGCTGTACAGGGGTTTGATTTATACATTGTGGGGGGGTGTTTTTCCTTTCTGTAATTTACTTCAGAAAAGACCCTTCTACTTCTGTCTTCTTCTCCTCTCAATGTCGGATCCCTCTGTGGCCCGGCTGACACCGCACAATTACCATACATGGAAAGCACACATGACCAGGCTGCTCATGTCACGTGGCTTATGGTCATGTCTGGATGAACACCAACCTGTTCTGCAGCGTCCCTTTGAAATTCTTCAGCACAGGAACAAAATGGATGAAGCCATGGGTTTGATTGCACTGAACATCTCTGACAGTCTCTTATTTCACCTGGAAGGTTTGACCACTCCTAGGGCTATTTGGAGCAAGTTTTCAACCTTGTTTGGTACAGTTAACGAATTCCGGAAGCTTCAGCTTGATGCAGAGTTGACCTCTTTGACTCCTTCTGATTTCCCCACTATAGAGGACTTCTTGATGAAGTTCAAGTCTTTGCGTACAGTTTTGCAGGGATGTGGAAAAATCAAGACAGATGATGAGTGTATCTATTTGATACTCTCAAAGTTGCGAGGACAGTACCAGATCTTTTCTTCCACTTTCTACTCCACCATGGATGCTTTGGGTACCAGACATGTTATGCCCTCTTTTGAGACTTTCTGTGACAGGTTGACTCGTGAGCAGTCCAAGATCACTCAGATGGATTCACTTGCAGGTTCACAGTCACAGGCATTGCTTGCCAAGACACTTCAGGATTCTCAGAAGAAGAAACCGAAGCTGATATCTGATTCCTCTTCTCATCACTCTACTGGCCCACCATCTTCTTCTAAGAAGGAGAAACAGAAGACTGAGAGCCCTTCATGTTCCTATTGTCAGAAGGGAACACATGATGAGTCACTTTGCTATCAGAAGAAGTTTAATGGTTACGAGAAACAGATAGCGGATTTGCAAGCTCTTCTTCAGCAGAGCAATCTTTCCTCTCCATCCTCTTCTGGCTCACAGGGGTCTGCTTATCAGTCTTCCTCTATCTATTCTACAGCTGGACAGGATCTTGGAAAGGGTCATGCATTACGGGCTTCTGTTGCATCCCCTTCATAGGTCCCTTGGATACTGGATTCAGGTGCTTCTCACCATATGGCATCTTCTCGGGAGATCTTCTCTTCTTTTGAGGCTTCTCCTATTTCCCATATTATCATTGGGAATAACACTGTTATGACTGTCTGTGGGAAAGGCACTGTATGCATTCAGGATGGCACCTTCAATGATGTGTTGTATGTTCCATCTCTGTCTTCAAACCTTCTCTCAGTTTTTCAGATTACTCACAGTGGGTCAGGGAAGATAGTTGAGTTCACTCCAGATTCAGTCTTCATCCGAGATAGTATGACAGGAAGTATTGTTGCTACAGGGACAGTTGATCATTCCACCCGTCTCTACTCCTTCTCACACTTTGGTCCACCTTTGCCAGAGCACGACTCTCCTACTTTGAGAGAGCATCATGTGGTACAGTCAGGTCGTTTGAACCTTTGTGTGGTTCCTGAGACTACTGTTATGACTGCCATGCCACCACCTGTTGAGCTTTTTTCTGTTCAGCCAGATTCTTCTTCGGCACTGCTTGATCCTCCAGCTCCATTCATCGAGCCACCAGGTGCAGTTGTTGAGGATTCTTCAGAGGACACTCATCTCCTCTCTCATGACAGTGTCAGCACACCTGTCATACCACTTGCATTGGGGATTCCCTTTCAGGATCCTCGTGTCTTCTCATTTGAGCATCAGCTCGGCCTTCCAGTGACACCTCATCCTTCGAGGTCACCTCTTCAGCACCCACTGACCTTCACTCCTCTGCATTGGAGTCACAGTGGTTTGCTCTTTGCTCCAGGGGTCCTTTCATTCTGGGGGGCTTTGGAGCCTCGACCCTCTCTCTCGGGGGGGGTTGGCAGCACGCATTGTACTTATGGCTTTGAGAGAGTCTCTTGAAGTCATTCTTTCTTGTCTTTGCTTGCTTTTTCATCTCTTTTTGGAGAGGAGTTTTTCCCACTGGGTTTTCTCCTTTACTCCGGTTTATAGAGATTTCCTTGTACTGGGTACCTGATCAGGCCTTGTTGCCGGGACCTATTTTTTTTCTTGCTTTCTTAGCTGTGCTAGGTTAGCTTCCTCTTGAGCTACGCTTAAGGGGGGGTGTTAGAGTAATAGATATATTTGACTTTATAATTAAATCATTTCGATTTAATTACTTAAGTCCTCTATTATTCTTTTTCCTTAAGCTATCTCTTTTAGGTGCATAATAATTAATATTTCTATTAATTATTATTTCACAACCTAGCTTTGTGTGGCTTTAGGGTTTCCTCTCTTATAAGCCGCTTTTGTAATTATTTCTGGTATTCTCTCTTAATACAGTTTGAGCTCTAACATTTTGAGCACAAGAGGGTTTTGCTTTTTCCATATTTTTGCTTCATTCTTTGTGACAGGTTTATTGCATGCAGCTGGATCTTGGAGTTGAATCTGATATTTCATCAGTTTCTACAGTTGCATCTATAACATATAAGTTCATTTCTTCTATTAATATCTTCAATAGGTTTCTTATCTGCATTGTTAGTATTCCTAAACATTCTACTACCATCATTATTGTCAATAAATTTAGGTTTCCTACATTCAATAGCTCTATGTCCAAAACCATGACAATTATAATAATAACCATTAAGAGGTTTAAATTTCTTACCTATGCAATCTCTCTTCATATGACCAATAGTATTACAAGCAAAACATCTACCTTTGAATTCTCTTTGCATACCTTTGGGTGATTCTTCTTACTTTGGTGATTCTTCTTCTTTAGGTGTATCTTTAGATTTATTGATCTCATTAGGTTTCTTCTCATCTATGCTTTCAGATATTTTTAGATCTGGTTCCTTGCTTTCATCATTTTCTTTAAAAGTGTTAAATCCAAGACCAGTCTTATCATAGAATGGTTTTTGATAAGATATTTGTTCATCAATCTTCTCACTAGTTGAATATAGCCTTTCAAGTTGTTGTTTGGATTAAGTCAGTTCACCTTTCACAATCTTATTGTATTTCTCAAGTTCAGCATACTGCAAATTGACTTTCTCAAGTTCAGATGTTACTATACCAAGTTTAGATTTCAATCCTTCATTTTCAGTCCTTAGACTTTCATTCTTAGATTTCAGATTTACTTCATTTTTGCGAATTCCATCTTTCAAACTAAGCTTTAGATTTTCTATCTTCAGTTCATGCTTAAGGATCTCATTTTCTTTTTCCAAATTGTCATCACAATCTTCAATAAGAACTTTAGATTCCTTTTTAGATCTCAGATCTTCCAATTTGCTTTTCAATTTCTCAATGAGGTTCTTTGCATCATCATACTTTCTTTTCATAGTATCATTTTCAATAGTAAGCAAGTCAATCTATTCAAGAGCTTCTTCAAGATTCTTTTGTAGTTGATCCATATCCATAGAGATCTTACTCAAGCTACTAGGCTTTCCTTGAATGATTCTTTTCCAAGTAATTAAGCTCTGATACCAATTGTTAGAACTAGGGAATACTGAGAGGGGGGGGGTGAATCAATATTCTACAAACTTTATCTTTTTCCCAATTATGGATATAACAGATTATCTTTATACATGCATAACATAAGAAGCTAAACAACATGCATAACAATAAAGAACTCATAACACATTATTTGTTCTCGAAGAAACCCTGGCCAAGGGAAAACCCCGATGGGGATGGTACCCACAAAGATCCGCTAATCAAAAGTATCCTATTAAGGATGTTGACCTTGTTAGGAGTCTATTACAAACATATAGTGTATCAATCCTTATTAAGGGACCATAGGCCTTGTTAGAAGCCTCAACCCTGTTAGGAGTTGCTAGTACAAAATGTGATTACTAGATGAGCCCACTGCCCAAACAAGTAATATACAATATACACTAATTATAGAAATAGGTTAAGGTACATAACCTTATGCTGCTTGCATCAATATCTCTTTGCTTCTCTTTTACTATCGCTATTACATATGCTTCATATACTTTGCATCATATCACTTTGTGCTATACATCAAAATATTCTCTATATCATTGTCATTTTCTACTTTACAATTACAATTACATTTATACCAATAGCTTTATCCAAGATTTAACATATAAGATGTCATCCCTTTATATTATTAAGTCATTATTTTGATAAAAAAAATAATCCCTTAACTCTTTAGTAGTTCTGTCTTAATATTTTGTCATGTCGACTTCACACTGTCTTCGGTAAAATTATCATAACTTATTCCATACATGTCGTACTAACTTGCACTATGAGATGGGTGATCAATAGACATCATAGATTCTATGTTCAAGTTTACAAGCACTGAAATTACTCCAGTTAATGTCACAAACAAAAATTATATCTAGGTTCACTGGTAAAAACATTGTCTCACACTTAGACAAATTTGCAATGCGCTGTGTCATACTTGCTCTCTGGCCTATGTGATCTTCATGTGGATCATATGTTGCCATAATGACAACATCTATGCAATCAACTCAACCAAATTGCCAACACTTCTATTGTGAGACTTAGTTGAAACTTAATTTCATGCTTTCAATAAGTGTTAATCATTTATATAAAGGGATTTGATTGATTAGTTTTGTAATGAGAAAATATATACGATTATTGTGTTTAGCATAGCAGAGCTTATCTTTCTATTTTTTATGTATTGTTCCATTACTATGTACTTAGTTTATGAGAATATAATGAAAGAGTGACTTTGAGTGTATTTTGTGTTAGTAGATAGTAGAAGTGAACCAAGGGGGCCCACTTAGAAGGTGGATTAGATTAGAATAGAGTAGAATTACTTTCTGTATTTCATGTGCTTTCATATAGAAGTTATTGTTTTACTCCTACAACATTATTACTATGAATGTTCCTATAGCACTTGCAGAGATAGACATGATGAACACTTTGAGTTTCTAAAATAGGCTTAGGTTAATTTTACAAGCTTTCAGTAGTAATTTCCTTAAGTAGTTAAGTATGCTTACTTTCCTGTAGTAATAGCATAGGTTTCTCTCATACATTTTATCTTCCTGCAGCATAGGTAGTATGACTCTTTGAGGAGCTTAGTGCACAAATGGTGTTGTCCCATTTCAAGTCTACATCCCTGGGTTGACAATCTAAATGCATTTCATGATGGGAAAAGTAATCTTTAGTATGAATAAATTATTCCTAAGAGAGACAATGGCATGGTTATCATTACCTATTGTGAGATTGTTCATTTTTGGCATCGTTGTTGGGTATGGTGTCAAACTGAGAACCTTAATGAGTCATTCATTTTTAAGATAGTTTTATGTTCTTAGTGAATAGTTTGTAGTTGTAAACTTTCTTCACAAGCTCATTAACTCACTTGCATGCATTGAAGAAGGTGAGATGTTCATGGAAGATTTCTCCCAAAAGAACTTGTTAACCTAAAAGAAGTATTTGAAGAAATTGAGTTACCATTTGTTGATGCAAGTCCTTAGTTTTCTACATCACCTTCAACAGAAGAAGATCTTTTTGATCTATTTGACCTTCGCCCTTTTGTAGAGATATTATCTAGTTTCTTTGATATCTCAACTCCATGTTAATCTTTTGGCCTGAACCTTTTGGTTAATAATACCTACTAGTCACAGTTTCATTACCCAGCACCTCCAGTAATGGAAGCTCCTACCTTTTCATTTCTTATTCCAAGCCTTATCAACAATCCTAATCTCAAGAACATACCTGCTTCAGCCCTTCCAAAGTTGTATGGCCTTATTAATGAGGACCCTAACACCTTTCTATTCAAATTTGACATTTTGTGTCAAATTTTTTACTACAATAATGATAGTCATAAGCTCAAGTTTTTCCCAACAACATTGAAGGAGTCATCTCTTAGATGGTTTATGGGACTAGGAGAAAATGCAACAACTGATTGGGATGGGATGAGAGATTTTTTTCTATAGAAATATAAGGAATACTACAAAGGAGGTGATTTAAGAGGAGATGACATCTTCCGAATGTCACAAAAAGAAGATGAGACCCTAGAGGACTACATATCATGTTTCTTATACAATTTGCAGAAGAATCATCAACATGCATTGTAAGAGGACTCACAAAAACTAATCTTTTTGAGAGGAGTGAATGATAACTATCTAGAAGCATTGGACCTTATGGCTAGAGGAGATGTATCTCAATCTTCTTGGGATGATCTCAAGAAAATTTATTTGAATTATTTCAGAGCAGTAGTAAAGAAGGGTCGAGGATTTTGTCCAACACTTGCAAAAGGAAGTAGCTCTAGCATATCAAAGATAGAAATATCAAACCTATTGTCAGACTTCAAGCAAGACATCATTAATGATGTTGTTACACACTTGGACACAATGAATTCTAAGAAGCAGCATGCAAATGTGGAGGCACAACTCATTGAATAATGTCCCCATTTCTGTAAGAAAAAGAAGGATTGTCAATGCAAGTTGGTCGTGAACCTGGAGAATCAGCACCTTCCAACTAAGTATTTGAAGATAGAAGGAGAGGACAAGCAAGTATTCTTTGTTTCTCAACATCACCCATGGGCCATGAGACAAGGTATAGCTCAAGATCCTTGGTAAATTTCAAATCCTTATAATAATTAGTGCTAAAACCAAAATGTCCAAAACTCTCCTCAGTATACTCAATCTACTTGGAATAATTCCTGGCCCAATAATCAACAAAAATAGTGGTTTAATCCATAACAACCCCAATGGCCACAACCTCCAAATCAATGGAAATTTCCACAAGGGAATTGGAAACCCACTAACCAGTGGAGAGGACCTCAACAATGGCCTAATCATAATCCTAGGTATCTACCTTTTTCTGCCTCCAGTGAATCCACCTGCAAGTATGTCACCTCCTATAAATACAGGTCCTCCAAAATAGACATAGTTACTTTCTTATCCACAACTAAATCCAAATAGTCAACCACAACAATAGAAAATGTATGCTACTTATGCTCATTAGTACCCTACTTATGCACTCAACATAGTCGATATATACCTAAGATCAGGTACTACTCTACCTGCACCTGAACCCCCTCTCATCATGAAAGTGCTAGACCTTCCTGCAACATCAGTACCACTTCCAAATAATTCCTTTCCAAATATAATTCCCCCAGCTAATGTCTCTAATCTAGCTAATGTTCAGACCTCATTAAAACCTCCTTTTCCTCAGAGGCTTAGCCTGGACAAACATATACCCAAAGAAGACCAATTGTTTGATATCCTTGACCAACTAAAAAGTATGCATATCCAGATTCCTTTGTTTCAAGCCATTAAATATGTTCCTATCTATGGAAAAGAAATTAAGGAAGCTTGTCTCAAAAAGCCTGGATGAAAGAAAAAGGATCCCACAACAGTTCATCTGTATAGGATAACTAGCTGATATTATGTTGGGAAAACTTGTAATTGCAAAGTATTCTGATCCTGGGAGCCCAATTGTCACTATCATCATTAATGGTCAATATGTAAAAAATGCTTTAATAGACTTAAGCACTTCCATTAATGTCATGACTAAGGATACAATGAATAAACTGAGTATAGAAGGATTGTGAACTACTCCAACAATCTTGCAACTTGCAGATAGCTCAACTGTCACCCCTAATGAAATAATAGAGGGCATAATAGTTACCTTAGACTCCTGGGAATATCCTACTAATTTCATGATTTATCACCCAAGGTCAATCTTGCTGGTTACCCTTTTATTTTAGGAAGTCCATGGTTAGCAACAGCTGATGCCAACATTAGTTATAGATAAGGGAACATGACAATTTCAGATGGATAAGCAACTAATAAAACTAGCATTATATCCTCCAGCTCAACCTCAGCCATATTTAAGCACCCCTATATGGCCAGATTTAGGAGATGATGAAGAAGAGTTGAACTCTGTGGCTCAACTCATGATGTTACATAGGCAATATTTTCTGAAGTTTCAAGAGGAAGATGTAGTGATTCAGAGCATCCTTACTAATGATTGTGTTGTGATAAAAGACATTTCTGAAAGCTCTATGTTGCATTTGTCCACCTACAAAGACCATGTTGAGGACTGTGTTTTGCCCCCATAACCCAATATTATCCATCAGTTACTACCCTATGAATTATTTACCATCCCTATCTCTAAAGTATCCATGCTTAACCTTACCACTACTGTTGAGCTTTCCTAGGGTCATACCCTTCATGATAATAACAAACTAACCTCATAGCAGTTGGAGTAATTAACCAAACTCCCAAAAAAACATGAAAAAGCCTTTGCATGGAACTATGGGGATATGAAGGGAATGAGCCCCACACTTTTTACTCATAGGATTTATATCAATGAAGGAAGTCTACCACTCCACCAGCCTCAGAGAAGGATTAACCCAGTATATCTAATCTCTGATAGAAAATGGGTATCACCTTTGGTCATAGTCCTTAAAAAGGGGGGTAAACGGAGAATCTATGTAGATTATAGGGAATTAAATAGAGCCACAAAGAAAGATCATTTTCCCTTACCTTTCATTGATCAAGTACTTGATACTTTAGCTGGTAAAAAGTTTTTTTCTTTTCTTTATGGATATGGTGGATACAATCAGATTAGTATTGCTCCAAAGGATCAAGAAAAAACAATATTCACATGTCCCTGGGGAACTTATGCATATTTTTTCCTACCATTTAGGTTGTGTAATGCTCCAAAAAAATTCTAGAGGCCTATAATTAGTATTTTTGCTAACATTTCACATGATTGCATGGAAATATACATGGATGATTTTACTGCATTTGGGGTCACTTTTGAAGAAGCTCTGTGAAATTTGGAAAAGGTGTTGATCAGGTGCAAGGAACATAATCTCTCTCTCTATAGTGAGAATTCTTTTATGCTGATGCAAGAAGTCATTGTACTTAGACATTTCATTTTAGTAGCAGGTATCCAATTAGACCTAGAAAAAATTGAGGTAATCCTCACATTACCTACACCTACTAAGAAAAAATATGTAAGATCTTTCTTAGGACATGCTAGCTATTATAGGTATTTTATTTAGAATTTTAGTCAAATAGCTAGTCCTCTATACACCTTGCTTACCAAAGAGGCTGAGTTTATATGGACATCAGCTTGTGATGAATCCTTCCTACAACTCAAGCCACTTCTGACAACTACACCAGTCCTTAAAGGACCTAATTGGTCTCTACCATTTCAGATACATACAGATGCCTCATACCATGTAATAGGTGTTGTTTTAGGAGAAAAGCCTAGTAACCTTGAAAACACCATTTGCTATATCAGCAAGAGCCTACATGGACCAGAGTTAAATTACACAGTAACTAAAAAAGAATTACTAGTAGTAGTTTATGCCTTAAACAAATTTCACTATTATGTAATAGGTTACCCCTATATGCACCCTAAAATGGTCGCCTAGACTTTGGGTCCCCATTCAACAATTTATCAAATCCCTAAATCAATATTTTCAATTATATCAATTTCCTTGATCAAATCCTATTTTATCATTTTTGATTATTTTCTATGGGCTAACCATTTTATCCTAAGTCTTTGTTTATTTAAAAGGAATTTCCTCCCCTTTTATTAAATAAAATGCCTCCACTTTTCCTCTTATCCTAAGTTGCACAAATAAAGCATTATTCTTATTTTATAAAAAGAAGAAAAGCACTTTTTGTCTCATATGGACACAAAATTCAACTCTTATTTTCTCATTGGAGGATATTTGTGCACATGGATTGCTCCTCTTTCAAGCTCCACCCTTGATTAAATTTTTTGCCTCTTAATCTCCATGGTCCATTCCTTTTCAATTCCTTTAAAAGGAGAGCTCTCTTCTCATTTTAGGATCCAACTTTTTATGCTAATCTTATGCTGCAAGATTTTTTGGAGACTTTGGAGCTTTTGGAGATCATTGCTTGCATTCTAGTTTCTTTCTTGCATCATAGCTTTCATGGAATCTAGCTTAGTTTCTTTTATGCTTTAGATTAGCTCACATAGCCTAATTAGCAAGGGTTTGTAATACTTTCCTTTCATAGTTTAGCTTGCATCTTCATTCTTAGAATAGTTGCATTGCATTCTCATTGTTGATTCTTGAGGATATTGGCACTCTTTCCCTTGTCTCTTTGAATCTTCCATTGTGTGGTTTACTAGCAAGGTTGCATGCTTCAATAGCTCTAGCTGAAAGCACCATCAACATCCTTGTGACTCCATGCCTAGGGAGCTCTAGGTCACTTTCTCAAGGTTTCTCATTCATGGATTCTCTTGGAAGTAAAGACTTAAAGAAGTGCACTATTTAGTGTGTACATTTTTGGCACCCACCGTGGGGTAGAACATTCTTGTTTTGTCCTTCATTTTATGCATTTCTGACATTTTTTTGTCAATATTTACTTGTTATTTTGTCAAAAATTTGGTCTCTAATTTTTTTGACAGAATTATCATGCGATAGTTTTCTAGTGTCGTATGATGCTTTCTTACATACCAGTGTGATATTTTACCAGTTATAATATAACACGCTTTGGCAGATTATATCACACTCTTGTTCTATTTTCTGTCGCACGCAGGTAGTAGGAATTATCACCCGAATACATATTATCGCACCAGTACAAGATGAAATATTGCATGACTATTTCTCTGATATAAATATTGTCTAGGCCTAGCAATGAGCAATTTTTTTCATTTCTTTGCAAGATCTACTTGGTTTTGATTCAAACTTCTGATTTGCTATTATAGGACAGGCGTCTATTTGCATATTTCATTTGGTTTTTTATGTACTAACCCTTATAGGGTTAAAAAGTGGTGCTTGTAGGTGCTCCTATTGCTTGATTATTTTCTTAAAAGAATACATGTCAAAGCTTCAAATGTACAAGGGATACTAAAATTTTTTGTAGGGCTGCCCAAAGCATAAAAACCAATCAAGTGCTTGTTTAATTGCTTTCTTTTAAGTGTGGCATATACTAGTTGTTTCATTTCATAAGCACTTAATATCTTGTTGTAGGAATCTTTGGGTGGTAGGAGAAGTATGCTCTTCACCCTTGTGGTGAATCAAAAAATCTTGACCCATCTTTAAATTTTGAAAGCAAGGGGGTAATTGAACCTTTGCTTGGTGTGTTTGGGAGATATTTTTGAGCTAGGATATTATTGCTCTTCACCCTTGAGGTGAAACAAAAATCTTGACACTCAAAGGTTGATCCACTCTTTGTTTAGCTTCTAGAATCCTTTAGTGGGCCTGCTCTTGAGTAATCAAGAGGAACGACCCAAGTGGGGACAAGCTTTTCACCGGCTATTCCGACCCACTATAAACTCAAGGCTATCAAAGACACAAAACCTTGGTAGATGTAGTACTTGTCTTCACTTAATGTGATTACTTGTGGGATTGTGACCATGAGGAAAATGTTGAGCAAGAATTCTTAAGGTACTCTTGTGGCCGCATGGTCTGTTACTTGCTACAAGGTAAGGAGTCCCTTTGGGGAGCAAGAGGGGTATTACAAATGAAAGCCTTTATTAAGAACCATAGATAGAAGACAACCTATTTTTCCACTTAGATGCTTGGTGCAAGGATTGATCCAAGTGGAATAACCTGGATCACCCCAAGATTACTCACCATATGTGTTCCTTTGGTTGTGTCATTGGCACTTCCATGACAAAGCCAATATCTATTGTGGGCAACCACTTTGTGTGAGGCAATGGGACATCAAGTGTGGGCCAAGTTGTTAAGTATTGAGCCATTGTCTTTTTAGGCTAGTAAGTGCTTGAAGTGTTCTCATTGTGATCTACCCATGTAAATGTTCTCAAAACATCAAACATCATGGTAGCATTCATAGGATTTTATTGCTTTGATATCACAAACTGCTTATCTTGGCAAGGTTGATTTTGCCCTTATGCAAGTGTTTTATGACATGTTTGATCACCTACTATTTGAAAAACTATCTATTTACTACTGTCACTATGCTTGAAACTAAAAAATCCAACCTTCAAACTAAAATTTTGAAAAACTACCCTTAAAACTGATATTTTTAGCGCTCACTGGTCAATAGTCATACGATCCTAAAATAGTATCGTGCACTGTACTGAGAATTATCATGTGATAGTTCGTCACTAGAAGACTATCACACTGATTGCCTAGAAAATATCACATAGGCTGCCTGGAAACTATCACCCTGCTTACTGCAAAATATCACCTGCTCAAAAATTATCGCACTGTTTGCCTGGAAACTATCGCATAGAGTCTTTTTGCCGCCTATCTGGTTTATGCAATTTCTAGTCTTTCCTTAGTCGATAAAATTTTAGTAGGTGACCTACTCTACTGCTAGAAACCTATTTTTACCTTGAGTTCCTAATTTTAGACCCCTTGAATTAGTGTTCTCTGATTTTACAAAGTAATCTTGCTTGGCATCGATAAGTTAGGAATTATCCTTGTTGAAAAAGTACACCTTTAGATTCTTTGGTAACACGCTTGGAGAGTTTTTAGTACTCTTTTGTCCAATTCACTTCCATCAAAATTCAATTTCAATTATATATTTGGTTAAATCCATTTTCTTGGCCCATATGTGTTAGGATACTCATCCTTTTATTATACACCTCTATGGTAGGATTGGTTTACACCTTTTTCAGCTTTCTATCTTACCATCTCTCTTTTTGGACAATTGAACACTTTCACTATCCTTGTTTAGTATTGACGTGTCATAAGGTCATCTTATCACCAAGGGTCTTTTTCTTTCATGTTGGTTATGACAAGGTACCAAGTTAGTCAAGGAAAATGACCTCAAGTTATCTTTGAACAATTACCCTTAGTCCAAACTTGTCAAAAGTGAAAGGGGAAGAAGCCCATCTTTGATCAATCACCTAGGAGCAATTCTAAGGCTTGGTTTGACCCAAAGAGTAATCCTAGTGAGTTGAGTACCTCTTTACCACCCTCTCAATCAAATATGGACATCAGCTACACTTTAACTAGGAGACAAAGAGAAGCAATGGATCAAACTCTTGATGACATTTTCCAAAGACATAGGGATAACATGATGTTTGGTGATGACAATCAACCTGAATCACCCCCTATTAACTCAAGATACCTAGATGCCCATCAAAGAGCTGAAAGACATTATGCACAAGCTCACCAAGATGCACAATCACAACATGAAGACCAAAACAATGAATCTAGTGATGCTCATGTGAATGTTGCATTCACTAACGACTTGTTCAAACACTCACAGTCCAACTCTCCACTCAAAACAACGTCAAGACATGAAAACAAAAGGCTTAAAATAATTGAGTGAGAAAAGAAATCCTTTTTGGATGAACAAGCTACTAAAGAAGAAAGGTTTAGACACCTAGAGGAAGAGAAACAAGCCTTGTTGGAATTAAGAAGAAAAGCATTCCAAGAAGAGCAAGATAGGCTTTTAGCCCAACAACTCAATGACCAATTTAACAAAAGGGGTACCAAGAGTGCAAACAACTCTACTCCCTCAAGAACCCTGAGAAGTAGAAGGCGGTCAAGGACCCCTTCAAGATCTCCTAGTCCTAGAGGAAGGAGGATTTCACAACATAGGAAATGAACACCACCTAGGAACTCAAGACAACCCTCCCAATGAGATCATCATGGCTCTCAACATGGAGGAAGTAGTTCAAGTTCTGATGATCAAGATTTTATGAGAATGCAACAAGAGCCACTATTCCAACAATATGTGGAGAAGTACCTTGATCAAAACAAAGATAGGTTCCTAGAGAGCTTGATTAACAAGGGTGCTAGAGTCCCCTACAAATTTGATGTGGATAGGAGAATCAAGAATCAAGGACCCTCTCAAGAAGAGGAAATCAAGAAACTCAAACGAATGATGGAAAAGGTGTTGGCACCCAAAAGTTCCTTTTCACTTGATTCTATTTGTCCCAACCCTTTCAAAAAAAGTGTGACTATGACAAATTTTCTTAGGAAAGTTGAAATTACCCAATATGACAAGTATGATGGCAATGGTGACCCACATGATCATGTGCATCAGTTTTACACCATGAGTTTTGAGTTCCACCAAGATGACTCTTACCTTATGAGATTGTTTCCAATGAGCCTCAAGGGCCAAGCCATGGAGTGGTTTACCAACATAACCCCTCCCGTCAAAACTTTCAAAGAACTTGTCCACAGATTTGTTCAACATTTTGCATAGAACTTGTCAAGATCAGCCACCATGTTAGACTTATGCAATTTGAAATAGAACCAAGGGGAATCTTTTGTTACCTTCTTGCAAAGGTGGAGATGATTGTGCTCCCGCTATTCTAGGACTATTCCTGAGCATGAAAGGATTGACATCATTGTTAGTAATTTGGTGCTTAAAATGTGTTATGAGGTTCTAAAAATGGTCTTTGATTCCTTTGATACTATGGTTGAGACAACATGTCGAATTGAGGATGTCTTAAAAGAACAAGGCTTTTTGACCAAACATAGCAATACCAACAACAGTCAAAATCCTAACAATGCTAATAAGGACAAAGGTAAGCACTAGAACAAGAATAAGCAAGTAGTCAATGATGGAGTTGTGGACTCTTCCCAACCCAAAGATCAATGAGTCCTCCATTTATCTAGTTTAGTCTAAGCTATGAAGCTCAACCCATCCTCCAACCAACAAGAGAATAAACCTAAGTATTAAGAAAAGACCAAGAAAAATTTGCTACAGTTTACTAAACTAGGTGACTCCTATGAGGATATTTTCAAGACCCTTATTGCTAATAATCTTGCGCAACCATAAGATCTAGCAAACTTCCACATACCTGATGTTAAGCCACATTGGTGGAATGAAAAACATTTATGCAAGTACCATAATGGCATTGGACATGACATCGAACATTGTTGGAAACTTAAACACCTCATTCAGGATCCTATTGAAAGTGGCAAACTTCAGATTGATGGGTTGAATACAAATGCAGACCACAAGGCTTTCAAGGAGCCTTTTCCCAAATATGAAAAGGGGGAAACCTCTCAACCCAAGAATGGAAAAGTTGCAATCAACTATACCTACACAGGTGCAGAAAATGTGGTTAATATGCTTGAGATTGTTGAGGAAAATGACAACATGATGTGAAACAAAGATTCTTATAGTCATGATGTAGGCTCTCCTCCTATATTTGATGAAGAACCCATGGTGGTGCTTAGGGGTCCTCACTCTCAAAGGTCATCCCTCTGTGTGTGAATTTTGCACCTAGCTGTAGACACAACACTTCAGTAAAACATTAGAGGTTAGTTGAAATCAAAATCATCCAGTGAAATGGAAACTAATCTAACCAAGTGATTTACTACCTTCTAGTAGATGCAAGTATGTATTCTTAGATTATACTGAGATCAGTGACCTTGACGACACCTAAACGAAGGATTTGAATGCAGAATATAGATATGAGATGAATGCAAATTAATCTATATTTTTAGTTTTATGTGCAATAAGATGACATAAACTGATATGAATCTATTCTAGATGAAAAATTGATATGCAATGCAATTAATCTAACAATGATATACTAAATGATATGAAACTAAAACAAGATTGATCTCACCCAAAATTGTTGATTTGGAAAGAAGCTTCAATTCTTCAAATACCAATTCACTAGCATAAGTTTGCAAATTCTGAGATATGATTATGAAGAGCTGAGCCTTGATTTTATTAAAATCCAGGGCTTTGGATGTGCATGGAAAAAGCCATAAATCACTTAGATAAACTCAGGTTGATTTTTGAGTTATCAAATAATAAAAGATAATTAATTCACAAAATCATGCAAAATCATGCAAAAAAAACTTTTTAACTCAAATCAGAGTTGAGTTTATTTTTAAAACAACTTGAATTGATTTTATGATTTCAAGTTTAACTATTATTTTGAATTGCATAATAATTATGAATTAAATAAATAAATAAAGTGAGTTATCCTCAACTTAACTGATTTTAAAAATAAAACAATTGATTTATGGGTTAATCAATTATTAAATCAAACTTTTATTCAAAAACTATATTATTAAATTTGACCATTGACATTAATTAATTAAATAAGAATTTAATCAATTACTCACAAGATATTTGATTTATTGTCAAAATGAAATAATACAATTTAGGAATAAATATAATTAAATTCAATTAAATGATTAAGTTGAAGTATTAAATCTAATTAATTAAATATTTGGAATATTCAATTAATCAAACTTTAGGATAAATAGGATCTATCACCACATAATCATTAAATTAAAGATAATTAGGATAAATAGGAATATTACTAGGAATATTCCCTGATGCAGATTTTAGGATAATCAATTAGGATTCGATAATGTTTAGATGTGCCTTAGGTTAGGACTTTGATGTCAATTTCATTCGATGTGTCGATATAGGAGGTTAATGAACCTATACCCCATTTTTGGGGTATTACATTTTGCCCCTCTTTGAATTACTATGCGAAGCGCAGTGGTTCAAAGATAGTCTGTGTATGATGTTGAAATTGATGTTTGAAATTGAAATTGATATGAAACAAAAATTGTGATATGAAAGATTCAAAGATGTTAGGTCCTGAATGACCAAAGATAATGTTAACTATAATAGCAATGAACTGATGATTGTGAAAAAGTGTCAAAATGCTTGATTCTGAACCTTATGATTGTGAAGAAGTGAGTGATCGATTCCAGACCCGATTGTCAATAAGAATCACATTGGTATCACATCTGAATCCTTCAGTTATGAAGAACCAAGGAAATAACACTAATGAACCGATGGTTACAAAAAAATGATATAGTTTACAAGATTAAGAGAATACTAGATTGATATGGATCTCGATGAATCTGATATGCCCCAAGTGATGATTGATTTGCCCCAAGCGATGAGGTCTTTTGATGAATCAACAACTAGACATGGTTGTTGTCTTGATTACTGAGGAAAGAAATGATTTCAGCTTTAGATTACAAACTTTGAATGATGTGTAATACCATGCCCCATTTGGGATTAAAATTGAAATCTGACAAGAAAAGTCAGTGTTATGGTTTAGAAGCATGTTAATTGATTTGAGAAGTGGTTATACACGTTCAAGAATGCATTCTGCATGATTTTGAGGTCCTGGAGACCAAGTTGGACTAGGTTAAACCATGAGTTGACCCTGGTTGACCAAATTGAAATTTTGATAGTTTGATGTAAGATAATCAGTTATGTTGAATTCTGGATTTCTTTAATGATTGAAGGTCGATTATGCAAGCAGTAGACCATCTTGGATCTGAAAAATTTAAATCATGATTTTTACATAATAAATGATCTCAGATTTCAATTTTGATCCTGAAAATAGAATCAAAGTATTGACATTAGCCAGGGGTGTAATTCTCATGAAAAATGGAGCACTTTTGAAAATTATGTTAAAAGCTATATAAAGGCCAGAAGGGTCATTTTCAATTCATTTCAACCTTTTGACTTTAGAAATCTTGTGGAGCCCTCTGAGAGAGAAAATGGAAAAACCAAAGGTACCTGTGAGTTCACATCAATTTGAGCACAGCCAGAGACACCAAAGACCTCGACAGTATGGACATCCAGTAGGTGGACCTCTTTGCTTTGCTAAAATGTCAATTTTTTCCATGTTTTATAGCATTTTTAGGATTTTTAGCAATGTTTCATATGTTTTTCCATTTTTGAATTTTGCATGCATGGAAACTCGTATGAATACCCAACAGGACTCGTACAACTTTTCAACTATAGATAGGTTGTCGTATCATAAGACCCCATGACTCGTATTAGAGGGACCCAAGAGTTGTATGACATTTCGTCGGGTCCCTGATAACTCATATGAGGAGGAATGCTTTGTCATGTCACTATGCTTTGTCATTTGGTATGTTGCAAAAAGTCATACGAATTTTCAAGCTAGTCTGAAGTGTCATATGGGAAACAGTGAGCTTAAAACTCAGTATTAGGTCCAATTTTTTATTTTTCTGATTCTATAGCTTGATTGCTGACTTGTTAACCTACCTTCTGAAATACTGAACTACCCCATTTCTACCTTTGTAACCTATTCTAGTGACCAAATTACTGATAGAAATCCCTGTTTCTGTGTTGTGTAGGTCATATATCCAAATGTTCATGTATGGATTTCACACCTAGCCACTCAGAGACTATGTGTGTCATTGCCAGACCCTATGAGGATCCACCTTGCTTCTTGTGGATTTGAGCACTTGACACATTTACCTGAGATTAGGGTAAATCATGGACTTTTGATGGCTTTGATTGAGAGATTTCACTCGGAGACCCAGACATTCCACCTGCTGACTGGGGAGCTTACTGTTACCCTTGAGGATGTGTATCGTATATTGTGCATCCTGTTCCATGCAGGCCGGTGTCCAGAGTATGTGAGTTTGGGGAACTTAGGTTTATTAGCTTTTAGATGTCTCTTTGGAGATGATACTCAAATGACTTCCTCCATTTCTTGGGAGATTTTAGTGTAGAGATATGGATAGACACACCGGCTGGAGTGCATCATTACCAGGATGATTGGTGGCATTATCATGTCTGAGCATCAGCAGAATGGTCTTTTGATGGGCTGGGCCCCTATGGTAGCACAATTGATGGCTACTCCCTCTGAGTTGGCATGGGGTCAATTTCTTTTGACCCATATGTTGTCCGAGATGCACGAGGTAGTGTATCAGGAGAGCAAGCCATTTGCAGCTAGAGCCTTAGTTCTATAGATCTAGGCATGGGAGCATATCCTAGTGTTGAGACCGGTATGTACTTCACAAAGGCAGCCTTAGGAGCCTGTCATTTATATATATGTTAGATATGTTATACAGGGATAAATGGGTCACACTAAGTACTAGAGGTGATGCCTCGATGATATGACTTTCATGTGCTGGAGACCATATGTAGCCCTTGAGCCTTGGCCTACTTCTTGAGAGCAGTTTAGTTACTTTTTCCAGAGTCGTGTACTGATTGGGAGGTCATCCTCCATTATAGAGAGGTTCCTTATTACCAGGGTCTAGCAATAGTATGGGTGTATACAGGATGCCCTGGAGGATTATGCTACATGTGCACGGATAGGTCATGAGATTGCACTTGGATGGACATAGAGGCTCTCTTATGCTTTGTGTTCACAAGAGTATAGTGCTATTTTTGGCAGAGACTAGGAGTTCAGATTAGATGTGCTTGATGCTGGTGTTACATATGGGTTCATTTCATGGCTTTTTGACCATCCTATTCATAGATTCTCTGATCTGACTGAGCTGATACCCTCCATGGAGGAGGTGATGGATGTTACAAGTGCTCCAATGGGACAGGGTCCCAGACTGACATAGGCTCACATAATACACCCCACACCTCTAAGACCTAAAGAGATGGCTCTACCATAGAGACCATCAAGATAGATGAGGCCCCCTCATCCCACTAGTTCTTTAGCAGGTAGATCTTTCGGTTCTCACAGACAGACTAGGGGAGAGGGTGGTACATTAGGTCGAGTTGGTGTAGTTGATGAGGTACTGGTAGCTAAGCAGGTGGTAGGTGGAGATACTAATCCCTTACAGGGTGATACCAAATTTGATTTAGGCATTGAGATCAGACGTTGTAAGGCATAGAGAGCAGAGACTATGGAGTAGCCTCCCCCAGATACTAAGATGCCAGACATTGATCCTACTATTCCTCCTACTCCATAGGATACTATCAGATGGCTTAGGGTACAAGTCAGGGACCTGAAGGTACTATTGGTGTTTGAAAATGCTTATGCCATCTAGGGCTACCAATATGCCTTAAGACTGATGTTAGGAGTGGTTAGCTCCAAGTGTGAAAGCTCTGCAAGACAACTAGACCAACTATAGGGACAAGACTACCCTCTTCACTTCTGGCTCTGCAAAACCATGGTGGGTGCACCTAATCCAGTAACTTATGGCATTTTAGGACTTTGGACTAGATTAAACAAAGTAGATGATAGCAAGAGACTACTAAATGTTAACCAGACATTCATTGAATCTCAATTGCTATTGGGTATAAAATGGCCTTGTGAAGGGTATTACTACCAACAATAATACTTAAAACTTAAAAGGGTCTTTGATTAATGAGGATAGGGAAGTTAGACAAGAGCCAATCAGACATTAGACTCAACTAAATGTACTAATCCTTGATCAGTGCCATTATCCATTGGGTAGACCTCACATACAAATAATGAAACATGAACCAACTATTGTCAAAGACTCATAGCCATAAATATAAACATTCTATCCCATCCACTACTTATAAGATCCTTCTGTAGACAACCAAGACTGAATCTATGTCCCCTCTAAAGTATATTTCACTTGATCCTAGATCAAGAACTAAAGACATGAACATATGAAAAGGTAACCCTATGAAATGGATCAAAAAATCCAAGATTCACAAGAATGACACCAAGGAGAGACTTGGAAGCATGAAAAACTTATATTAAGTATAATGAGTCATGTACATGATCAAAGTAGGATAGAGATCAAACCACTTCAATAACCTACAAAAGACTTCTAGAAATTCTATTCAGCTTACATGCAATGTGATACAGCTCTACTACAAACCCCTGGAACTAACTATAATCAGAACCTCTGGACTAATTAAAATTCAAACCCTTAGTCAAAAAATAAAAAATTTATACCACTAGCCACCTTGGGAATCTCAAAGAGATTGCATGAAGCTTAGGGTGACTAGGGTTAGGGTTACAATGACTAAACCAACTAGAAATAGCCAAAAATTTAATGTAGGGGTAGGAAATGTAGGCAACCTAGAGGAAACAAATCTCAAGCAGATCAGCAATCATGAAAATCTATGAGCTTAGTACAGGACACCAAGGATAGCCATGAAAACCAATCAAATCAGCCACCTGCAAATAGCTTCTCGAGCTCAAAAAAAAACTCCACCAGGTACAAAATCATCATGCAGCCAACCATAGAGCCCCTGGACCACACTACAACAACAACTACCACCAAACCAATCAAATCTGGCCATGAAAGCATTGAATTCTGATACCTTTGGTCGTTGCAGATCCTTAGGAAAATTAAATTTGAAATCAAACGGTCACCATGCATTTCACGGGCTTTATGTTCCTTAACTGTTTGCCCTTAGTCACGCAATGCCGATCACAAACCCACTCAAAAGTTTGAATTTGAAATGCAACGATCATCCTCAAGGTGCCAGCAATCTATCAATGGTCAACATTTGAACTAAGATTAACTTTATATCACCACCATTTGATTCATTTACTTTTCTCAGGCCGGCATGCTTTATATTTCTTTAAACAAAATCGATGGTCGTCGTTACACTGCGATGCTAAAAGTTGAGCATCTCACCTTAGTGGTGTAATGACAACCACATGATCTTCACAAACTTGCAGATGTTCTACTTCCTTTGAAAACTATAGCCCCACTGACAACATCCAAATCACCACCTCACAGCCACTAGAACCCTGCCACCTCAGCATCCGAAGGATGCCACTTCACCACTTGCAGGGCCATCACCGAAGAGGTCTTACCTTT
This sequence comes from Chamaecyparis obtusa, assembly GCA_027943335.1. Lineage (NCBI taxonomy): Eukaryota > Viridiplantae > Streptophyta > Pinopsida > Cupressales > Cupressaceae > Chamaecyparis > Chamaecyparis obtusa. The sequence continues at coordinate 464,020 of BSBK01001318.1, forward strand.
AAAAGCATGAAAACTTGGGCCCACCATTACGTGATTGTGCGACTAAGGAAAATTAAACCGCTAGCTAGGTTGCTAGATGTTAAGGGCCTAACCGCTAAGAATCAGTGACCAAGAGATAACCGCGAGTTGCTAAATCGCGGAAAGAAAAACTTAACCGCCAAGCAGCTGAACATCACTAAGAACTGGGACCCATGTGGATAGGTAGCAAGCGGTCGCATGATCGCATGTTAGAAAAGTCTAACATGTGGCCATGCGACAACCAATCAGGAAGAGCCTGCAGACCATGAGCCACTTCACACCCATACAAAAAAATTGAACAGCTGGCGCAAAAGTGTGAAGGATAAACATTGTGCAACTTTTCAATGCGAACTTATGATGACCATTGATTTTGTCTGAGCTTTAACCATGCTGGAAGCATGAAGAATCGGGTCCCACCAAAAAACTACCACCTCACCACCGCAAACATGTGTCAACTAGTCACATGATCACATAGCCAAAAATTGGGCTATGTGATCATGCGACAGCCAACCAAAGGCTGCCACATGACTACCAGTAGGACCACACCCTTTCCACCAACCGGCCCCATGGGAAAGAAGTAACCGGTCACATGGTCGCATATCAAAAAAATCTAACATGCGATCATGCAACAACCAATCATTTTGAAACCTTTGAAGACCTAGGCCCATCATCCATCGCACTTGCATAGTTAGGGAATGCCAGCAAACAGGAAACTATGAGGTCGAAAACACACAGGGTTTTTGATGGAAAAGATCAAAAACACACAAGGTTTCTGATGCCAAAAGATAAGCACACAAAAGCTAGAAGGCACAAGGTTGAAAACAATGAGGGTTTTCACACAAACCAAAAACATCATGGATTCTCAAAAACACTATGGGTTTTTGACATTGTGGTAGATTCTAAAATTTGTTTCCTACAGACGTTAGAACTTGAATAACTTTCTGGATTTTGTGATTCAACACGTGTGTTTTGGACTGGAGCAAGGTGACAAAATAAACTACTAGGGGATAAGGGCACACACCATGAAACACTATGGATTTTTGATGCAAGATGAAACTATGCAACAAGGTGGGACAACTTCAAAATTTGCAAGGAAAAGGCCATTTTCTCAAGATTTTGCATTGATAGGAAAATGGACCAATAGGTACGTAGTGCTTGATGGGAGGAGTGATACATAGAGGCTGATAGATAGTGTACTAAGCTTCATACAGAGGTTAAGAGATTATAGGTAGAGGTGATTCATTAGACCTCCCAGGCCACTTACTACATGTCTACCTATTACACTATTGTTCCTATTGCACAGAGAGTTCCCTCCTATTCACGGTACATGATGGCATCAGAGGGAGCCAGAGCACCCAGAGCAGAGGTAGTACCAGATGTAGAAGATCATGCTAATAGCTGATTTTTTTTTATACATTTTGATATACTGTACTCTTCTTGATCATTGATATACTATTCTGATTTTGATAGCTAACATGAGTGTATTCTCTTGTATATTGTGCCAGTAGTGCACACCTAACTAATTTGAGATTTTTGATATATATATGAGATCGATATTTTGGTTGTCACTTCATGTGTACTTGCCATATTTTAATTTATGATGATATCATGTGATGTTTATGCTATGAGTAGTGTAGAATGTATGTATGGATCAATGCAATGCAATGATTTCTTTCATATGTATGGATGTTATGCAAATGTATTTGATTATGGAAAGATGTATGCATGATTTATGCTTATGCACATGGATGAATTGTAATGCAATAGATGATTATGATATGTAAATGCAATGATGTACATGATATGTTTTGTAGGTATTGATGAAGACAAGTACTCAGTCTTATATCAAAAAGGATGTTTAACCCAGGAGGGCAACTGCTTGCGGTTCGATGAATAGACCTTCAAGTTAGGTTTTAGCTCTTGTTAGATTTGAAGAGATGTTTGAAGAATTGTTTAAGCATTGAAGTTCATTTAGCTATTGTGAGATCATGAAAACATGAAAAAATGCAAAGAGACATGCAGTATGAAATGCAACCTAAGACCTAGGACCTAGTCATTGATCATGTGTCGGTCATTCTCATCATTGAATTTTTAGGTAATTGGATAAATCAATACAATGCCCACTAGTTATGAAACCATAGACATATGAATATCAATTTGTATGCGCAGGAATCAATACAACACCCACTGATTAGGCAACCATGGACATATGAATATTGATTTTATTTTCGGAATGTCAGATTAGATATAAGTACCAAGGCACAAACACTAGGATGACTTGAATATCATGTCCATTTTAATATAGCAATTTTTATAAGCATCAAAACATAAACGTTGTGATGACCTGAATACACCTTGCAGAAAACACCTCAAATAGTCAAGAGATCATACTAAATCCAATGTGAATTACCCATAGTGACCCTTTATCATTCACATCCTTAGGTAAGATTGCATTTCACAATAGGAGAAAGAACACACTCAAAAAAGACAATAGTTAGATCAAACTTCCTTGAATTTTCTGGGTATCAATGGTTGAGGTACGCATGGCCATCCAATTTGAGATAGAGGCTCTTACAATTGGACACCATTTCAATCCAAAATTTCCAAAGTTAGATTTTCACATACAAGAAGAAAATAAAGAAAAGATTATGCCCCCAATCATCACTCTCTAAATCCTGTAAAGGACATCATCGAAGAGCTCAAAGGGACACAATATGCAAAAATCTCAATGTGAATCAATAAGCATACAAGGAGATAAAAGCATGAAGCATAGATTATTTTCATTTTGTGTTGATGTTTGATTGTGTTATTGTAGATGCAAAATCCTTTCTAGAGAGGAGACTGACTGACTGACTCAAATGAAGCTTCAAAGGACTCTGACTAGATATGACTCATCTAAGATATACTGGAGGCCATAGGATATGACATTGATTGCCCCCAAGTGTTAGGCACTGATAGGATACAGATGTTTTAACTGATTGGTGTACAGACCAACTTATTGAAAATAGGAATATATACAAACTAAAGCAAACTGAAAGTTGGGAAAGACCAAGATTGTGCTAATAGATGGAGCATTTTGAAATAAGTGGCACCTGTTTGCCAGGTTTTCAACATCTTGGTAGAGATTCTATTTTTGCTACCAAGGTGCTTGTTTCCAAGTTTTCACCAAGGCACTTTTTCTTTTTCTCATTTTTTTTATATTTTTCATTTTTCCAATTTTTTTGATTTTTTTTATTTTTTTCAATATTTTTGATATTTTTTATTTTTTCAATTTTTTTTTGTGAATAATCAAGGTGCCCATTGCTAGGTTTTCACCAAGATGTTCATTTTTTCAAGACTTTTTCCAATTTTTAAGATTTTTTAAGGACATTTTACCATACACTGAATGCCTTAGGCATAAAATTTCTTCAGATGTAGAACGTTGATTGGTTCTTAGAGCTATTCTCCTTCAGTCATTGAGAGTTGATAGGCACCAGAGCCAAAAGTAGCAGTGATAACAAAGGGACCCAGCCAGTTGGGTTCAAACTTCCCCTTGCATTCTTGATGTGATTGATTTTTAGGATTCTCTCTCAAGACTAGATCACCCACCTAAAATTCTCTGTGTCTAACTTTCTTGTTGTAACCTCTAGACATTCTCTTCTGATATACTCTAATATGATCATATGTTGCTTGTCTGTGCTCATCTAGTAGTTCAAGTTCTTGCAACCTAGACACTCTATAGTCATCATCAGTTACTAGACCATGTATTCTGATTCTTAGTGATGGGATTTCAACCTCAATAGGCAGTACTGCTTTAGACCCATAAACTAAAGCAAAAGGTGTAGCCCTAGTGGGCATTTTGATACTTGTTCTGTAGGCCCAAAGAGTTGGATTGATCATGAGATGCCAGTCTCTTCCTATTTTATTAACTGTATGGTGCAAGATTTTCAATAAATTCTTGTTTGAAGCCTCTACTTGTTCATTCTCTTGAGGATAGTAGATAGAAGACCAATGTTGGGTAATCTTGAATTTGACACATAAATCATCTAGGTATTTGTTTTTGAATTGTCCCCCATTATCTATGATTATAGAATGTGGGATCCCATATCTACATATGATATAGTTCAATATGAACATAGATATTTATTTTCTAGTTGCTTGTCTCAAAGGGACTGCTTCTACCCATTTTGTAAAATAATATGTAGTTGTGATTATATGGGTATGTCCATTAGAAGAATGAGGATGTATAGCTCCTATAAGATCAAATGCCCATTGGTGAAAAGGTCATTGTGTAGTAAAGGGAATTAGATCTCTCCCTGGAGCATGAATTAGGTTTCCATGTACTTGACACTTTTGACAATTCTTAGCAAACTTGATAGACTCTTTCTCCATGTCAAGCCAATAGTACCTAGCCCTAATAAGTTTTTGAGCTAATGTTAAACTGTTCGAGTGTGACCCACAAATACCCTCATGGACTTCCTCTAATGCACGTTGAGACTCTTCCCATTCTAAACATCTAAGTAGCGTACCATCTAGACCTCATTTGTAAACATCATGACCAATGATGACATATCGGGAAGCATTACGCATAAGGTATCTCTTTTCATGGTGGTTGAACATATCGAGAATGATTTGGTCTTGGAGATAGGAAAATAGGTTTTTATATCTAGATGAATAATGACCAACAATAGTGCAGATCATGCGGGTTTTAGGGGAATCATATGTAGGATAAGATAGTGCTTCGACTAGGAACTTGTACCATAGCTCATGTTCAGGCTACTATAATAAAGTACATAGTGTTGCCATTGCATCGACAGCCTTGTTCTCTATTCTAGGAATTTTCTCAAATGTGATAGATATGAAATACTTCTTTAGATCATCTACCATTCTCTTTTAAGGAATGAGATTTTCATCTTTAGTTTGTTACACATCATTGACTTGATGGATAACAAGTTGAGAGTCTCCATGAATGTGTATCTCTATTACCCTCCACTCAATTGCTAGTTTCATGCCATTAAGAAGGGCTTCATATTCAGCAATATTGTTTGTGCAAGGAAACTTTAATCTAAATGCTTTTTTTATTGAGTATCCTTGAGGAGTTATGAACAATATTCCTACTCCAAATCTATTCTATGTATAGGAGCCATCATAGAATAACTGCCATTCTCTAGAAGAAAGAGTCATGATAGAGGAATCTGGAAATTCCATTTTCATTGGTGTATCATCAATCATAGGTGCATCTGCTAATTGATCAGAAATAACATGTCCTTTTACAACTTTTCTTTCCACATTCAATGTCAAATTCACTTAAGAGCATGACCCATTTGGCTAATCTACCTGTGAGGGCAGCTTTTCCTCGTAGATACTTTAGTGGATCAATTTTAGCTACCAAATGTGTGGTATGAGCTAACATGTAGTGTCTCAGTTTCTATGATGCAAAGATCACAACTAGAAAAGATTTCTCAATCATTGAATAGTTCTTTTCATATGCAACCAATGTTCTACTAATATAGTATATAGCTCTTTCATTTTTATTCTCATCATGTTGTGCTAGCAATGCCCCTAGTGATGTATCTGTTGCGGAGACATATAAGGTCAATGGCTTCTCATGAATAGGAGGCATCAAGATAGGAGGATTTGATAGATATTGTTTGATATGGTCAAAGTTCTTCTGACATTCTTCATTCCATGTAAAGGTCACACCTTTATGTAATGTTTATGTAAAAGGTTGTGATATGTCTGCAAGCTGTGATATGAATCTCCTAATAGATTGAACTCTTCCTTGCAATGTCCTCATTTGACTAATATTCTTTGGTGGTTGCATCTTCATGATAGCCTTTATTTTAGCTGGATCAACTTCAATGCCTTTCTTTGAAACTATGTATCCCAAGAGCTTTCCTAAAGTGACACCAAAAGCACACTTCTTCAGATTTAGTCGGAGACTAAACTTTTCCATTCTATCTAGTATCTTACTCAAGTCATTTAGATGTTTAGCTCTAATCATAGATTTTGCTAAATTATCATCAACATAATCCTCCATAGTCCTATGCATCATGTCATGAAAAATAGAAGTCATAGCCCTCTGATATGTAGCACCAGCATTTTTAAGCCCAAATGGCATGACATTCCAATAGAAGGTACCTCATGCACATGTAAAAGTAGTTTTCTCTTGATCCTCTAGAGAAATTTTTATTTGATTATACCTAGAAAAACCATCCATTAAAGAATACATCTCAAAGCCCGCTGTAATGTCCACTATCATATCAATGTTAGGTAGTGGAAAATCATCCTTAGGGCATGCTCTATTTACATCTCTAAAGTCTGTGCACACTCTGATTGATTTATCTAATTTTGAAATAGGTACAATATTAGAGATCCACTTTGCATAGTCAATAACTCAGATGAATCCGGCTTTCAGAAGCTTCTCTAATTTAGCTTTTACCAAGAGTGCAACATGAGGATGCATCTTTCTCAATTTTTTCTTAACAGGTTTGAAATTTGGAGCTATAGATAAATGATGCATTATAAGATTAGGATCCAACCCTGGCATATCTAAATATTTCCATGCAAAGTTGATCTTCTTCTCTGTTAAGAACGTTGTAAAGTTTTGCTTCTCTTCTTATAATAAAGATTGTGCTACATGAATCAACTATGGTTCTTTTGTTGTTCCCAAGTTGATGGATTGAGTTGGTTCAATTAGAACTGGAGATTTGTCCTATAAATGACTCAGAAGGACATCAAATATCTCATCCTTAGGTGCCTCAGAGAGGTTTTCACCTTCAGATACATCTTTTATTTTTACTTTTGTAGGTTTTGAGACTGCAACAAAGTGGTTTTCACCCTCAAAACTACTTGTCTTTTTATTTTTATTCTTTTGACTAAGATACTTGATGTCCAACTCTGTCATGCTAATGCTCAGTTCACTAATGGAAGTCCTCATAGGCTCAACTACATTGAGGTAGCAAGCAAGGGCACAGTCATTTGGGAAGGTGTAAATACCATGGCTCAGATTTGTGGAGGATTGATCAAGAAGTTCAAGATGTTGGATAGTCAAAGTGGTGAAGGATTGGGAGATAGTGTTTATGGATATGGATCTATCATCATTGGTACTGACCCGACTGTAGACACAGAAAATTGGCAAAAGGCTTAAATCAATCAAAAGGTGCATCAAATCATCAAAATAGCACGAAAAATCAATAAATGGAACAAAGGCAATTCAAATCAAAGGAAAATTTAATTAAATGATTAAATGATTAAATAAAGCTTGAAAAGGGGAAAAACACTACAAAATTGATTAAATTCAATTAATGACATAGTTGTTGAAATGAAAAATCAAAATGAACATCTTACCCTTCATGGCTAAATTTAATTACTTTAATTAATTAATAAATCATAATTTCCCTCAACAAAGCAAAAAGGAGACAAAATGGACACAAATCACTCACTTTTGTTGAAATGGTCCAGCCTTTTGAAACCATTTAAATGATTGTCCCCTCCTTGTCCCCCCATTTATGGACAAAGCAAAGCCAATTGACCTTACCCAAGCATAACCATGGTTATCTCACTCTACCCCCTACCCTTGGGAAAATCTTATATATTGAAGGCATTTAGAAGAATAATTCATCCACTCCATATCTTTGAATTGCAATAAAGCTCTGACAATTTGCATCCACATCACTCACTTATCATTTTTCATTGCTAATTAGCTTAAATTGCTTTGATCATAGTAGATTGTTCATCAAATAGAGCTAGAATTTGATAGAATAGATCTAAATTTGCATATCATATAGCTTAATTCTCATCTTTAGAGTGTCACTAGTGAGGATTGTAGCTGAGAGCCTCATTTACCACTTTATTTTAGAGATCCATGAGATATTTATATTAATTGTGCATTATTTAGATTAGTTTGCTTTGAATAGTGTAATTGTCTTTTAAATCTTGTTATTTCATGAAGGTGTAAATCACTCACACACAAATGGCACCCACCGTGGGGCCCTAGGCCTCAAATTCATCATTATTTTCACGTTATTTGCAAAATTTAGGCTAGAATTGCATGAATTTGCTCGCTATTTGTAGGTTACAGAGAAGAAATCACGCCTACCAGTAAAGAAGTCACGCCTAAAGCAAAGAAATGTCACGGATGCCAAATTAAAATATCACCTACAGTTTGGACTCTTACACATTTTAGCCTGCAGAATCATGCTTTTGCAAAAGAAATCATGCGGTACATGCTCTGTCGTAGAAAAGTGCTAAAAAAAAATATAAAATTCTTTTTTGCATGCAAAAAAGAAACAAAAAAGGACATCCTATTAGAGTATACCTTGCACCTTTTGGATTTAATTTGCAAATATTTGAGTTCAAAATAAATCAAGAGCATAATCAATTTGATCATTTTAAGCTTTTTGATTTTGGTTTCCCCTCACTTTGTATGAATTTGTGTTGACTAACTTGTTGGTGGAGGGAACATTTTGCTAAGGTAAGGGAAGGATTTGGAGAGAAAATGAGAAAATCTACTACTTAAAAATGTGCCTAGCCTTTGCTAGCATCATTTGAGGTATTTTTCTCATCAAGCTTGCACATTCCCTTAGCTTGTGGCATTTCAAAGTTCAAAACATAGTTTAATCATTAAGAGGAAAGAACAAACATTTCAATTATAAGAACCCCTTTGTCATGGGGTTGAAAAAGAACAAATTGATTGTAAGTGTTTGGGAGAAATCCACTTTTCATGCTTTCAATGAACATGTTTAAAACTTAGTGGGCTCACCTCCCGAGATTGCCTTAAAGGGCTGGTGAGAGGGACAGCCCAAAGTGGGATACACTTGCCTTTGCTGCAAGAATTCGACCCACTATAAAAAGAAACGAGTGTATCCTTAATGGGGTGCACGAAAAAAGGATTTTAGCCCATTTGAACTTCCTCTAGTAGTCTTAACGAATTGCACAAAATCATACTTGGGAGATGAACGGCTAAGATCCATTTTGAACAGAATCCACACTACAAAATGGTAAAAATAGCAAAAACTACCTATTAGAGCCATGTTTACGAACCAATTTGTGCTAGGTAGCTTGCTTGGAAGTCTTTCTTGTGATCAAACCCATGGAAACATTTGAGACTATACACATTAGAATGATCTAGGGATATGGTGAACTATTGATGTGTGTGTTGAGATTGTCTTCAACTTTTCAAACAAGAAGTTCCAAAGTACTTGATAAAAATACAATTAAATTTTTAAATCTTATAAATTGATGAAGACTTGTGACACATTCCAAACCAACCCAACTGGATTGAAATTAAATAAGGAAGGATTGATCCATAATGATGAGCCTATTTGAGGGAATGTCCGATGATCAAATTTTAGAAGCATCCAAAAATACCGAATTGATCAAAGCAATGGAATTAACTTTGAAAAGGTGTAATGAAGCATATTCCCTTTATTTAGCTCAATAAAAATCTAAACTTCCTCATAATGATGACACATCAACTTTAAGAAAGGATGAGGAAAAACAAAAAGATACTTTATCTAAAAGGCGATCATTAAGATCAATGTGTCCTTTTCTTTATAATGATAGGCCATCCATATCTTCATTGTCCTCATATCAGAATGTCCATTGGAATCAAGATGATGAGGTGTTTGAAGAAGAAGTTTCAGAAGCAATTCAAGATCCCATGTTTATGGAAATAATGAAATTAGTCTTGGAGAGGAATAAAGAAGAATATTTCATGAAGTTAGTTCAAGCAGGAGCTAAGCTTCCTCGTAATTTTGACATATCAACCTTGAGAAAGGATGAGGAAAAACAAAAAGATACTTTATCTAAAGAGCCATCATTAAGATCAATTTGGCCATTCCTTTATGATGATGGGCCATCTGTATCTTCATCCTCCTCACAAAAAGAAGCATTTCAGAGAAACAAAGTTATCTCAAATCAAAGGAAATTGCATAATCAACCTATTTGTTATCAAGATAATAAAGAGTATGGAGTGAAACTCTCAAGAAAGATAATAAACCTCCATATAGCAAGAGTAATCAATTCATCCTTTGTCCATCTCCTAACAAGGTTTCTCCCTAGATGACTTGTACACCTTTCATCCTTCATCCATCTCCTGAACCTCTATCTAGCAAAGACCCTCCCATAGCTAGCATTCCTTTCATCTTTTCTTCATCTCCCAAAGCTCCACAATTATTCCAAATTCCTCCATCAAATAATGAGCCTAATGATGACACTTTTCCCATTAACTATGTCTACCCTCAAGGGCTACCTCTAAAAGAAACCCAAGCTAACTCACATCTTGCTGTAGATTGTTTCCATGCTTCAAAGATCTTAGAACCCAAAGCTTCATGTGCCTCAATGCCTATTATACCCATTCAAGAGGATCCTACATCATTCTTCCAAACATTCCCCACACATATCCAAACATCTACCTTGTCCTTAGAAGTGGCTTCATGTCAAGAGGATAATCTAAAAAGAAAAGAAACAAATATTGATAAAGATCAAGATCAAGATTATAGACAAACCCCTCCCATATTTGATGAAGGTCCCATATCCCTTGAACCTTTTGATGATCCCCTTGCATCCTTTCATGTCTTTCAAGATGATATCCTTCCATTCCAAGAACAAAGTACCCTTCCAAGTTCCATATTTTCTCCACTTCCCGAGTAAGATCAAGATATCCCTTCCATAACTTCCAATGAGCATATTGAAAATCAAGAGCAAAATACCTTCGCTACACAATTCGAAGATCCTTGTCAAGATCAAAGTATCCCATCATTTCGTTGTCATATTCCTCCATGTTCACCTCAAGAAAACATCATTCTTCCAAATCCCTTACAAGATAATAAATCCCTTCAAGCTTCAGTTAATCCTATCAAATGTGTTCCTATCAAAGCTACTCATGAGCCTATTAGTATAAAGATAAATCTTAAAGATGAGAACGTTGACGATGGAGCTCCTTCCAAAGATATTGATATCCCTTTCACACCTTATATCCCTCCATTCAAATAAAACCACATACCTCCACTATCTTCCAAATCCATTTTGGGTTCCTATGTCCCAAAACAAAAGTCTTCATTCCTTCCATCCATACTAGGTCCATATATTCCCCCATCAACCATTCCTATCATCCCTAGTTATCCATTCACTTACCCTACCATGTATCAAGATCAACAAAGACACACATACTTGAAGTATGTCGAAACACCAATCCATATGAACCATCCATATTATTCCTATTCATCCACAATTCATAAGTCTTTTGGAAGCAATGTTGATGTGCAACATAAAAATCATAAATCCAAGAATCCATATGTGCATAAAAATCACAATGTCCCATCTAATCGACATGTGAATGAAAAGAAAAATGAAATATCCAAAAGGCCACAAAGGTCCATCAAGCAAAAAGAAAAAAATAAAATGTGGGTTCCTAAATCCCTCATTGAAGAAATGCATTCAAAAGCATTCCAAAAGGAAGAAAAATCAAAGAATATGTGGATTCCCACGTCATTGTTGAAAGACTTGCACACAAAAGAAGAATCAAAATTGACATTCAATCTTCCAAAGGCTTCCATTCCATCTCCTTTCAAACATCCTTCATCTTCTTACATCCCAAAATCCACTACCTCAAAAAGATCCTTACCTCCGTCATCTATTGTTCCTCCATCATTCCACCACTCTTCAAAGTGTGTGTCAAAGTTGATCTTGCCAACATTTCCATCTTCAACATACCTTCTTCTTATCCTCACATTCATTTTCCAATGCATACTTTCTATACTTCCATCCCTCTTATCAATACCTTTGAGCATCCTAGTCATACCCATGGTTTATTACAACATATCTTTCAAAGGAGCATTGTCCAAAGATTATAATGTTGGGAAAATATTGAAAAATACAAAAAAAAGAAAAAAACAAAGAAAAAAAGAAAAAAAATGAAAAAAGAGAAAAAGTGCCTTGGTGAAAACCTAGCAATAGGCACCTTGGTAGAAAAAATAAAAAGAAATAAATCTAAAGTGAAAACCACTTCTTGTGGTGCCTTAGACAAGTACCATGATGAAAACCTAGCAAACAGGTGTCATGTGTAATTCTTCCTTCTTGCACTCTACACTTGGGGGTAAGTTTCATCCATGCCATCTTCCATCTTCCTATCATTTACCTCACTTTCATCCATATTTCCTCTATCACCTTCATCTTGACAAGGTTGAACACATCCATGAGCATTGAGTATCTTAACATCCGTTATCCTTTCCATCAACTTATGTACTTATTGCGTCCATGTTACCCTATCATGATCTTGCTTATCCCAAATTCACCTTCATTATTCCTTGACAGTCTTTTCATAATCCCAAAACATCCCTTCATAGCCTCCATCACTCCTTTATCATGATTGTGTTATCTTATACACATCTTACCCAAATTGATCCCTTAGTCTTGATCAGAATGAAGAACTTAAAGAGAAAAAAAATTGTTATCAAAAAATTCTTGACATGTCCATTCTTTTGGATCATTCCTTTTCATGGTAGCAGATCATTATCCTATAGGCTATCTAGCCCTGCACAATTGACTTCCATGGCTTATCCAAAAACATGCTTCACATTGCTATATCATTTTTTCCCTAGCATGGGTACTCTTGAGGAGATAGTCCTATGGGTCACATTCGCATACTTCTTCCATCATGGCCTTTCCATCTCTAATCCATCAGCTTGAAAATCCATCCTTCATGTCCTATATCTTGCTAGACATTGGGGGCAAACCAATGTGATCTTGTTTGAGAGTTGGAAAAAAGGAAAGCATAAAATGCTTTGAGCTGCATCTTGCCTAAACCGAGCTTCGGTAATATTTTGGAAGTTTGTCCAAGTCCAACATTTTTTCTATCCAACTGGGGCATTTGATCTTAATCAGCGGATTTCAGCAAACAAGCATGAATTCACATGAAGCAAGGCATTAACTTCAAAAGGATTCAATAGTGCTATAGTCGGTCACACATCAAAGAGACTTATCAGAGCTTCAGAAGAGAGAGATTTCCGTGAACCTTTGATGGATATCATTGTTCACTAACCAAGAATTCAATTACCACAACTTGATCCATGAGCCTTCATTGACTTTATTATTCAGGATTAAAAATTGACAAAACACTTTAAAAAGATCAGAATGCTTGGAAATACTTTTTGAAAATCATGAAACATTGCAAAACACTTGAAGCTTTCTTTTGATGATCTTTACTTACATTGATTTTTATCACATCTTTTTAGCTAATCAATGATGTTTCGACTAGATTGGCAATGATGGAGACATGATATTTTTCTTGCCTTTGAGTGACTATCTTGAGGGATATCCAACAACTTATGTGAATTCATCTAACGACATGGTCATCAAAGAACCATCGAGAACTTTCATATAGGGTGGAAGGTTGACCTTTGCTTGTTTATGAAACATTGAATTTGTTGAAACTGGTATTCATACTCTCATAGTTGGTTTATTTGACTAGTGTGGGTTGTACTAGTTCAAAAAGGAGGTTACCAAATGCGATAAAAAGTGGTATTCATATCATCATGTCAGTGGGCAGTGGTGATTGTACTTGCTTTCTGGTCCCAAAATGCTCAATGATGAAAATTTATCCTCAAGGCATTTATTTGCTAAAAGCTAGTGACACTTAGCTGCATTGCATTGCATTATCATGGAAGGTTAATTGCATTATCATGTTAGATTAATTGCATGGGCATTTGTTTGTAGTATTTTTCCAAGGGAAAAGGGGGGTCATTCAATTGAAATATTGATCAATCATAAAATGGGTCATTCAATCAAGAATCAAGGAAAGTCCATAAATCATAAGTGTCCATAACATTATAGATCCATGAAGTCTGTTTAATCAAAGATACAATGTCATCAAAGTGATACATCCAAGTCCTGATCAATAACAAAAACATGATATAATATCAACAAACTAAAAGAGCTCCATAATCAATCATCTCAATAACCTATACTCTAGCTGGGTCAAACCCATGACTTAAATATATATATATATATGTATATATATATATATATGTATATATATATATATGTATATATATATATATGTATATATATATATATATATATATATGTATACATATATATATATATATACATATATATATATATATACATATATATATATATATATACATATATATATATATATATATATATATATATACATATATATATATACATATATATATATACATATATATATATATACATATATATACATATATATATATATACATATATATATATATATATACATATATACATATATATATATACATCTATAGATATATATATATATGTGTATATATATATATATATATATATGTATATATATATATATATATATATCATTTATAGAAATGTGTCTGTTTCACAAATCAAGGGAATCATATCAGTATTCTATATCAGTGAGTCATCTTACATCAATCAATCCTATCAAAGTATCAAGCAATCACACCCTGTACCATTTGTTCGTGTCTCTGTGTCCTGAGAATGATGCAGTAGTATCAAATCATATCGGTTTTCACACTGATTGATTTATCCTATCAAGATCCCATATCAGTTTTCACACTGATCAAGATCAATCCTATCAACTGTATCAGTTTTCACACTGATCAGTTATCCCATATCAGTTTTAATATCCTATCAGATTGACAAATCACATTCATTGGTACCATTATCCTGTTATTATAATCACTTGTTTTGCTTAACTACAACAGACCTATCTATCTTGGATATGCAAATTGCAAGTCATGGTATATCATCAATATTTTTTAGAAATGAAAACATATTGGACCAATCAATCAAAATCTTTCAAATCAAGGAATCAATATGTTTTATTTCTGAGGGGGCATCAGAGTATCAAATTGGCATCGCATCAAAAACATTTATTAGTGGGACATATCATATCAGGTTATCATATCAATATCATATCATATCAGTTTCATATCAAGAGGAAAATCAGTATCAGATTAGTTTATCATATCATATCAGGCAGCATATCACTATCAGAGACAGTATCATATCATCATACCAACTATCAGAGGTATCAAGGAATCATAGAACCAGAACAGAATCAGATCATCATACCAAGAGAATCTTTGAATCGGTGTTCTTTGCACATCAATCCAAAGAGGGGCATTTGTAGACACGAAAAATTGGCAAAAGGCTTAAATCAATCAAAAGGTGCATCAAATCATCAAAATAGCATGAAAAATCATTAAATGGAACAAAGGCAATTCAAATCAAAGGAAAATTCAATTAAATGATTAAATGATTAAATAAATCTTGAAAAGGGGAAAAACACTATGAAATTGATTAAATTCAATTAATGACATAGTTGTTGAAATGAAAAATCAAAATGAACATCTTACCCTTCATGGCTAAATTTAATTACTTTAATTAATTAATAAATCATAATTTCCCTCAACAAAGCAAAAAGGAGACAAAATGGACACAAATCACTCACTTTTGTTGAAATGGTCTAGCCTTTTGAAACCATTTAAATGATTGTCCCCTCCTTGTCCCCCCATTTATGGACAAAGCAAAGCCAATTGACCTTACCCAAGCATAACCATGGTTATCTCACTCTACCCCCTACCCTTGGGAAAATCTTATATATTGAAGGCATTTAGAAGCATAATTCATCCACTCCATATCTTTGAATTGCAGCAAAGCTCTGACAATTTGCATCCACATCACTCACTTATCATTTTTCATTGCTAATTAGCTTAAATTGCTTTGATCATAGTAGATTGTTCATCAAATAGAGCTAGAATTTGATAGAATAGATCTAAATTTGCATATCATATGGCTTAATTCTCATCTTTAGAGTGTCACTAGTGAGGATTGTAGCTGAGAGCCTCATTTACCACTTTATTTTAGAGATCCATGAGATATTTATATTAATTGTGCATTATTTAGATTAGTTTGCTTTGAATAGTGTAATTGTCTTTTAAATCTTGTTATTTCATGAAGGTGTAAATCACTCACAAACACCGACACTTGAGTTTAATGGTGATATTATAACTTAAGACATTCAATTTGTGAATAGGCTCAATGTCATTGTGGAAGTCCAATTCAGCCATTGGTGGATCAGACTCGATAAGTTCATTACTTCACCCTCGACTTATGTTGGGTGTAGGTGCATATTGGTCAATAATATCAACATGTTTTTCTATGATAAGCTCATCTTCTTATGGAATGGCTCCCCATTCATAGTCATTAGATTCTTCATCTATGCCTCTAGGAAATCTAAGAACATGAGTAAAGTCAGGATGAATACCCCAAGAAGGGTTACCCTCAGATTTTGATTTGAATTCATACTCATGGGAATCTATCTCAGAATAACTACCACTTTCCTCTTTATCTATTTGATTTTATTTGAGATGAGTTGGTTCTTGTGTTACAACTATCTCTTTCTTTATAGTAGGTTCTTGTGTTTCTACTACATTGATTCTTTTTATTGGACCATATGACTTAGAAGGGATTTTGGATACTGTAGAGTCACTAGTTGGGATAGCTTGAGATTCAAGTTCATCCTTGTATATCCATGCAAGCATAGCTTCATCTTCTTCAAATTCTTTCTTGGAGACTTGTTCCGCTACAAAATTATTTTTATATGCTTCAAGAGGTTCTTTAGATTCTAGTTTGGACTATTTCAAATACTGCCCATAAGACTTAGCTAAGATAGGGAGACATGTCAAAGATAAGACTAGCTCTATAGTATATTCTCCCATACCATTTTCTTTGATATTGTCCTCTTTTTCCATATATTCCATTTTAGATGTGGATGCTTCTTTCGTTGGCTCAATGTAAGATTCTCTATTATTAGGTACAAGTTTATCCACACCTTCCTTCAATGTATTGCAAGTGGTGGATATGTCTGTTGGGATAGTAACCTCTACTCCTTCATAAGGAAACTTCAAGTATTGGTGGAATGCAGAAGGAATAGCTTGCATTTCATGTATCCATGGTCTTCTTAGAAGAATGTTGTAAGCTAAAGGTAGATCAAGGACTTGACATATAGTATCTCTGATAACCAGTCCTACTCTGATAGGTAAGATAATGGTGCCTTTAGAAGATCTTTCTTGTTCATCATAGGCTTTTATAGTTATTTTCTTTCTAGGATCAACAACCATTTCTAAAAATCCCAATTGTGTGATCAAGCTATAAGAACAAATATTTAGGCCAGCACCCCCATCTATCAACACACATTTGACTCTACGGTTCTAGATCAAGACTTCTATATGCAAGGGCTGGTTATGTGGGTGACTCAAGGAGTTGTCATCTTTCTCTAAAAAGGAGATATATTGCAGAGATGTAAGATGTCCAACCATAGTCTGGAACCTATCTAAATCAAGGTCATTAGGAACATTGGATCCGAGCAAAGCTTTGTCTAGAATAGCTCTATGAGCTGGAGATATTTGAAGCAACTCAAACATGGAGATTTTTGCATTAGTGTGTTGGAGTTGTTGGACAATGTTATAAGATGTTGACCTTGTATCTTTGGGATTGGAAGATTTTGAAGTAGCCTTCTGTTTGGAAACGGAAGAAATATTGAAGGGCATCTTAGGGCCATTTGATGAATCTAGGATTTGTCCGTTCAGATGTGCCTGAGCTTGTGATCTAGTAACTGCATTAGCTGAAGAATGATCTCTATCTCTTCACACAATTGTGATGACATTGCAATGCTCAGAGAGACAAGGTTCAACCATATTGATAACAACATTATTTCCAGGGTAAGCATAATTAACCTTTGCCCCCATATTAGGCTAAGAAGATGAAACTTCTTGACCATGTTTTAGAAATGGTTCTATGAATGTTGTATGATCATTATTGCTCTTATGATTGTCAATGGTGATGCCTGCCTTGTCAATCAGATCTTTAATAGTATGTTTCAAGTGTAAGCAGTTATTAGTTTTGTGACCTTTACCTCGATGGAAATCATAGAATTCATTCTCTCTCCACCACTTCAGTTTAAGATCAGGATCAGATTATCAGATCTTAGGAAAAGAGATGATGTTATTAGCCAATAGAGTTCTCATAGTTGATTCTAAAGATTCTCCAAGAGGAGTGAACTTTCATTTATTATCAGCGGACCAAGATTTGTATTCTGGCTTCTTTTGAGATGGTTTAGGCACCTTATGTTTTGAAGCTTTGATGGCTTGGGTACCAATGGTTAGATTGAAAGCTGGTGCCTTTGATGGGGCATGAATAGTATCAACAACACCATCTATGATGATGGCTTTATTAGATTGTTCCAATTTTTGTTCTTGTCTTTAGAACTGGATCCTGATTCATACTTGTCCTTTTGAAGTGTGATGTCTTCTTTTTTCACAAGTACTTTTTCAATTTTGATCGCATTGTCTACCATCTTATCAAAAGATGTATGATCTTGCATTTGTAAAGAGTAGTTGATCTCTAGAACAAGATTATTGATGAAGATTTCTAGTTTCTCAATTTTTGGAATAGGTCTAGCATATAGAGAGAACTTCTTCCTCCATCTCTTGAGAAATGTTAGGAATGGTTCTCCTGGATATTGTTTGAGATTGTAGATATCAATCATGGTGACTGGATGTTTGATATTGTAGGAGTATTTCTGATAGAAAAATTTGATCAACTTCTTAAAATTTTTGATAGTAGAAGGCAATCTAGAGAACCAATGAATGGCTGCTCCCCCTAGAGATCGAGGAAAGAGACACATTAGATAGGTTGGTTTGTGCATGAATTCCATAGATTGTGCACATAATTCTCTAACATGATCTTGAGGGTCAAAGTGTCCATCATACTTATCATATTTTGGCATTTCCACCCTTTTAGGGAATGGTGGCATGTACAAGTCTTTATCAAATGGAAAAGGACATAGGGCCTCCATAGAGAACTCCTTGGGTTCCTTTTCTTTCTCAAGTTTGTTAAGTTTGACTTGCATGGCATGCATCTGTTTCATCATAGCTATGAGTGGAGTTTCTTCCTCATGTGTAATGATATCTTCAACATTAAATTTGGGAGGAATTTTAGCTCCCTGATGAGCTAATTGTAAAAAGTATGCTTCTCTATCTTCTTTCAAGAAATGCTTCATCATTCTTTTGAGGTTATCAACGTTTTGATATTGAGCAATTTCAAAAGGTGTAGGTTCCTGATCTGTGCCATGTTGAGATTGAGCTCTTTGAGAGCCATGGTTTTTCCTTGCTTGAGACATGGTAGGAGTTTTAGGACTCCCTGGGATAGATCAAGGCGGAGTTTGTTGATTACCCCCGTGAGTTGATGAAGGAGGGATGTAACCTATTTTTAATCAAAAGTTGCCAAGACCGTCATCTTCGTAAAGACTAGAATTGTAGAGTTACTCAAGATTTGGAGCTTTGACAATGGTTATAGGTAAGGTATGGGATGCTTCTCCAAATTTATTTTGAGAGGAAGCTCTAGTTTCCACCATTAATCTTGGGTGAAGCAAAAGAATACGATGGAGACAACTGAAGAATGGATTGAATCAAGAAGATCAAATGACACAACCTTGTCAAGGTTTGATTGATTGAAGCTTAGATTAGACATGGATGAAGGATTTTGTGCCCTAGATATATGGGTAGACACCCAAAAGATAGCGGACACAAGCTCACAACACTTAGTCAATTTTGAAGGTTGATTGATGATTGATAGTTATGACAAGGTTTTGACACAAGATGAAAAAGACTCAAATCGATTAAACAGAAGGCTGAATTGAATTTGAAAGGCCACTTTAGGAAAATAATCAGATACTCAGTAGTTGCTACTCTATTCCTGACATAGTGATTTGTTTGACAAATTCTGGAAATAGGCTGAAAAAGCTGGGTACCTGACAATTCTGACAACTTTCTGGCAATTTTCAAAATTTCTCAAATGACTTTATGCAGGCTCATACAATAGTGGGTATAGCATGAAAAAAAATTGACAAACTCATACAACTATTGTAAAACTCGCATGATAGTTGATATCAGGGTTTGACTTTTTTTGAATTGACTGCCAGCAAGACTTGTACGACACTAGGTTCCTAATCATATGACAGTTGGGCAGTTCTGAAATGACACTTGAAAAAAATCATATGACTTTCTGACTCTCTGGGATGACTTTTGACTCCAGAAAGGAATTTCACTTTAAATTTTGCAAATTGTTGGGTTTTTAGTTTTGGATTGTTTGCAAATTGTACTGTCCAGATTTGAAGATTATACCAAATTCATTCATTTTCAATAACCAGATAGATAAGCAAACATGCAAAATAGTAAGCAAGTGATTTCAAGCACATCTAAAAATAATGAACAAGGGAAAAAGCAACCTCACGCATGAACAATCAAGTGACTGAATTGTGCTAATCCCTAGGAGTGCTAACAGTGTATGTTCCAAAAAGTTTTGCAATAATGCACATATTCCTAGAAAATGAAAATTTGGCCTCACTAGGGTTTGTAATAGTCTAACTCTACAACTTTTATGATCTCAAGAGGGTGAACTCCAATCCAGGTGCATTAGGGTTTTGACATAGTCTAAGAACTTAATCTTCAGGATCTGCTAGGGAGATCTGACAGCCCAACAAGAGACCACACCTATGAAGATTTCCTCCACAAGGACATTTATATAGCAGTTGTCACTACCATGGTGAAAATGGCTATTACCACTTGAGGTTACATCAACGTGGTTGACCCAATTAAGGGAATATCCACTACAGTTAACCCTCTCTAAAGGTGACTCACAAAATATACCACATGGAGAATGGCTCCAGATTCAAGGATCTGAGTTTCTGGTACTACCCAAAAAGGGAGTAGAGCATAGTCCTCTAGCCTTTTCACTTTTACCCAAGACAAATTAGATCAATAAATCTGACATGCTAAGACTAAGATTGTCTCACAAAGATCTATAACGTCAACCACTCATGATCTATCAACCTCTCTAGAGAGAGAATGTATCAATCAAAAGTTGAAGACACACAAATCTAGTAGAACGTGAGACTTTCTCAGTATCCTCCCTACCTACAAGGGTTTCTTTGTTGAGAAGAGTTTTACTAGAAACCCACTCTCTCAAGAGCCACAAATAGTGTTCATAGGGCCTATTTACTATGTGTAACAAAGATGTTGAAAAAGAAAATCTATGTTCATTTTTATAGCCCAAAATGAAATATGTGATATGAAAGCAATAATGGTCACACAAGCTTGACATGCAAGAGTCCTTTTTAATCCAAATCAAAACATTATCAAGTGAAAAGATTACCTGAATTCCTCACAATGCGCTTAGTAGACTTTTACCTATTTTTAGAAACTCTCATGCTTTTCCCAATCAAAATCAATAGAAATCAATCAGAAACAACAAATTTCAATTGTCAATGTTAGCTGTCAGTCCAAATATGGAAAACAAATCTGGAAAACTACCTAAAAAAAGGTGAAATGACAATTGAAACCTAGCACTAAAACTCATACGACAATGGGTTACCTCCCAGACGACAGTCCAGAAACTTGTATGACACTGGGCACCAGGTCATATGACAATTGAGACTTCAAATGACACTGTGATCTTTATGATATGATTCTTGATCAAATAAATGGTCATACAAAAGTGGGTATCTCCTGGTACGAGTTTCTGACAAAACTCATATGAAAATTGTATGGACAAAAATTAAAAATCACAGCTTGGAACAGAAAATGACAAGAAGATGATAGAAATTGATAGAAATGGAATGGAAACCTATTTCAGGGCCCCACGGTGGGCGCCAAAAATGTGTGTGTGAATTTTGTACCTAGCTGTAGACACAACACTTCAGTAAAACATTAGAGGTTAGTTGAAATCAAAATCATGCAGTGAAATGGAAACTAATCTAACCAAGTGATTTACTACCTTCTAGTAGATGCAAGTATTTATTCTTAGATTATACCAAGATTAGTGACCTTGACGACACCTAAACGAAGGATTTGAATGCAGAATATAGATATGAGATGAATGCAAATTAATCTATATTTTTAATTTTCTGTGCAATAAGATGACATAAACTGATATGAATCTATTCTAGATGAAAAACTGATATGCAATGCAATTAATCTAACAATGATATACTAAATGATATGAAACTAAAACAAGATTGATCTCACCCAAAATTGTTGATTTACAAAGAAGCTTCAATTCTTCAGATACCAACTCGCCAGCATAAGTTTGCAAATTTCGAGATATGATTATGAAGAGCTGAGCCTTGATTTTATAAAAATCCAAAGCTTTGGATGTGCATGGAAAAAGCCATAAATCATTCAAATAAACTCAGGTTGATTTTTGAGTTATCAAAGAATAAAAGATAATTAATTCACAAAATCATGCAAAATCTTGCAAAAATAGCTTTTTAACTCAAATCAGAGTTGAGTTTATTTTTAAAACAACTTGAATTGATTTTCTAATTTCAAGTTTAACTATTTTTTTTAATGTACATAATAATTATGAATTAAATAAATAAATAAAGTGATTTATCCTCAACTTAACTGATTTTTTAAAAAAACAATTGATTTACGGGTTAATCAATTATTAAATCAAAATTTTATTCAAAAACTATATTATTAAATTTGACCATTGACATTAATTAATTAAATAAGAATTTAATCAATTAGTCATAGGATATTTGATTTATTGTCAAAATGAAATAATACAATTTAGGAATAAATATAATTAAATTCAATTAAATAATTAAGTGACAGTATTAAATCTAATTAATTAAATATTTGGAATATTCAATTAATCAAACTTTACGATAAATAGGATCTATCACCAAATAATCATTAAATTAAAGATAATTAGGATAAATAGGAATATTACTAGGAATATTCCCCGATGCAGATTTTAGGATAATCAATTAGGATTCGATAATGTTTAGATGTGCCTTAGGTTAGGACTTTGATGTTGATTTCATTCGATGTGTCGATATAGGAGGTTAATGAACCTATAGCCCATTTTTGGGGTATTACAGTCCCAAGCTCTTAATGTTGTCACCAGAAGCCAAGGTCAAGGTCATGTGGTTATTAGAGGTCCTAATTCCAACCAGTCTAGCAAACCCAAGCAAGTGACATCCAAGAATGTCACCACCAAGTCAGCAGTCAATCCTGAAATGAGCTACAATCTTGTTAACCAGTTATAAAGAACACCAGCTCAAATCTCAATTTTTGAACTCCTATAATTGTCTCCTAGACATAACCATGTCCTTGAGGATGCTTTGCATATAGCCAATGTTCCTAACAACATAGATGTTGCCCAATTCCAAAATATGGTTAACCACCTTGCTAGCCCTCACTACCTCACATTCTTAGAAGAAGATGACAAAGCCTTGAGCCATCCACATAATCTTTCCCTTCATATCAAAGTCATGATTCACAAGACCCGTGTCAGACATCTGTTGATTGATGGGGGTGTCGGGCTCAATATTTGTTCCTTGAGTATGTTGAAGATACTGGGTTACTCAGAGAAAGTTATTGATACTCGTAAGAAAATAACCATCAAAGCCTATGATGAGGCAGACAGAAGCTCCAAAGGCTTGGTCATCCTTCCTGTCAGGATTGGCCCCATTAAAAAGGACATTTTATTCCCAATTGTTGATGCCAGTCCTTTAGCCTATAATATCTTGCTTGGTAGACCGTGGATCCATGAGATGCAAGTAGTGTCATCTACCTACGACCAATGTGTCAAGTTCCCCTATAATGTAGTAGAAGTTTGTATACTCGGGGATAGCACATTATCTATTGATACAATTTCAGCAGGGACTCATGTTCTTCTCAACAGGGAAGCTGGGGATTTTGATGCCACTTTAGCACAATGTCAGAATAAGTTTAAGGCCATAGACCTTGGTATGGGGGGTTATCAAAT
Organism: Chamaecyparis obtusa; assembly: GCA_027943335.1. Lineage (NCBI taxonomy): Eukaryota > Viridiplantae > Streptophyta > Pinopsida > Cupressales > Cupressaceae > Chamaecyparis > Chamaecyparis obtusa. The sequence continues at coordinate 487,891 of BSBK01001318.1, forward strand.
TGACTCCTTCACAAAAATGCCAGTCTCACTTAGGTCCTATGGTAAACCTTCACAAGAGATGTGTCCCTCATCTTTAGCAATGACTTTGTTTGGTACATTTGTAGAGTCCTCAGTGCCTATACAAGATGAAAAAGAAGTAGTTGTTATAAATTGGATTTACAAGGAGGAAAAATACAAGCATAATGAAAATTTCTCCCCATCTCCTAAAGCTTATGTGAGAGGATACACGTTGGTCAAAAATATGGGCTACCCAAGTCATGGTCCTCTCAGTCACATATTAGATGCTAAGACTGAACCACTCAATCATGCTCTCTTTGGCCGCAGATCTAAGACAACGGTTGGCCTAGGTTTTGAAAGTCAAAATAAGAAAACTACTCCTATCCTTGCTACGATAGATAGTGATGATGAATCTAGCTACATTCCCAATTTGTAGAATCAACAAGATAGGTGTGAAGATTGGGTCCCTTCCACCAATCTCCTTTGGGGAGATTTAGATGCTCCAGTTATTAATCCAATAGTTTTAGACCTAGAACAAGAACAATCCACTATTGAAGATTATGTTGAGGATCCTATTCAAGAACATCAGTACACAAATGGAATTCAAGAAGGTGTTACCCTTGGTGACATCAAATCCTATACCTCAAGGCCTAAAAAACATGCTTGGTGTAAACATCCTAGCTGGGATTCAGATACATACTCACATGAGTACAAGTGGGAGACTCTTTCTGATTGTTCTACAGTTGACATGGACATTGATGTTGTCCATACATATAGTTCCCAACTTGAGGTAGCTAAAGAGTCTAGTGTAGGATTAGAGGATTGGAATCCATGAGTTGCTTTAGTGGATGATGCTTCGCTTGGTAGAATAAGTCCTGATTTGGGTACCTTAGAGGGATACTTGATGAATCCTAACTTTACAATCACCAGAGATGATACCATTCACATACACAACATTGAACCAGTCATTGACCTACCCCTTGCCAATCCTCACTTAATTGATTGGTCTTAGTGCTATCAAGAGCCTCAGCTCCTAACTTTTCAAAATGACTACGAGATAGCCTGTTACCTAAATGCTCTTGAACATGTAGTCTCTTCCACCAATGAACCAACTACAAGCATGACAGAACTAGATATCAAGTACCTTAGTCACAAAATGAAAAGAAAAGGAAAAAAGAATAAGAGTTTTGATGGTGAAAACCACTATGTGGCGGTGTCAAAACCAAAAAAAGTAAAAATAAAGGATGTATCCAAAGGTGAAAACCTCTCTGAGGCACCTAAGGATGAGGTACTTTATCATCTCCCAAGCTAGTTTCAAGATAGATCTTTAGTGCTTGTTGAGCCTACACAACCAGTTAATTTGAATACACTAGAAGCTCCAAAAATTATGCATTTAGCTCAATCTCTATCAACACAGGAAAAAGAAGCATATACCAAGTTCCTACAAACTAAGAAGATCAATTTTTCTTGGACTTATTCAGACATGCCAAGATTGGACACTAGTCTCATTATGCATCACTTGTCCATAGCTCCAGGCATCAAACCAGTAAAATATAAATTGATGAAAATGCATCCTCATATAGCTCTTCTTGTCAAAGCTGAATTAGAAAAACTCCCCAGTGCAAGATTTATAAGAGCCATTGATTACGTCGAATGGATATCCAATATTGTACCAGTTTCAGAACATGACAAGTCCATTTGCGTCTACATAGATTTTAGAGATCTGAATAAAGCATGCCCCAAGGATGATTTTCCACTCCCAAACATAGACATGATAGTGGACATGACTGCGGGCTATGAGATCTATTCTTTGATAGATGGTTTTTCTGGGTATAATCAGATCAAAATAGCTCCTGAAGACTAGGAAAAGACTACTTTCACTTGTGCATGGGGAACCTATTGCTGGAATGTCATGCCATTTGGATTAAAAAATGTAGGAGCTACTTATCAAAGAGCTATGACTACCATATTCCATGACATGATGCATAATAATATGGAAGATTATGTGGATGACACCTTGGCAAAATCTAAAAAAAGGGTTACACACCTAGGTGATTTGGAAGTAATTCTAGATCGTATGGAATAGATTCAATTGAGATTAAATCCCAAAAAGTGTGCATTTGGATTCACCTCTAGAAAACTCCTAGGATTTATCATTTTAGTTAAAGGAATAGAGGTGGAGCCAGAAAAAGTTCAAGCAATAATAGATGTGCCACCTCCAAAAAATATCAGTCAAATGAGGAGTCTTCAAGGATGCCTTCAATCTATAAGGAGGTTTATTTCACAACTAGCTAATAGACCTCAACCCTTTAACAAGACTTTACACAAAGGGGTTAAATGTGTCTAGAATGAAGATTGTTAATAGACCATGGACCAAATCAAGCAATACTTGGCCAATCCTCCAATTTTAATGCCTCCTATCCTAGGAAAACCACTCATGTTGTATGTGTCAGCAACAGAATCTTCCACGGGGGCATTATTGGCTCAACTTGATGATACTAGAAAAGAAAGAGCTATATATTACATTAGTCGTACTCTTGTGTCATATGAGGTCAATTACACTAATATTGAAAAATCTTGCCTAGCAGTGGTGTTTGCTTCCCAAAAATTGTCACATTACATGCTTGCACATACAATACACCTCATTGCAAAAATTGATCTTGTCAAATATTTGCTTGGTAAGGCTACTCTTACAGGTAGACTTGCTAAGTGGATGATGATCTTATCAGAATTTGACATAGAGTATGTTGAGCGTAAGGCTATAATAGGACAATCCATTACAGACCAATTGGCTAATTTTCCAATACAAGACAAAGCACCAATTCAAGTTGAATTTCTAGATGAGCACATAATGTACATGACTGCAAGAACATGGAAGATGTTCTTTGATGGCTCTTTCATGCAAAATGGTTTAGGAGCAAGAGTGTTGTTTGTCTCTCCTCATGGGTACACAATTCCTAAGTCCTACAAACTATTGTTCGCATGCACAAATAACATTGTTAAGTATGAGGCCTTTACAAATGGACTAAAAATGGCTATAGAGTGGAGAATTATAGAGCTGCATATCTATGGGGATTCACAATTGATAGTCAACCAAGTTAATGAAAAATATCAAACCAAAGATGAAAAACTGGTACCCTACAAGAAAATGGTTGATTCATTGCGACAATACTTTACCTTTGTTACATTTCAACAAATCCCTAGAGCAAAGAACAAAGCAACTGATGCTATGGCTACATTAGCTTCACTTCTTTAGCTAGAACAACATGAGTCCAAATTTGAATTCTTGGTGGAAGAGCTATGCTACCCTATCTATGACTCCCAAGAAAGTCAAGTTGTTTGTACCCTTATTGGCCATGAGTCATCCCGCTATGGTGCTATTTACTCATACCTCCATGATGGTACTATTCCCAAAACCTTCAATCATTCTGAATGTAGAAACCTAATTTGAAATGCCTCTCACCACACCCTTATCTCTGGTGATCTGTATAGGAGGGGTTTAGATGGGACACTTCTTAGGTGTTTAGAGAAGGATGAGTCCAACCAAGCATTAATTGACATTCATGAGGGCATTTTTGGAGGACATTCTAATGGTCTTTCCATGGCCTAAAGTTTTCTTAGGGTGGGGTACTATTGGCCTACCATGCAGACAGATGTAGTAGCTTTTGCTAAATCTTGTGAAAAGTGTCAGAAACACAGTAACCTAATACATGCTCCAGGCAAGGAGCTTATTCCTTCTATTTATCATTGGCCATTTTAGCATTGGGCCTTTGACCTTGTTGGGCAGATTCATCCCAACTCATCAGGTGGACACAAATTCATTATCACTTCTATTGATTACTTTACCAAATGGGTAGAAGCTATCCCACTTTTGTTGCCTCTAGTAAGACAGTTTCTTTTTTTATTTTGAACCACATCATCTATAGGTATGGAGTACCTTATGAGATAATCACTAACAATGGAGGTTAGTTTAAAAACAAGGACCTTAAACATCTTTGCAAGAAATTCAAGATAAAACAACATTGGTCCTCCATTTACTTCCCGCAAGGAAATGGACAAGTAGAGGCTTCAAATAAGACCATTCTCAAAATCCTCCATAGAACAATTCACAAGAATGGTAGAGATTGGCATCTACAGATAAATCTGGCCTTGTAGGCCTATACAATGAGTATTCATACTCCAATAGGGGCTACTCCTTTTTCCCTCATGTATGGTGTTGAAGTAGTGTTACCTTTAGAGGTGGAGATTCCTTCTCTTAGAGTTTCCCTTAAAGGTTTAGTGATAGATGAAGACTATCATGCCATGAGACTTCAAGAACTAGAACTTCTAGATGAAAAGTGTAAAGCATCTTTTAATCACATGAGAGTTTTCCAAAAGCATATGTCCAAAGCATTCAACAAGAAGGTGCACCCTAGAGAATTTCAAGTGGGGGATCTTGTCCTATGAGAAAACCCTAAGAACCAACAACACAAAGAGCAAAAGGGAAAATTCAAACCCAATTGGCTTGGACCATACATCATTACTGCCACTTTTGGTACAGGTGCTTATTTACTATCTGATCCAGAGGGGGAATAACTTCCTGATCCTATCAATTTTTTGCACCTCAAGAAGTTCTATCTATGATGCCTATTCTATCTAGGGGCATCCTTTGTACATATTTATTGATCTTGGAAAAATTCCAAAAAAAAAATTCATATATGATGCTAAAAAAAATCATAAAAAGCATATAAAGTCCTGAAAAAATACAAAAAAATCAAAAAATTCAAAAAAATAGAAAAAGTGCCTTGGTGAAAACCTGGAAACAAGCAACTTGGTAGCAAAAATACAAAAAAATTGAAAAATAAAAAAAAATCTCCAAGTGGTGAAAACCTGGAAACAGGTGCTACTTGAGGCCTTTGCACCCTTGTCTCTTAGCATGCATCCTTGACACTTAGCCTTTCTCCATCATGCCTTGACCTTGTTGCCTTGGTTTGGAATTGGTCTTTGTCTTTGTCTAGGGGGCATAACTATGTTAGCTTTGGTCTCTAGGATGTGTTGGTATTTAGGACATGTTGCAAGCGGTGCTTGTCAACACCACCCCAAACTATGTTTTTCAACACTACCCTAGCATCAAGTGTTTCTCAACACTTATCAAATATCTTACCCATAGTCTAGCATTCGCAAATGTGATACTCAAAGTTTGACTCTATGACCTACACACACACACTTAAACACTCGACTCGCTGAGAATTGTTTGACTTTATTTCTTTGTGTGTTGTCTATGATGATTTCTTTAATCAATGTTCTTTCCCTAAAAAGTTTTTGATGATGTATAGCTAGAAGACTAAGGGCATGAGGACATGTTTTATTACTTTTTCTACTTTTGGGTATATTTTTTTGGTCCTAATTATCATTAGCATCTTGCTTGTTCCACTTGACAATGGGATCTACAAGGTATTATCCTTGACTATCTTTGCAAGTGCATACTTCTAGCCATCTTGACTTTCCTTGTGTCTTGATGTGAGTATAATCTTGCTATATTAAACTTAGGTAATCTCACTGCACTAGTCATCTTGACCTACATGTCTTTGATGCTTATGTGGGATTCCCACATATCTATCTAATACATATCATATTCAAATACCCATAGACATACTAGTGTGTATTGTATGATCTTGCAACGCTACCAATAAAGCTCAATGATGATTATTAGAGTCTAAAATATTTTTAACCTTGCAAGTAAACTACTTTTCATAGTATCTTGCATTTTTAAGTTCATGTTAGATTAGTTTTGCATCTTGCATATGGAGAGAGCTCTCCTTTCATCTTTCATGAACTTGTCGGTCAACTGCGCTCACCTTTCACTTTTTCTTGATCATGTCTTTCACTCCTTGTCTTTTTCATCACATCCTTTTCCTATCATCAGAAAGGGTTAATCTTATCATCATGTATAAAATGACTTTTTTTACCCCCTTTTATAGCATTTTGACTTTTTCACCAATATTATAATATATTAATTATTAATACATATATATTAAATAGATACTACAATAAAATTTTACTAAAACAAACTTATAAAAATAACAATTAAATAAAACAATAAAAATTCATAAAGGAATTATCCAATGCTAATAAAATTTACCTAAACTAAATACTAATCTCCCCCTAAAACCTAGCTAAACACCTACCCCTAACCTATTCCCTTACCCCCTCCCTACTTCCCCCTTGACCCACATGCCAAGGGAGGGAGGACCAACAACTATTCATGTAAGGCATTAGGGTGCACCAATAAAGGGGGAGGAAGATTGCAAGAGAAGGACAAGTGCTAGAGGGGGGCCCGTGGGATCTCATAAGGAAAATTCAAACAAGGATAAAAACAATCCCATAAAACCAGTGCATAAATGGAGGAGTGGATGAGAAGGCAAGTGGGTGTTGGGTCCCACCTTAACCACAAGCTAAAATCAGAACCCTCACGTAGGTTAGAAAGGTGCTTGGAAAGTCATTTTGCAAGGACATGTGCAGGTTAGGAGGTGTGTTGGGAGATTCACCACCAATGATTAATATTATAAGCATGCACTAGTACAAGGGCATAGACCAATGAAAGTTTGTTTTGTATAAAGCAAGCCTGGTCTCCATACACTGCGCCACTTCTTGGGAATGGAATAAAAATTGTGAGGAGTTATTACATTTATTATTATTTTATTGTTTTTTTTACTTTGATTTGGCATGTTTATATTTTATTATATATTGCATTTCATTTTGAACAAGTAGATAATTTATATAGTAAAATAATGACTGTGGCAATGGAATTTGTATGGGAAATTTTCCCATACAAATTCCAGAGACCTGTAGGTCTCAATTGCAAATTTATTTTTTTTTGCTTTGTTTCTCTTATAACTTGTTTGTGTTTGCAAATTTATTTTTCATCTATTCACTTGATTTAAATTTGATGAAATGCTTACTATTAGGTGAGGAAATTGGTTTCTCTATAGGATTCTCTAAAGCTCTAAAATTTCATTTTATGTTTGCATACTAAACCAATGGTTTTCTCATCCAAAATAACATGTCAAGATACAATTTATTTGCAAGGATAAAAGGATGAGAAATAGAGAATGATTGATTATTTGAATTCAATACATTTACAAACATTGATCCTAATACAAGGATAATATCTTTTTGAAAACTCTCCTTTCATTTCCATAGTCTTCTCATTTCCAATACAATGTAAATGCCATTTAGCAATGAATGAAATCTATTCTACCCTTTCATCATAAGTTATTTATTTCAATATCATGAAATGAAATACACTTATCTTTTCACAATAACATAGTGTTCATTAACAAGAGAAAGTTTATAACCTTCAACAAATTGATAACGAAAGAAATCTTAAACACAATACAACTCTTTCAAACTCATCAATACCTAAAGTGAATCAAAATAATGCTAATAACATATTGTATCAACTTGATCAAAATAAATTTTATTCAAGAACATGATTCTACATTTGCAACAATAATCTTCCAACAAGATGATCATACCTCATTCAAAACTTGAATTCCATAACACTAAAATACAACTCAAGATTGGAGTGTTAACTCCTATTACAAATCAAATACATTGAACTAATGGATATCACATGATATCCTTACAAAGACTTACATCCTTTACAAATATGCTTAATCTATAATGAAGACATCTTCAAATTTACAAGATTTCAACCCCATCCATGGAGTCTTTAAGGCATCAAATTCCTACAAAAAACAAATGCATAGGCCAAGGAGTGCTCACCTCCCAACCTAGGCTTCTAGGAAGCCACCCCCAAGCTTGGGGAAACATCACAAGAACAAGGAAAACACTCATACAAACCACAATACTACATCATAAAACAACAACACAATAAATTTCCCTCCCAAGGTTATTTTACAAAGAGTCACAACATGACTCAATAAGGGTGAAGGTGGAACCAATACAAGAGGAGAAGCACATCTCTTTGATGAGGACTAGCCATCTCTTGGCTTCCTTATCACATATCTATCTCCACAAAAACATAATCTTCACAACTCCTTATGACCCCCAATTTTTACAAAACAAAAATTAGAGATGGCTACATGGAGCCCATACTTCCATGTTGCATCCCTCTCCTATCCAAGGAGAGACTCTACACTCTAGATTGTCCCAACAAATTTCCTTCACCCTCAAGGCTACTCTTCCCTCCCAAGGGTGAGTTTGGCCTTGATAACTCCCTCAAAAATCTCAACAACACATAATAGAAAACAAATCTACAAAAACAACAATCTAACTTCACATTTGCAAAAGAAAAACAAGAATCATGCCCTCTACAAGCTCATGATTCTCTTAACATCTACAAAGAACAAATCTACACAACACAAGATCACAATACTACAACAACAAAACAAAAATCACATAATCTCCATTAACACTACAATACTAAACTCACACATACAATACAAAAGAATAGCAAGAGTTTTTCATACAAGAAAATAGCAACAAGAGAGCTCTTTCTCTCATCATGAAAACAAAAATAGAAGAAATAAGAATGAAATTTCACCAACCTAGAGTCCAATGCTTAATGAAAGATAGTTGTAGAAGAGCTATCCACTTTCCAAGCTTTCTCCAAAATTAGTCAATCTCTAAATCTAGAGAGTGGGTGTCAACCTTTTCCAAAGGAATAGGGCCCTCTAAAAAGGCCTCCACACACTCTCCTAGAGATGGGATTTCCTTCCAATTGGATTAGCTTCCCAAGTTCTTACAAAGTTTCCAAAAATGGGTTTCCAAAAAGGTAGTCCAAAAAGTTGATTCAAAGACTTTCAATTTAATTGGTTGAAAACTCTACCCATGCACATGTTTCAAAAGTGGATTTTCGTCCATTTTGAAAATCCAACTTTTGGAGGGGTCCTATGGTCAACATGGGGTTGTTCTATGGTTAAAAATACCCCTTAACCATAGGTATATCAAGTGGGCTCACTAAGATAGGTTCAAACTCTTCCCTAGACACTTCTAAGCCTCCTAAAATCCCATGTGAAGCTCAAATCCGAAAATCTATGATATGACAAAACCTCTAGCTCCCTTACCAAGTGATTTTCATGGGGATCCTAAAAGGTACCTTTCTAGGTTGGTGTTTAACCAATCTCCAAGTGGACATGTCATGGCCACAAGTACACAATACATATGTCAAGTGACACAACCAAAAGGATACATCACAAGCCATGTGGCATGTACACTTGGCATTCACACATAATTAACAATTACAATAACATAAAAATCAAACACAATCATGCATCACACATTCACAAATAAAACATGATTACAACAAGGTTTTTAGCTTCTGTCTAGAAGCAACCTTGGCTTAATTGAAATTTCACAAATGTCCCTATGATGTTTCCCTGAATTTACCTTGGCCTACTTCCCTGCACATTCAAATCCAATATCAGTAGTCCAAGGAGATAAAAATAACATGTAAATGCATAGCATCAATAACCAAGTTAATTCATTTGACAATTCATAAATTACATGACATAATTGATTATCCATGACATACATACAACTCATCTTAAATACTTAATTCAATTACATTCAAACATAGCATTGCATCCATACATAATTCCATTTGCAATTAAACTTCATCATCATAATCATTCATAAATTAAAATTAAAACGCACACATGTTTAAGTCCCAAATCAATGTCTCAATAGTCATTAATATAATGTCTATCAATCTACTAAGTGATAAAACCACATCATAAAGTATCGATAAAATCTATAAGGCATCAAAATATAATCATAAAATATGTCTATGTCAAAAGTAGAACTGAATGGCTATGATAGGCTAGGGGTGAGGCCTCATAGGGATTGAAATCAAAATCTAAGTTCATCTTGATAGTCAAAATTGTATTTCAAAATTTCACCCTCTTCTGCACAGTTGGCTGACCATTTGAGGCCTGATCCTTCGATATTTATTGGGGCATCTTCATTTCTTCATCCCCATCTCTTTCAAACTTCTAGTCTTTCATTCATTTTCATTTGCTTCATCTCTCTAAGGTTTGACTTCATCTTTATCCTATATCTTTCTCAGTCAAACCTAGTCCAACTGGGGCATATCTTCACTGCTTAAATGGTTATCCTATCATCTTCAATTATGATTTCTAGTGACTTGATCAAGTTTATCAATTTACTATTTCTCCTCTACCTAATTTTGATTTCAATTCCGAGGGGGCAGTACCTATCAGCTTCAATCCTTGATTCAACTTATCAATCAGTTCAGCTTGAGATTTTTATCTCTTATCTCAAACTTAACAATTACTTATATACAATGGTGATTGACCTTGTCTTTCAGCTTATGCTTATCTTTGTCCTGATATGTTCTCATCCGTCGAACACATGTCTAGATTGTTTTGTGATCCCAAATTGATCTCACATTTAAATTTCATTCTTTGACCGCATATGATCCCAAATCGATCTCACATTAGTCAAAGAGGGGAAAATGTATGCACCCTAAAATGGTCGCCTAGACTTTGGGCCCCCATTCAGCAATTTATCAAGTCCTTGAATCAATATTTTCAATTATATCAATTTCCTTGATCAAATCCTATTTTATCATTTTTGATTATTTTCTATGGGCTAACCATTTTATCCTAAGTCTTTATGTATTTAAAAGGAATTTCCTCCCCTTTTATTATGATATTATCCATGCTTGTCATGGAGAGCTATGTGGAGGCCCCTTTATAACTAAGAGGATAGCTCTGAAGATCCTGATAATAGGTTACTACTGGCCAACACTTCACAAGGATGCAGCCAGCTATAGAAGAAAATGTGACAAATGCTAGAGAATGGTTTTTCCCACCAAGTTAGATGAAATTCCCCTCAACCCACAAGTGGTGGTAACACCATTTGACAAATGGGGCATGAATTTAATTGGTCCAATAGATCCTCCTTCAAATGGGAAATCATACATCCTAGTATGCACAGACTATCTGACCAAATGGGTGGAAGTAAAAGCAATGCAGCATGCATGAGATCAAAAGGTGGCAAATTTTTTATATGAGGATATATTCACCCGGTATGGAGTGCCAAGAGAACTTGTAACTAACTAGGGAGCACTGTTTACATCCAATCTGATAACTGAACTCATGAAGGAATACAATAACAAGCACTGAAAGTCTAGTCCTTACCATCCTCAAGCTAATGGTCAGGCAGAGGTCACAAACAAAGAAATTGAAGCCATCTTAACAAAAATAGTTCACCTGCACTAATGAGATTGAAGCAGCTGGCTCAGAAGAAATATGGGCCTACCGAACAACCTGGAAGACAACCACAGGATTCAATCCATTTGAATTAGTATATGGGAAGGAAAAAATGTTACCAATTGAATTCAAGTACAAGACATTGCGTACAATGTTGGAATTAAAAATTAATCTCCCTACAGCACAGAAAGAATGTCTTCTACACCTCAATTCCTTGGATGAAATGCATAAATCTGCATTGGAGCACATAGAGATGGTATAGAAACAATGGAAGAGGTGGCATGATTCTCATATTATGAGAAAATAGTTTCAAGTGGGTGATTGGGCATTATTGTATGATTCCAAATTCAAAAAAATTCCAGGCAAGCTATAGACAAGATGGTTGGGACCTTATACAATTGAATATGTCTTTGACAATAGAGTAGTCCAGTTGACAACAATTGATCCAATGCAATTAAAATTACTCATCAATGGACATCAGCTACACCTGTATCATCAGCCCCATACAAAGGAGGACTTCCTACAACAATTCTGCAATAACACTTCAACGGTGCAATAGGTAACACTTCCTGCAGCAGAAGGTGAAAACCTTCTTCCTACAGCTTTAATATAGCATAACTTCAAAGTATGACCATAATAAAACTTCATACTACATGAAGTCTATTTATCCATTCACTTTTCCCTATTCTTCTTTCCAACCCATTTCATTTCTCTATCTTCCATCCATCCACCCTTCACGTCATCATCTTTTTCTATTTTTATGTTTTCAATAAGAGCCACGTCAGCTAACACATGTAACTGCCAACATCGTTTCACTCTCACCACCTTTTATTTCACACATATGGTAATCAACTACTAGATACAAATTTTCAAATCTCTTTCCACTTTTAGCACTTAGATTTCAGTAATTATATTAAGTCCCTTTATTCTTACACATTTGTCGTACTATAAATCTTGAATATTTTCTAATTTTCTAAAGCTGATGTGACCTAAAAAGATTATAATTAAACTGTGGCAACTCATAGTTAAATTTATAATGTCCTCTATTAAAATTTAATTATTATTGATTCATGCTAAAAACAACAGAGAAATTGAAAGAGAAAGGTCTTTATTTTCAAGAAGAGCATTTGAAATTCAAGAAGGGAATAAGGTATTTGCAGAATAAGAGAGATTAAAAGATTAACAAGCTACAAATGGGTGGATAGCTATAGAGACATGAGCCAATGCATCATGGCCTTTTTCTTAGAGACATTGAAGCAGTTAGGAGGTTTAATGCATGTGGTTAGTTGGGTTATTTCCTACAATTGTCATATTTTAATGAAGAGGTGGCTGCTGAGTTTATGAATACTTTTGAGGAAGGGCAGGTGATTGTATGGGGTTTAAGGGTTGTCATGATAGAAGAGAGAATAGTAGAGGTAATTGGATTATTTTCAATTGGAGAACATTACCCTAATTAACATGGCATCGGGTCATCATGAGCACATTTTTCCCTTCCAGGTGATCATCCTTTAGAGATTAGCAAGAAAGGGTGCAAACAAATGTCTCATCCTCCACCATATAACAAGCTAGCAATGCATATTATCAGGTACTTGACATGTGAGAGAAGATTTTCAAATTTTCATGCACATCATTTTAAGTTACTTAGTTGTATAAGGCATAGTCTTCCAGTAAATGTCCCTAATTTCTTGTATAATATGCTAAGTATTAGCCCTGAAGAGACTCAAAAAGGGAATACAAATTATGTCACCCACCATGCCCTAATTAAGCTGCTAGTTGAAAATCCCTTAGGGATGTCTCTCCCTTAGTGTGCTTAGAATTTTTCTAGCATAAAACACTACAACATCAGGTTGACCCTGCTAAGCAACCCCTTGAAAATGATGCAGCACCTTCTGAGCCCATTGTGGAAACAATCACACAAAAAAGAACCAGAAATACTCCAAGAAAATAGGCCTTCACCCATTCCAGAAAGTAATGTCCCTACCTCTTCTACAAGGAAAGGAAAATGGAAAATTGGAAAAGAAACCCTTGATCTTGAGAATGAAGTTCAAAACCCTACGATTCCAAAAAGAAAAAGAAAAAGGTCAAATCCTGCAGGATCTGCTCTTGCAGCAGAAAGGCCAAAAAGAACCCTAAAAAAGAAGATTGTAGAGGTTGTCAAAAAAAATGTGTGGAGAAGTCCTTAGATGTGAGGACAAGTTTCTCCAATGTCCACAGAAAGCCCAAGTATTCCATTAGCAAAACCTACCATAGAGCCTTCTATTGAGTATATCTATGACAATTCCCCTAAGCAAACAGAATTACCTTCATCTCCCCAAAATCTACGAGAACCTTGTGGTAATATATCACATGATAATTTGGGTGCACCTAAGGAAAGCCCTAATGTAGCACAAGAAAAAATTGTTGAAGATGTCCAGTTAACTCCTCCACTAGACTCTGTTTATTCCCATATGTCTAGTGTGCCTTACAAAGAAACATGGTTTTGTATATAATGAAAATCCACCTGTTAAGAACAAGTTCAAACATGCAAACATTAATGATAAAGAGCATATTTAAATCCATTTTAGCATGTTCATAAACATAAAAAACATTAGTTTCCATCACAACCTCAGATGAGCAATAAGAAAGTGCACCCAAGACTTGCTTGATTTCGGCTCTTAGAGATATTTGTGGGTGTGCTCTCCCAACACAATTATAGATCCCACTAAAATGCAAGTATAATGAAGATTTGAGATGCTCAAGAAGAAGCTATAAAATAAAATCTCAAGCACTCAAATGCAAGAGGCCAAGGAAGCTCAAGGAGGAGCTATGAAAGCAATCCTCAAGCTCTATGGCATGCAAGTATTCAAAGAAAATGGATGAAGCTAAATCACTAAGATGAAACTGAGTCTACAAACTTGAAAGAAATTTAGCAACTACCAAATTGTTAGAAAAATCTATGAAAGCAATCCTAAGTCTAAACTAGCATAATAACTCTAATGCAAAAGGGTATACGAATTTGCTTGAGACAAGGGTCCTATTTATAAGATTTTGGAGGGCTGGGGTGAGGTGGCATCTATGTGGAATCCACATAGGTGCCACCAAGGAGACACATAAGCCATGCAAAGTCCAAGGCTTTCTCACACATGTGTGACCAACTTGGGATGTGAAAGGTTAATGTGTACTTCAAGTACATGTGTAAGTGTGTAAGAGATGTGTAAGTGAAAAAGTCCATTTTCACCATTTTAGAATGTGTAAGAAGTGTCATAAAAAATGTAAGAGGCCTTGTTTGTGCAATTTTTGAAAAGGTCATTTTTGAAAATTTTCTCACACGTGTGAGCAAATAATTAGGACTAATAGATATAGGACTCCAAAAATTAGCCTAATTAACATTAGTTAATTAGTGAGTAGGCTTATTAGATAGAAAGTGATGTGTGTAGGATAGCATCTAGGTTAGATTCAGGATTAAATTAAATAAAATTTAATTTAATCATGGTTTAGTAGAAATAAAGAATGTGAGGGGATTAAATAAATTAAAAATTTATTTAAAAGAGGAATATGGAGGAACATGTATTAAATTAAATTTAACACATTATGAAAGAGAGTATTTAAATTTAATTCAAATACTATAATTAGTGAATTTATTTAATTAAATAAATGTAATTTTAAATAAATAGATAAATCTAACAAATATAATTAATTAAAAAATAACTATAATGTTATTTGGGGTCATTAATTAAATTTAATTTAATTAATGTTAAAAGGATGAATTTAGGTGTCTACATTTTGACCCTCTTTGATGCGGTATCAAAAATGGCATCGTGTCAAAGAAAAAGAAAATGTAGATGTCCCAAAGGAAAAGTCAGTAGGAGAATGTGCCCCCTCGAGAAAATAGGCCAAAAAATAAAAAAATTGGTCAATTTTCATGAAAGGAGAGAAAAGGACTTTGCATGACCTTGACAAAAAGGAAGGGTCGACTAACAGGCAAGAGATAGGAGTGATCCAGTGAGTTAAAAAAAATCCACCGTCATTGTGGCTCCAGTTCATTGTGTCAAGGGCTGATGGAAAGAGAAAAAGGGAGAAGGGGGCATATGAAAGAACGGGCATCCCCACTTAGCGAAGGGAAACATCCAATGGTGGAGGAGCCATTGATGATAAACAAGAATGGATGTGTGATGAAGAATGGGAGAGCCACCTATTTAGAGATGGGGTCCTCACTCAAGGTGGAGCCACTGGATATGTGTCTCTTCCCAGGGTAGAGCCACCCATCTATCAACAAGCGTCTCCACCTATGGATAAGCATCTCGGATAGAAAAGTCATTACTATGCTCACCCAACTTGTCAAATCAGATTCTAATCACCACCATTGCAATTCTAGTGTTCTGGCATTTTTGAAAACATATTATATGACCATATTCAACCAAAAATGAAGCACTAGGCATCATTTTTCACCGATGAGCATCTCTACCCTAGTGGAGCCACCCATCCCTTGATTGGCGTCTCCACCTGGGGAGAGGGAGGGAGGGAGAGAGAAAGAAAGAGAGGGAGGGAGGGGGAGAGATAGAAAGAGGGAGCTCCTAGTGGAGTCTTGGGTTGCCAGACAGGTGTCTCTGCCTACTAGAAGAATGAGGGCGAGGAGAAGTTTCCCATTCACCGAGGGGGAGTTTTCTAGCAACATGATTAGTAGGGATGAAGGAAAGGAGGAAAATGGGAGGTTTGCATTGGATGAAAAAGGGGGAGGGAAGGGTGAATAAGAAGAACCCTTGGCTCAAACAAAAATGCAAAAAAATGAACTAACTAAAATGCGACCTAGCTACATGATTTAGTGGAATCACTTGTGTTCATGTTGGAGAGCACACCTAAGTTTGATATTACAATAGGAGGTATGAATCATGTGTTATAAAAACACCGATGACATTGTTCCATTGCATGGACTAGACTCTCAGATAGCTGTAGAAACAAAGATGCAAATTTTTGGACTATGATGGAACCTATGACAAACTTATTGGAGAGGTCTGAGCACACTTAGGTCTTGTAAGGGACATAAGTATGCTAACTTATTGCCCCCATTAAGATACACATAATCATAACTAGGAAACCAACAAAACTACCCCTAAAGTATCCACAAATAGATCATACCACAATCGACACTTGCCTCATATTTCACCAGTCACAGTATACAAAGATATGGAAGATCAAGGTAATCATGAGTAGGATCAATTGATACAAAAAGATAAAACCAAAAAAGAAGGCCTCCTGACCAAGTGGTTATTCGGTCCACAGATCTTTCCATGAATGGGATAGGATTGATGAGATTGATTTGAGCCGACTGAGGAAGGATGCATCTTGTAGGGAAAAGATTGATTGATTGAAATGGATATTCACTAGAAATAGATGTGGAAGGAACAATAACTTAGAGATTTGATTTTGATATTAATTTTGATAAGCACTTTTGCGATCACTATGTCTGGGAAAAGCTCAGTGTGATGGGGTTAAGCTCAGCTTGCTAGGAATTGTGGTTGGATCCTTATGGCTATGCGGGAAACTATGACCAAAAACTAGGACTAGGATGAGGATGGATATGTATAGTGGATGGGAAGACAATGGATCCAAATCTGCTATCATGGTGCCTAAGATAGGTTTTCACCATAATACTTGCCTGGAGTGCTTGTTTTCCAAGTCCTCATTGTTGGATGAATTTTTTTCTTTTTTCTTTTCTTTTCTTTTTGTAAGGTGTCTGTTGACCAGGTATTTAGTCCACAATGATTTTTTCAGGAACATTATCTTCTTTTTAGGATTTTCTTCTTTTCTGATGTTTAGGATCTTTTCAGGATCTTTTTCTAATTTTTAGGATTTTTTGTTGAATAACACTATACAGGAACTAAATGTTGAGTTACACATAAAACTGTTTCAAATGTAGGATATTTACAGGATCAGGGAGCAGATCTCCCTCAAGTGTTGTAATCTGATATGCCCCAAAACTGATGCCACTATTATTTTGTTCATCAAGTAGCACTAGTGCTTGAAGTTGGAAGATTCTATAGTCATCATCACTGGGGAACATTTGCAAAGAGACCATAAGTGAATGTCTTGTATCTAAGGAAAGACCATTCCAAAGAGATCCACAAATACTCTCTTGAACCACTCATAATGCTTTGTCAAATTCCTCCCATTCTACACACCTAAGGAAAGTACTATCTCAATTTCTCTTCAACAAGTCATTAGTGATGAGGAGATACAAGGATGCACTAGATTGTAAAGGAACTTGCAGAGGTGATTTGGTTTTTGAAAGAGTGGTAATGGTAGCAAGGAGCAGTGGAGGTAATGGTGGTGCAAAGAATTTGGGAGTGAGGTGAGTCATAGGAAGGAGAGGTGAGCTTGAATGTCAACTGTAGACACCTAAAAATCCTTTAGAAAATAAAGTATTTTTATTTTCTGAAAAATCCCCGATGACATCATCATTTATTAATTATTTATTTATTTAATTAATTTATTTATTTTTATGTCATTAAATCCCTTTTTCTTAATTAAAAATATTTAATTAAGGAATCCCTCCCAAAAATGTTTAAATCTTATTTAAACATTATCTCCTTATTTATTAATTATTTTAATTAATAAATTGACCAAAAATTCTAAAATAAATAATTAATTTATTTTTTGACCAAAAGTTGGCCATTTTTCCTAAGACCACTAACCTCTTCCAAAATCTTCTAATTCCTTCTTAATCTTGATTAAAAGGCTATTCCCATCTTTTCTAACCCTAATCCCAAGGCTAAATATTTAATTAAGGTTAAATATTTAATTTTCATATTTATTGAAAATATTTTAATAAATATTCCTAACACTTAAGCTTTTGGAATGAATAAGCTTTTATTCCATGAAATCAAGGAGAATTCTAGACTCTTCTAGAATCTTCTCAAATCCAACCTCTTCACCCATCCTAATCCTATTTTGTCCTAATCTAATCCTAATCCTACACTTAAACCTTTGTGCAATCCTAACCAAGCTTAAGACTTTCCTAAACCAAAGCAAAGTCTTCCCTTCCAAATATCTCAACCACAAAGTATTTATTGCTTCCCCAAAGTCTTCAAAGCCTCTTAAAGCCCATTCATTGCTCTTACAAGCATTTATTTGGAGAGTTATGAGCTTGGAGCCCCCTTTGTTGACTCCTCTTTTCCCTTCCCTTCATCCACTCACCTTGTGACATGTGTCACCTCCTGATTGGCTGAGAACTAGCACAATCCATGTGCTTCCCTTTGAATGAATCTTGGCCTCTCTTAAGGATTTCAATCCTGGCCATTCATTCCTCCTACCCCAAGCCTTTAGAAATCCTATAAATACCCATCCTTTCAAGAGCAAATCAATCCACTTTCATTCTCAAGCAATAGCAAACTTATAATGCCATTTTCATTCTAGACTTAACATAAATCATCTTAATTAGTTTATTTTCAAAGTATTTTAGCTCATCATAAGCTTAGAAATAATGGATTAATCTAGCTTTTCATTATTGTTTTGCATAGCGTAGCATCATATCACATCTAATTTGGTCTAAAATCAATCCTAGATTACTCATCATGTAGCTTAAATCTCCATTAAAGCATAGCTTGAGTTCTTGAGGCCTTAGGGGCAAATCAAGTGTTCCATACCTGTTTTGTGCCAATTTTGGGGTTTTCATGATCTTCAAATCATCCTAAATGCATTAGAGCATGCTCCAAATGCTTAGAGAGCACATCCACATCCCTCTAATCTGAGCAAATCAAACAGTGCATGGGTGCAAACTGTTTCTAGCTCAATCTGAGGTGGCTTTGCTTAGAGCTCTTTGTTTTTTTTTTGATTGTATGCTAGATTAAACTCTTAATGTTTGATTGATTTGAGCCTTTCAAAATAGATAACAGGTACCCTCAAAAGCCTTGCTCACATTCTGGCATGCCCGATGGGACCAAAACTATAATCATTTTGATGAGATTATACTTTATATGCTTGTATTTGCAGGAAACAAATGAAATGTCACCTTCAAGAAATTAAATGTCACCTACAGCAATTAAATGTCACCTTCAAGAAAAGAAATGTCGCCTTCATGAAAAGAAATGTCGCCTACACAAAATATAGTCACGCCTTCAAGCAATTAAATCACGCCTTCAAGAAATCAAATCATGCGTACAGACACTATTTTCACGCCTGGTGACTGAAAAATTTCTGCCAGCCATAACTTCTATTCTGCCTCTGCTTCTTCTTCTGTCACCTAGATGTAATTAAATCACACCTTTGAAGAAAGAGATCACGCCTCTGCGTAGTTATCTGTCACCTATAAAGGTACAGAATGTCACCTGTAAGAATGAAATCTCACCTCTAAACTTTCCAGCGTCGTCTATAAGCTGGACAGTGTCTCTTTTTGGTGTTTTTCTGTCTGGGACTGGATTTATTTTTTATTTTGCAAAAGGTCAAACTCAATCTTGAATGAGACTAAAGGAAAGAACTTAGGTCCTAAAGTGTCATTGTCATTTTGAAAATCAAACCCAATCTCGAATGCACTAAAAGGAATGAACACTCTATTCCCTCTCTTGTTTCAGATTTCAAAGCAAGTAAACGAACACAATCTTGAATGATCTAAGGATAAAGCACATTTTCAAAGTTCCTAAATCAACTCGCAAACATCAATCTTGAATGCCCAAAAGGAAAGAACTTGCAAACGCTCAAATCATTTACGTTTTGAGGAAAAGAACAAATCAAAATCTAAACACGTGTGTCTTCATTTTTCAAAGTTCAGACAAACTTAATCAATTTTAAAAAATGAACAAACTTGCTTGATGTGCATCTAGGAGCTTTCATTTTCTGTAAATCCTTGTTAAAGTAAGCAACGTAGAACATTTGGACTCGGACAAGTTCACTTGTTCTACTTTTAGCGAGGCCTGTCCAGGGAGAAAAGTGCTTCCTCCTCGGAGAATGACCTCAAACTGGTATCCCCCCCAGCCGGTATATAAATAAAGTGAAGGCAAAAAGTACTCACTTACATCTCCTAATCGCTAGGCATCTTGTGCCAAATACAAATGTCTGGGGAAAGGTAAATATTCCTCCCCCAGCGTTGTTGGCTAGGCTCTTAAGTGAGTCACAGGCGGTCAGCATAACCGGGTATGGAGACTCCACGGAACTATTAAAAACCTGATAAAATAGAGGCTACCCTATCTACACCTGAAAGTATCAAAATCCTTGTGCAAGGACCGATTCCAAGGGGTTTACCGGGTCGCCTCAAGATTACTCACCATTTGTATTCCCTTCTGGGGGATACCAAGCTGTGGGCAAGTGATTTTGATACTCACCTTCCTTAGGTAGATCTGTTTGAAGTGCTTGACAGTCAAAGACTCCGTGAAAACACTTGTTGAAACATACACTTTCAAAGCTTTATCAAAGTCAGTCATCCTATTTGTATCCTGCAAGGTTGCTTTGCCCTTTGCGGAGATTGCTTTGTCAGAAGTCTGTTTAATTTATCCTTTGCCACTTGAGAAAATCAAACCAATCAACAAAATTGATATTCAGAAAATCTTGCAGAAATCAGATATCCAAAGAGCCTTTTGTTCTCAAACCTATCAGAATTTTCCAAAGATATGCCCAATTTGATCAAACATCCAAAAGCCAAGTTGCCCAAATCCAAAGATTATCAAGAGAAGAAAGTTGCAGCGAGGAACCTTAAAAGCCATCAATCCTTTGTCCAAGCAACCCAAGCAGAAGAAAAATATCAAGAAAGGCTTGATAATATTGGCTATAATGCAAGAGTCAAATAGTTTGCCTACCATTTTTGAGTAAACCATCGTTACATCAACCTTGAAAGAGAAGATTAGCTGGATCCATCACATGTCCATTCTATCTTCAGATCTCACAATCTTATCTCGACAGTCCGTCATCCTAGCTTCATCTTAGTTTCACCCTTGCATCCTCACCAAACCTTAGTTACATCCTAGAAATCCTTCTTAGTTGCATGCACCATCATCCTCTTGGTAGCATCATAGATCATCCATCCTAGTCGCATCTGCATCATCCCTTTAGAAAGAGCATTATTCCATCATCCTCCACCATCTTTCCATCAGCAATCCACCATCAGAATCTCATATCCTTCATCCAAAATCTAGCATCCATCACCTAAATCAGAAACCCACCATCTTTTGTACCAAATCCAGAGATCCAAAATCCACAAACACTTAGTGTTCAAAACCTTTGAGTTGTTTCCATCCCTTATCCTAAATCAGAAAGCATCCCCTTTTTGATAGAGCATTGTCTAAAGGAAATCCAACTTGTCCTTGCACAGCCTCATCATCTCGAGCAAGAGATTGGCTTGTATTGATAAGCATCCAGTTAACCGAAGATCATTAGTCTATCCTAGGTTGGCCCAAATCCTATCACTGATCCTCCATCAGGGAAAAATAAACAACTCATTGTTGACACTTAGTAATCTTCCACCAGCATCCCACCAATCCTCCACCCAATCTTGACCCAAATCAGAGCATCCCACCAATCCTCCATCATCACCAAGCTTTTTTACCAATTTGCCACCATCTCCCACCAATCTTCCACCATCCTTGATCCAAATCCGAGCAGTTCATCCATCCTTGCATCGCATTCTAGAAATTCATCATCCTTAGAAATTCCCTAAGCTTGCATCCACCATCCTTTAGAGTCCTTTAGGAAACATCTTGCATCCATCTAAGCATCTGCATCTCCATGCCTGTCGAGACAAGATCTGGATCTAGGAAGCAAAGGCACATGAATCCTTATCCAATCACCAGCCCATCTGATCCCAACATTTTTACCAGTGCAATGGTAGCCTATGATCCCCAAATACAAATTGGAAATACATGGGATGATCCCAATATCCCCTCAGCTCCTCTGGCAATAGAAACATTTGTGAATCACCCAGAGAATCCACCAGCAATCAATACACTCATAGCCCAAAACCAACAGAGCATGTTCACTAATTTGGCACAAGGGCATACTCCCATTCTGCCATATCTCCATCCTCGTATTCCCATAAGCACTATCCAAATCCTAGCACAAGTATACTCTCCATTTATCCAACCATTCCCTAATCCCACCTTGCAAACATCTCAAGCAACCTCCACCATTCCCCTTCTTCTGCAAGGAAGCTTCGCAAGCCCCGTAACACAAGCTATCACACCATATACTCCATTCCCTATCATAGGTACTTCATCATCTACCATGGCCTCCCAAGCTCTTGCACAAATCCAGCACTTGTCACAAAATCAACTCCCACCTCTTACACATCCATTTACACAAGCAACTCCATCTCCTTCCACACCATTCTTTTCAAGAGGGATGCAATCATCCTTCCCCCTTGCTCCACAAGCTTCAACACCCATACCATCTTTCCCAGGGTCAACATAATCATTTCCCCCTTTCACCCAACAAACACCAGCATCATCTATTTCGGGGGCAATGCAATCGCTCCCCTTTCCTCCTCAGCAAGCTTCCACATCAACATCACCCTTTTCATGGGGATCGCAAATGTTCCCTTCCTTTCCCCCCCAACAAGCATCTACCCAGGCACAAGCCCATCAAAATGCCTTTACCACAGGGATGCCTTCCATGGGCTTTTCCAATCCACCATTCATATCCCAAACTCCCATCACATCCACCTTCCCGGCATCCGCTGCAACACAATTCCCACCACACATTGGCTCTTGTTGGGGCCTCACTCAAGAAGAAATGAAAGCTTGGGGCATACCAACCTATTCTCCTACATCTATGTTTGGAAACCAACAAGCCACCTCCTCATAAGCAGCACAGCAACCATCACAACTTCCACCAGCTTCATCCTTTGCAAACTATCCATTCACAACACCTAATGCCTTTCAGCAAGTTCCTCCACCTCAGCAGCAAAGTTCATCCCATTTCGCAAGTTATCTTGCCCAGCCACCCTTTGCTTCAAGCTTCCCCACATCAAATTCACCCTTAAGCAATGCAGGAATGCACCCGACCTACATTGGTCAACCATAGAGCCAAGTTCAGCAAGGACCACCTTACCAGCAAGTGGTGTCATTCCACCAACCTCCCCCACAACAAACCCCTATCATCCCCCAGCAACAGCAAGCTTCCTCCTACCAGGTGCAGCAACAAAATCCCATCATCCCACAACACCAGCAAGAAATCCCATATCCATCACCACAATATCCCCCTATGCCACATCAGCAATATCCTCCCCAGCAAGCATCACTCCAAGATCCACTCCAATATACCTATCCCGCTGGGCCATCTCCATATCCCGCTCCACAATACCCACCTCAAATGGGAGTACCTGCTCAAACACCAATCAATGCCAAGTGGGAAGCTATGAAGAATGCTCTTAAAGAGCTCCAAACTGGTACTGAGAGCAAAACCTACAAGTTTGAAGAGGTGTGTCCTTACCCATTTGACCGATCCATTGCCGCTATTCCTTTTCCCAAGAACTTTGAGACACCTAAGTTTGATAAATATCGAGGGAAAGGAGATCCAGTCAATCATGTTAAGGAATTCTATATGGCATGCCAAGAAGTGGCTTACAGTGATAACTATCTCTTGCATTTATTCCCCAAAAGCTTGGGAGGAACAGCTGTTGAGTGGTTCTATAAGATACCCAGTGGGACCATCACAACCTTTGCTGAACTCTCTGAGAAGTTCATCAACCACTATGCCCATAATGTTGAGAATGAGTTGACCTTGTTAGATCTCTACAACTCAAAATAGAAAGATGGAGAAAGCCTAGCAGAATACTTGCAACGATGGCAGAACCTTACCACCAGGTTATCATACCAACCGCTAGAAAAGCATTTGACCAAAATCTTCATTCATAACCTGCATCCTAAGCTATCCCACTTCATGCAGATCAATTGTCTCCAAACATATCAAGATATCAAGAGCAAGGGGATAGGTATTGAAAAGGCCCTCCTAGATGAAGGCACAATCCGACACTTCAAAAATGATGCCCAAAAACCCAACAATGATAAATCCCATTACTGGAATCATAACAAAAATGTTGTTACTGATGGAGCCACTGATACCAAGCATGTCCAATTTGTTGTAGCTAGTCCTCTGTCAACTCTTGCATACCAACAACAACAAGCACCCATCCATCAGCAACCTCCTCAAGTCCATCAACAACCCATGCAACAATATCCTTCTCAGAATAATCAACAGAATTATCAGCAGCAAGCCCATCAAGCCTATCAAGGTAACCCAAACAATCAAGTCAATGCCGTCAATGTTGCTCCCAAGCAGAACAAACCCAGAGCTCAAAATTATCCAAAGAAGACCTTCACACCACTAGGTGAACCTCTAGATGTTATCTTTCATCGGATGGCCAAGGCCAACTTAATCACATATCCACCAATTCAGCCAGTTGATGATACCACCCCCAAGCCTGATTGGTACAAAGATCATGAGTACTATGATTACCATCGTGTCAAAGGACACACTACCCTAAAGTGTATGAGACTCAAGAACTATATCCAAGATCTCATTGATCAAAAAGAGATTCAAGTAGATACACCTACTCAAGCCTCACCAAATGCCAATTTACAAATTTATCAGAATGTGTTCCCACAACACAATGCTGGGAAGAATCAAGCTAATACCAATCATCCCCAGAATCATGGTAAAGGCAAGCAAGAAGATCACACTACTACCTACATCAACTATGATAAATTTGTTGGATGTATAACCCAAGTTGAGCCCATAGTCAATACCATCCATGTCAAAGGAGCAGATAGTCAATGTGTTGTTACCACCCGTAGGGGTCGAATAACTATTGTTGGTGCCCATCCAAGGCCAGTACAAAATGCACATAATGCATAGTACAACCTCATAGAACATCTTGGGAATACACCAGCCCAAATATCCATCTTGGACCTTCTTCGCACTTCACCTCTCCATCAGGAGATCCTCGACCGAGCTCTCAAAGAAGGACATGTCCCCACAGACATTAACACCACCCAGTTTGAGACCCTTGTGGGACATCTTTCTGCAGCTTGTGCTTTATCCTTCAAACCATCTGACATGCCAATCGTTGCACCTGACCATACTCTTCCTCTCCGCATTGCTGTCATGGTCAGAGACTTTACCATCAAACGGGTCTTAATAGATAATGGCTCAACTCTAAACTTGTGTACTTTAAAATTCATTCAGCAAATTGGGTTCACCCAGGCCGATATAGCACATGAAGTGATCACTATCAAAGCCTATGATAACTTGGAGCATACCTCAAAAGGTACCATTACTTTGCCCATTCAGCTGGGCCCAGCAACACAAGATACTATTTTCCATGTTGTTGATCTTGACCTACCATTTAATAACCTCTTAGGCCGACCATGGATTCATTCCATTAAGGCTGTACCATCTACTTACCATCAGTGCATCAAATTTTTGCATCAAGGCACTGAGGTTACCATCCATGCTGACCCCCAACCCTTCGCATACTTTCGTGCGATGGAAGCATCATTCCCTCACTCCACTCATTGTCCTGGAACTAACATTGGTACTTCTATTGCCAGCTCATCCCAATCCCATTGCGATCCAGAAACCATTCTCACCTCCACCCTCTCTTCAGTCAAGATCAATAACCAGGGTTGTGGTGAATATAGCCTACATGATGTGTTTGTTGTAGGGGCCCTTCCGCTTGATCCACATACTCAAGGGCACCCAGATCACCAAAGCAAGCCTATTGAAGAGCATCATGAAATCAAGAAAATTGGATCTATGACTTTTGAATCCCATGGCAACATAAACAGTCAAGAGATGGATCCTAACATAAATAGGTGGTTGTATAAAGATCCCCCATCCCCTGACACTCAACTTCTTGGCTATTTCAAAGATAAGTATCCAAAACAATATAAGTATACCACTGAACAATGGCATTATCAAGGCGGTGGTCTAGGGCCACAAGAAGGCGGCAACCAATATCCCATCACACCATCAAAGAATCCTGAACATCAGGGTCTTGGTTTTAATACCCCTCTCCTGCATATACAAGGGCCCAATACCGCAACTGGGGGCACCAACATGACTAGCCTTCCCCTCTTAAATAGCTAGGATGACCTCATAACGATCGAAGACATCCTTGAAGAGAAAGAAATCAGATCCTACGATGATATCTTTGACGATGACACCCTCCTGGGGACTTCTGTCCTCTGACAACTGACCATAAATCTCATAGAACTTCCCCTCACCCACCCTGAACTCATAGACTGGGACCAACCAAGCATTACACACATCGATGAGTTCCAAAGCATGGAAGCACTCCTACAATTCATGGGGGCATCAGGCCCACAATCAGTTCAAGATTCAGAATCATCTCACATCTATAAGCTTGACCTAGAGGGATACATTGGGGAAGAGGCAAGCTTTAGCTGCAAAAGAGAAATAGAAAGAGTAAAACATGAGTCCTTATGTGAAAACCCTTCTAGGGCACATTCTGATTCCAAAAAAGTAAAAATAAAGAGCATATCTTCTAGTGAAAACTTGGCAATTCAAGCGCTACAAGATGAAGACTTGCCTCTTCCTCCCATCCAGGATTACAGACCTGAGCAATCACCTATCATTATAGAAGAAACCAAGCCAGTCAACTTAGGTACAGAGGAATGTCCGAGGATCACCTACATTGCAGCCAACATGACAGAAGGTGAAGAAATGGCTTTCACTGCGCTACTTCAAGAAGCTACTACGAACTTTGCATGGTCATATGCACACATGCCTGGGCTTGATCCTAATCTTGTCATTCATCATCTAGCAGTGGATCCTAATGTCAAGCCAGTAAAGAAGAAGCTACGCAAAATGCATCCCAAAGTAGCTCTATTGGTAAAATCAGAACTAGAAAAGCTCCTAGATGCAAAGATTATCAGAGCTATAGATTATTCAGATTGGATCTCCAACATGGTACCTGTCACAAAGCCTTCAGGAGACATCAGAATATGCACAGATTTTAGAGACTTGAACAAGGCATGTCCTAAAGATGATTTCCCGCTACCTAACATAGACATGATCGTAGACCTTACAGCGGGCCATGAAATTTTGTCACTAATGGATGGATTTTCAGGCTACAATCAAATTCGTATAGCAGAAGTAGATCAACATAAAATAGCATTCACTACTCCATGGGGCACCTTCTGCTACAACATGATGCCATTCAGGTTAAAGAATGTAGGAGCCACATATCAGAGAGTGATGACAGCAATCTTCCATGACATGATCCACAAGATCCTAGAGGACTATGTGGATGATATTCTTGCAAAATCAAAGACACGCCATGGACACCTTAACATTCTTGAAAGTGTGTTTGATCACCTGTAGCACTATGGGTTACGGCTCAATCCAAAGAAATGTGTCTTTGGTGTTACATCTGGAAAGCTCCTAGGTTTCATAGTATCGCAACGAGGCATAGAGATAGACCCCAAGAAGGTCAAAGAAATAACAGAGATGCCTCCACCAAGAACACTCAAACAGCTCAGAAGCCTACAAGGAAAGCTTCAATCAGTGTGTCAGTTCATTTCTCAGTTAGCAGACAAGTGCCAACCTTTTACGCATCTCCTATGCAAAGACACAAGCTTCAAATGGGATCCCATATGTCAAAGAAGCTTTGATAAGCTCAAGGAGTATCTTGCCAATTCTCCAATCCTAGTACCACCAATTCTAGGACGCCCTCTCATACTCTACATCTCGACAACCACTACAGCACTGGGAGCACTCTTAGCTCAGCATGATGATGACAACAAGGAGAGAGCCATCTATTACATCAGTCGAACTCTTGTCGGATATGAGCTTAATTATTCACCTATGGAAAAAGCATGCCTTGCAGTGGTCTTTGCCACTCAAAAGCTTAGACATTACATGCTCAGTCACACAATCAAGCTCATTTCAAAGGTGGACCCCCTCAAATATCTACTATCAAAGACAACTCTCACAGGCCGTATGGAAAAATGGGTCATGATACTCAGCGAGTTTGACATCCAGTATATTGATCACAAAGCAATCAAAGGGCAAGTCATTGCCAATCAGCTAGTAGAAGCACCACTGGTGGATGCCTATCCACTAATCATGGAATTCCCTGATGAACACTTATGTGTGATCGAAGAACAACCCATGTGGAAACTATACTTTGATGACTCCTACACATCACATGAATCAGGGGCAGGAATCCTATTCGTCACACCTCAAGGTGACTACATCCCAAAATCATTCAAATTGGGATTCCCATGTACCAACAACATTGCAAAATATGAGGCACTCATCTCAGGTCTCAAAATAGCCATTCAGTGGAATATCACAGAATTACAAGTAGTTGGAGATTCACAGCTGATTATCAAACAAGTCCTAGATGAATATCAGACAAAGGATGACAAGTTGCTACCTTACAAAGAGCTGGTGGACAAACTGCAAGAGCATTTCCTACATCTATAGTTCACACAGATCCCAAGACTTCAGAACAAAGCAGCAGACACAATGGCAACCATTGGATCCTTGTTAGAAATCCCATGCGATGCATCAGAGTATGAATTCCTAGTCGAGCAGCTACATACGCTAGCTTATGAGAATGCTGATGCAGAAATGGTGTGTGTCTTGGTTGGTCCTCAGTCCCCATGGTACCATGACATCCATGCATATCTAAAGAATGGTATCATATCTCCCCATCTCACCAATAACCAACACCAAAACCTTATTCGTAGAGCTTCCCGCTACACTCTTGTAGCCAAAACCCTTTATCATCGCGGGTATCACAATATCCTCTCTAGGTGTTTAGATTCAAACGAGGCCATCCTGGCTTTACAAGAGGTTCACGCTGGAATTTGTGGTGCCCACATGAGTGGCATGGTTCTAGGTAAGCAGTTGCTTTGAGTTGGGTATTATTGGCCAACCATGGAACATGATGCTTGTGAA
Organism: Chamaecyparis obtusa; assembly: GCA_027943335.1. Lineage (NCBI taxonomy): Eukaryota > Viridiplantae > Streptophyta > Pinopsida > Cupressales > Cupressaceae > Chamaecyparis > Chamaecyparis obtusa. Next base: position 517,017 of record BSBK01001318.1, read on the forward strand.
TTTGTCAGAAAATGTTTACCATGTCAGCAGCATGCAAATCTGATTCATGCACCAGCACAAGACTTGCAGCCCATTGCGCCACCTTGGCCATTTTCATGTTGGGGCTTTGACCTTGTCAGCTTAATCACTCCCCTTTCCTCGGATGGACACAAGTACATAATAACTACCACAGAATACTTCACCAAATGGGTTGAAGTGATTCCGCTCACCCTAACTACTGGCATCCAAATATCCAAGTTCATCCTTTACCACATCATCTGCCACTTCGGCATACCATCTACCATTTTCACAGACCATGGCACACCTTTTGAAAACCAGCATGTGGATGATCTGTGTGCCAGACTCCACATCCATCACCGTTTCTCCAGTCCATATTTCCCTCAAGGAAATGGCCAAGCTGAGGCAACCAACAAAACTATCTTAAAAATCCTCAAGAAGGTTGTCAATGATTCTGGTCGTGACTGGCACCTCCAAATCAATCCTGCCCTTTGGGCCTACCACACTTCCTATCTCACTCCCACAGGCACCACCCCATATTCTCTTGTATATGGTGCTGAAGCCATTCTGCCGATCGAGGTCGAGCTCCCATCATTGCGAGTCTCCATGAAGAACTACACCACTGATGAAGATTATCGTGTAGCCCGTCTTACACAGCTAGACCTGTTAGATGAAAAGAGATAGCAAGCATATGATCACCTGGTTGCATACCATAATCGACTCAAAAGGAGTTATAACAAGAAGGTCCATCCTAGACAGTTCCAGGTCGGTGACATGGTTCTCAAAGAAAATCAGAAGGTCCAAGCAAATCGTGAAAAGAAAGGCAAGTTTGAGCCTACTTGGCTGGGCCCCTATGTGGTCACCTCATGCTTCGGCTCCGGAGCTTATCAGTTATCTACACCAAAAGGAGAGCCTTTGAATGATCTAATCAACATCATACATCTGAAGAGGTTCTATGCCTGAACCAGATCCTACATATTCAAAAAATCCATAAAAATTGGAAAAAGCAGCAAAAAGTCAAAAAAAGCAAAAAAGGAAAAAAGGAAAAAAGGAAAAAAGAAAAGAAAAAAATCATCCAATGGTGAAAACTTGGCAATTCAGGCGCCTTGGACAAGTATGTTGGTGAAAACCTGGCAAACAGGCACCATACATAATGGACCGAGCCCTTATCTATCAAACTCCCATCCCACCATCTCAGTCCTTTTTCTCCCATCCCCATCCCCATCCACCATCCCTCAGCATTCCTTTTTCCATCAACCTTCAGCAACACCACAATTTCTCTTGCACATATCTTGTACCATATCTTGTATCCACTCTTGTATATCTTGTACACTCCCCTGTGTAGAGCAATCCTTCTTGTATATCCTGTATAGCAAGATCTTCCTATCCCCAATCCTGAGCTTTTGTACCTATTCATTGTATATCTTTTCCCGTCCATTGTACATCAGTCCTTGTCCGTCCTACAACAGCATTTTGATTAGAACACTTTGTCCTACCTAGCCTTGTACTTCAACAACATCAATTGTTGACTATTCTTGATCACCGTGATTATTCTTTGACTTCATCATTTGCCAGCGAACAACAACACTCATTCTCTCATCAATCAGTGGGTCCTTGAGGATGTATCCTTCCTCCTGTCCAATCTAATCTTCCCCCCATCAAATCAGTCAAATCAAATCTCTCTCCTTGGCAAAGGATGTCTTTTTGGAGTTATCATTTTGGCCTTGGATTTTGTCCTTTGGGTCTTGTTAATCTTTTACAGCTTCTCGTTGTTCTCTACTCAAAGTCGCCACGATCCTTTATATCCTGGTGTGCTGCAAATGAGGATACTCTGGGGCCAGGTCTTTTGATCTTTTGCTTTTGCCTGTGAGTCAGTCGTGTGTTTGTGGTTTCTTGAGCATCATTTCCACCATGCCTCCTTTGGGTTTCATGTGCGATGCTGGGGCAACCCTGCGTGTCTTTTTCACATCAGTCCTATGCAACACTAGTGACAAGGCCTCGTGATCCCTGTATCCTTGGCAGGTCTCTAGCATTGCTATATTAAACTAGGTTGTGCTCTCCACATTTGCACTTGGAGCTTCCCCAAATCCCCTGCATCTTGCATCATATAGATTAATCTTGCATCCTCATATAGCTGCATCCTAAATTTTGCATTCCATCTCATCTTGCATTCCCCCATCTTTTCTCTTGGAAGCTTGGTAATTTATCTCCCCTACTTCCTTCGTCGTTCCTTCTTTGTTTCTTTTCAAGAAAATTCCACAATGTTTATTCCTTGTGTTATTTTCTCGAGGGGGCACAATCCCTTATTCCTCCAAATTCTAGCCTTGGGCATCTTATTTTCTTGTCTTTGACGCCATGCCACTTGCGGCATCGCATCAAAGAGGGGCAAAATGTAGACACCTAAAAATCTTTTAGAAAATAAAGTATTTTTATTTTCTGAAAAATCCCTGATGATATCATCATTTATTAATTAATTATTTATTTAATTAATTAATTTATTTTTATGTCATTAAATCCCTTTTTCTTAATTAAAAATATTTAATTAAGGAATCCCTCCCAAAAATGTTTAAATCTTATTTAAACATTATCTCCTTATTTATTAATTATTTTAATTAATAAATTGACCAAAAATTCCAAAATAAATAATTAATTTATTTTTTGACCAAAAGTTGGCCATTTTTCCTAAGACCACTAACCTCTTCCAAAATCTTCTAATTCCTTCTTAATCTCGATTAAAAGGCTAATCCCATCTTTTCTAACCCTAATCCCAAGGCTAAATATTTAATTAAGGTTAAATATTTAATTTTCATATTTATTGAAAATATTTTAATAAATATTCCTAAAACTTAAGCTTTTGGAATGAATAAGCTTTTATTCCATGAAACCAAGGAGAATTCTAGACTCTTCTAGAATCTTCTCAAATCCAACATCTTCACCCATCCTAATCCTATTTTGTCCTAATCTAATCCTAATCCTACCCTTAAACCTTTGTGCAATCTTAACCAAGCTTAAGACTTTCCTAAACCAAAGCAAAGTTTTCCCTTCCAAATATCTCAACCACAAAGTATTTATTGCTTCCCCAAAGTCTTCAAAGCCTCTTAAAGCCCATTCATTGCTCTTACAAGCATTTATTTAGAGAGTTATGAGCTTGGAGCCCCCTTTGTTGACTCCTCTTTTCCCTTCCCTTCATCCACTCACCTTGTGACATGTGTCACCTCCTGATTGGCTGAGAACTAGCACAATCCATGTGCTTCCCTTTGAATGAATCTTGGCCTCTCTTAAGGATTTCAATTCTGGCCATTCATTCCTCCTACCCCAAGCCTTTAGAAATCCTATAAATACCCATCCTTTCAAGAGCAAATCAATCCACTTTCATTCTCAAGCAATAGCAAACTTATAATGCCATTTTCATTCTAGACTTAACATAAATCATCTTAATTAGTTTATTTTCAAAGTATTTTAGCTCATCATAAGCTTAGAAATAATGGATTAATCTAGCTTTTCATTATTGTTTTGCATAGCATAGCATCATATCACATCTAATTTGGTCTAAAATCAATCCTAGATTACTCATCATGTAGCTTAAATCTCCATTAAAGCATAGCTTGAGTTCTTGAGGCCTTAGGGGCAAATCAGGTGTTCCATACCTGTTTTGTGCCAATTTTAGAGTTTTCATGAGCTTCAAATCATCCTAAATGCATTAGAGCATGCTCCAAATGCTTAGAGAGCACATCCACATCCCTCTAATCTGAGCAAATCAAATAGTGCATGGGTGCAAACTGTTTCTAGCTCAATCTGAGGTGGCTTTGCTTAGAGATCTTTGTTTTTATTTTGATTGTATGCTAGATTAAACTCTTAACGTTTGATTGATTTGAGCCTTTCAAAATAGATAACAGGTACCCTCGAAAGCCTTGCTCACATCAACATTGAGTTTTCTTTTATATCCAAGTCTTTTAAGAGAGACATGGGAATCCACATAGCCTTTGATATTTCTTTTCTTTGAGATGCATTTGATTGCACTTCTTCTAGGATGGATTTATGAATCCATATTTTCTTTTTTTTTCTTCTTTTCTTGAAGGACCCTTGTGGTCTCTTGAATATTTCTCATGTTTTTGTAGTCACATGTCAATTAGATAGGACATGGTGACCTCTATATGTGAGTGGATTCTTATATTTCTGATTTTTACGTTGCACATTCAAGCTACTTCTGGAAGACTTAGGAATTATGGATGAATGAGGCTGATGTGATGGGTTTAAATGGATGGATGGAAGAGAAATGGTCAAGCCACTTAACTCAGGAAGGATGAGACATAAATGTTCAATAGGTTCAAGTGCAAAGACACCTTTATCATCCTCATCATTCATGAATGTACCAAATAGATCTAGAAAGTTATCCTCCATAAAGTTTTGTCGATCACGAGTCATCCTACAAGAGTTAGAGGAGTTTAGAGAAGTAGTTTTTGATTCTAACCGAGATGACCTAACCCTATAACTATGTCCTTCTTCTCATGCTCGAGTAGCCATTTGTGCCAAAATTGTATCAACAAGAACCATCTCAATTTGAGACCTCCCTAAATTCCATGTTGTCATCGTAGGATGAGGTCTCATGTATCCATGGTTTATTTGATGAGCTAGAGTAGAAGTAGATGACCTAAAAACCATAGGGAGGATCTTTGTAGAAGGGTGAGAGCATTACTCATCATCTAGTTGTGCTTGAGAATTAGAGATTCCTCCCCTTTTAGAATTTGTGAAAATAGCATACTTGCGTACAACATCAACTTGAATCTCCATTGTAGCATTTGACTATGAGTCCCATTCATATTCATTTAATTATGTGTCATTGTTCTAATATTGTCTGATGTAATCAACAAGAGTGATTTGAGGAGGGATATTTTCATAGTCATCACTATCTGTCTTAGGAGGTGAGTCCTCAATAGGGCCTTGTGACTGTGTAGTAGCAGGATCTTGTGTAGTAGTAGGAGTAGTACCATATATATGAGTAGGGGCATAGTCTATAATAGGTAGCAACATATTTGAGATGCGGGGGATATAAACAATTTTCCCCCAATTCAAATGCATGTGATCAGATTCAACAATTTGTTCAGCCACAAGAGCAATAATAGAAGCACTATTTGTAATAGTATGAATTGCATAGTAGATGTGATAGGATCTCTCTGATTAGGACTAGGATCATGCTCTTGAGATAATTGTGATGGTACATAAGGTTCCCCTTGATAACCTAGATTAGTGGTTTGAATTTGGAGAAGTCTTGCATAGGTCATCAGTTGAATCTCTTCTTCTTCCTCGGATGAGTCCTCACATGTAGGAGTGATGCTACTAGGTTGGTTATCTTCATGTGTATGACAGTCTAGACTAGTCTGGGCTTTGGGAGATCTGAATTCAGCATGGAGAGGCTCTAGGAAATCCTTTCCTTTTCCAAGTGGACTCTGTCTATCATATCCCCTGTTGGGCATAAGCTAGTAATCTATATGTAATACCCCAAAAATGGGCTATATGTTCATTAACCTTCTATATCAATAATTCGAATGAAATCGACATCAAAGTCCTAACCTAAGGCACATCTAAACATCATCGAATCATAATTGATTATCTTAAATTCTGCATTGGGGAATATTCCTAGTAATATTCATAATCATCATAATTATCTTTAATTTAATGATTATTTGGCGATAAATCACATTTATCCTAAAGTTTGATTAATTAAATATTTTCATATTTAATTAATTAGATTTAATATCTTGCCAATTAATTATGTAATTAAATTTAATTCTATCTAATTGTATTATTTAATTTTGACAATAAATCCAATATCCTATGAATAATTGATTAAATTTTTATTTAATTGATTAAAGCAAGTTGTCATTATTTAATAATATAGTTTTTAATAAAAGTTTGATAAAATAGTTAATTAACCCATAAATTAATTATTTTATTTCAAAAAGTAGTTAAGTTGAGAATAAATCACTTTATTTATTTATTAAATCATAATTATCCATGTGCACATTCAAGGACCAGTTAAACTCAAATTGGAAAATCAATGCAAGTTGTTAGCTTTTTGAAACTCAACATCTTTTTGAGTTTTAAAGTTGATCTAAACTTCTAATTCGAGTTGAACTATGCTTTTGCATGATTTTTATGACTTAATTATCTTTATTTAAAAATAACTCAAAAATCAACCTGAGTTATTTGAGTGATTTATGGCTTTTATCCATGCACCTCCAAAGCCCTGGATTTCTATAAAAACAAGGCTCAGATCTTCATAATTCATCTCTCAAATTTGCATCCACAGAATCTCATAATTTTGCAAGCTTAATTTGCCAAAGTCATCTACAAATTGCACAACTATTTTGAAGAATTGGAATTTGGAGAATCAAAGCTTATTGTGAATCAAGGCTATTGTGAGATCAATTTGTTTTTTTTTTTTGCACTCATTTAGATTCATATTTCATATCATTGTTAGATCATTTTAGCATATCAATTTCCATATTAGCATAGATTCATATCAGTTTTTATCATTCTTATTGCATAAAAAATTCAAAAATATAGATTAATTGCATTCAATTCATATCTAGATCAATTGCATTCAAATCCTTCATTTAGGTGTCGTCTAGGTCACTGATCACAATAACAATCTGAGAATATTAATCTCGCACCTACTAGAAGGCAGTAAATCGCTTGGTTAAATTAGATTTCAATTTTGCATGATTTTAATTTTTGCTAACCTCTAATGTTTTACTGAAGTGTTGTGTCTATAGATCAGGTATAATTTTCACACACATATTTTTGGCACCCACCGTGGGGCAACCCACCTTTGCATGCTGGTTTTGATTTTTTTTGGGAGCTAAAACCCCAAAGTTTCAAAAATTTAATTTTATCTCCCAAACAGCTTGTAGTTTTGGTCTGAAATTTTTTTTGAGATGTTTTGAACTTTTAATAATTTTTTCTTGAAATTCCAGAAAAAATTAATATTTGATGCAAATCAGCATATTTTTTGGAAATTTTTATATTTTCGGAAAGCTCTTTAAATTCTACAAGGGTTCTATTCTTTGTATTTTAAATTTGGATGCAATATAATAGCTCAAATAATCAATTTACAAAAACTGGTCTATTTTGAAAAAATAAGTCTCTAGGGCACAAATGAAGAGATTTTTCTAAAATTTTTGCATTTTTGGAATGCTCTCTATTTTTTAGCAGGGGTCTCTATTTTGAAATTCTATTTTTGTGGCCAAAATCATATCAAAAAAATTAGATCTTGTTGACTAGGTCAAATGCAGTGCAAAAAAATTAAAATTTTGTGATGGGTATGCACTTATTTTTCATATGATTCAATGCATGATATGAGTTGTCATTTGGATTAATTTCTGGTTATTATTGCTCCTAAAAATTAATTTTTAGATCTAACCCTAGGGTTTTCATAAGTTGAATATACCTTGCATATCTTGTTTGCTTGTTGGCTTGTTGGAGAGTTCGTAGCTTGCTTGCATAGTAAATCTCAACAAAAATTGCTAAAAATTAGGTAAAATCTACTAAGCACGTTGCAAGGATCTCAGGTATTCTCCTTCATCTAATGACATTTCAATTTGGGACTTAAAATAAATCTCTCGTGTGTCTAGCTTGGGTGATTCTTTTCATGCTTTTGTTTTACACACTTGCATAATTGATACTAGGTTGTGACCCCTTAAGGATTCATTAAGTAGTCTTAGATACTTGTGATTGATCTTCATTGCTATCTTGGTTTATTGGACTCGCTAATCCGTCGGCCTCTCATTTCTGCCCTGTGGTTGCAATCTCAGCGCCATAAAGGGGAGGGGTCAACAGGACAGAAGCGTTAAGTGTTCCACTTGGCAACCCTTTTGTACTTTTAGGAACTCACTTGTTTTCTAGGTTGGGGACTCATTTTCAGCTTGTGTGAGGTGTTAAGTGTTCCATCTTGTGGACCCATCTCATATTCACTTTAAGCATTAAGTGTTCCTCTTTCTGCTTTTTGGGTACTTTTGGTAGATTTGCTTTCAGGAATATATCTGTGCTCACATAGTAATTAGGCCTTATGAACACTATTCGTGATTCTTGAGAGATTGGATTCCTAGTGAAATCTTTCTTGATGACAGAATCCTTGTAGGTAGGGAGGATACTTAGTGCATTTCACATTCAACTTGGTTAGTGTGTCTTCTCTTATTGATCGATACATTCTCTCCCAGGAGAGGTTGATAGATCACATGGGGTTGACATCACGAGCTTTGGTGAATCAAAATTGGTTAGTGCACCTTCTCCTATTCATTGATACATTCTCTCCCTGGAGAGGTTGATAGATCACGTGGGGTTGATATCATAGACCTTGGTGAGACAAACTTTGTCTTAGCGTGTCAGATTAATCTACTTGCTTTGTTTGGGTTAAAAGTGAAAAGGTGTCAAAAATCTTGGATCTGGAGCCAAGTCCCCTTGTGGTATACTATTGTGAGTCATCTTTAGAGAGGGTTAACCATAGCGGACAATCCCTTCACAGGGAAAACTACATTGATAGAACCTCAAGCGGTCATAGCCATTTTTGTCATGGTAGTGACAGCCGCTATATAAATGTCCTTGTGAAAGAAATCTCCATGGGTATGGTTCATTGTTGGGTTGTCAGATCTCCCTAGCAACTCCTGAAGATTAAGTTCTCGGACTGTGTCAAAACCCTGGTGCACTAGGATTAGAGTTCACCCCTTTGGATCATAAAAGTTGCAGAGTCAAACCATTACTAAAAACCTTAGCGAGGCCAAATTTTCATTTTATAGGGTATATGTGTGTTATTGCAAAACATTTTTGGAACATACACAATTAGCGCTTCTGAGGATTAGAATGAATAAGTCACTTGATTGTTCATGCGCAAGGTTGCTTTTACCCTTGTTTAGTGTTTTCAGACATGCTTGAAATCACTTGCTTGCTATTTTGCGTGCTTGTTTATCTATCTAGTTATTAAAAATGGACAAATCTATTACAATCCTCAAATCTGGACATTGAAATTTGTAAACAATTCAAATCTGAAAAATCCAAATTTGCAAAATTTGAAGTAAAATCCTTTTCTGGAGTCAAAAGTCATCTCAGGAGGTCAGAAAGTCATACGAGTTTCCATCAAGTGTCATTTCATTACAACCCATCTATCGTATGATTGAGTACCCAGTGTCATATGAGTTTCCATGCCAGCAAATTCTCAAAGTCAAAATCTTGCAACTATCATACGAGTTTTGCAATTGTCATTTCATAGCATACCCACTGTCGTACAAGTCTGTAGAGTTTCATTTGGGAAAATGTAGAAAAAAATGTCAGAAAATTGTCAGAATTGCCAGATACTTCAGCTTTTACAGCCTATTTCCAAAATCTATCAAACGAGTCACTGTGTCAAGAACATAGCAGTAGCCATTGAGAATTAGTACACATGTCTCAAAGAATCAGTACACAAGAGGAAGAAGCTCTAATCACTGCTATGATGAAGCAGCTGCAAGCTATGCAAGTTGAACTTAACAATCTTAAGAAAGAAAAGGAACCTAAAGAGTTCTCCATGGAATCTCTATACTCTTTTCCATTTGATAAAGACTTCTACATGTCACCATGCCCCCAGAAAGAATTTGAGCAATGTGATAACCCTTATGATACCTCTTCCACAGAGAGTGACACATCCAGCTTTGGAGACTATGATGACTATGATGATAGACAATGTAATGATACCTATGAGACCTTTGTTCCTAAGAGTCCTCCTCGTCGGGTGTTCCTACTTACTACAAATGGGTCATCACATTGGACAGATCATGATGGTGATCCATATGATTCTGATTTTGAAAGAGACTTTGATGGCTTTTGTGGACAATACCTTGATTATGATCCATCTACTACTGCTGAGGACTATAAAATGCATCGTGCTAGCTTGAAGCATCAATATTATAAGAATCCTTCCCCTAAAGACTCTCCTATTAAAAATAAAGATTATCTTCTCAAGCAAGGTCGTGTTAATGTTGAACCTTTTTCTAGTGATGGTTCCCTTCCATCCCCTACTTCCTCCAATACTCGTACATTTCCTAAAGCTTCCGAGTCTTTCAAATCTTTCATAGAACATTCATCTGACACAAGCCCTCATACTTTTCATGCAGTTCCCTATAGTTATCCTCCAGGGCTACCTCTTAAAGAAACTCAATCTAACCTTCACTTGGTTGTAAATACTTTCAATAATGATAAACCTAAAGAGCCTAAGCCTTCATGTGCTATAATCCCTACTTCAGCTAGTCCTCCACCATCTCTTCCAAAGTCATCCATACAATCCCAACATGCTTCCTTGTCCTTAGAAGTGGCTCCATGTCAAGAGGACTCTAAAAATGATGAAGAAAAGAACATAAAAAAAGATCAAGATCAAGAAACCTCCATGTTGTCCACTCCTTTTCCCGATGTCTCTTATTCGCTTCATGGTTTTTTTGATCTTGTACCCCCTTTTTCATGCATTCCACCATGTCTTAAGTCTTCTCCTGAGCAAAATCAAGCTACTACTTACACAGTCAAGCTTATTGACAATCAAAATAACCTTACTACGCTTGCACTTTCCAAACATGATACTTCCATTAAGGTTGGTAAAAATTGTATTGTTACTTCTGATGTTAAGCCTATTGAAAATCAAGAAAAAAATTATGCACTTATGCTATCCAAAGATCCCTGTCAAGATCAAAGTCTTCCATCTTCTTATTCTACCACTCCATGTTCCTTTCCACTTTCTACTCTTCCTAAGTCTTTGCAAGTTTTGAACAATCCTATCAAATAAGGTGCTCATATTCAAGATGTCCATGATTCTATTGAAAATACTAATGCTCACTCTAAAGATGCTGATATCCTTGGTTGTCATATAGATGATGATGAGCTTATTGATTATCCTTTTACGTCTTCCACTTCCATCCTCGGACCTCTTCCACCAATACTAATGGCTTCATGTCTACCTTCCATCTTGGGTCCTTATGTCCCTTCACTTTCCCCTCCTAACTCTCCTAATTTTCCATCCATCTTGGGTCCTTACATCCCTCCATCTCCCATCTTTCCTCAAGATCAACATAGATGCACCACCCTTGAATCCTTTTCATCCACCCACCCATCTAAACCAATCATATCCTCCTTCTTCCACAAGTCTCAAGTCTTTTGGAAGTAACTTGAATGTTCAATACAAGAAAAAGAAGCAATACAAGAATCCATCAAAAAAAATCACCATGTCTCCTCTAATAGACATGGAAACATAAAGTCAAAAGAGATATCTAAGAAAAAAACTACAAGACAAGTATGGGTTCCAAAATCCATCATTGAAGATATTCTCTCTAGATCATCAAAAGGAAATAAAAATCCTACGACTATATGGATTCCAAAGTCTCTCTTGAAAGAGTCTAGTATTGAGCAAAAAGTAAAATTGACATTCAAGCTTCCAAAGGCTTCCACTTCATCTTCTTCCAAAAATATTCTTCCATTCCATGTGCCTAAACCACAACCTCTGCTATCCATTCACCATATTCCTTCACGTATTCCTTCATTCACGTTTCCTCTACCCTCTTGCCACCCTTCAAGGTGTGTGTTGATGTTGATCTTTCCTTCCTTTCCATCTACCCTTTCATAATCCTTCCATGCATTATCCTTCTACCTTCTATCATTTTTCCTCATTTGCCTATTCCTCCTATCTTCCAACCTCACTCGCTTTACATAAAACCCTATCTTCCATTTTTCTCTTCCATCTGCCTTTCCCTATCAGTATCTTTTAGCATATCATTTTAATTCCTTGGCATATCATGGTTTATCCTTTCAAGGAGCACTATCTAAAAAGCTTGCCTTCTTCCAAAAATTGTAAAATTCAAAAAAAAATTTAAAACAAAAAAATTGAAAATGTGCCATGGTGAAAACCTGGAAACAGGCACCTTGGTAGCAAAAGTAAAGAGAAATAAATTCATCCTATGGTGAAAACCACTCCCTTGTGGCACCTTGGATAAGTACCATGATGAAAACCTGGCAATCAGGCATCATGCGTAGTTCTTCTGCATATTTCATCCATTCCATCTTCTCTCTTTGATCTTGACAATGTTGATCTATACACGAACATTTGGCTATCTTGTAAGCTATCTTACGATGATCTTGCTTTCATTCCATTCCTGTTTAGCCTTCATATTTATTTTCCTCCATTCATTCTAGTCTTTTGCTATCATTTCCCCTTTGGTCTTGATCTAATAAAAAAAAAAAAAAAAGATTAAAACACGGTGCTATGAAGCCTCTTGACATGTCTACTCCTTTGGATTGCATCCTTTTCTACTCTTGCATTACACTTTTGTGACTTATCCTATGCTGGCCTTTCATTACTTGTCCAAATGTGCTTTACATCACAAATTTTTCCCTAGCCTGAGTATTCTTGAGGAGTTTTCCCTTGAGGATTTCTTCGCTTCATTCTCCTTCATTCTCATGTCTTCCATCTCTTCCACCAGCTTGCCAATCCCTCTTTTTCTCCACCTTGCTAGACATTGGGACTGCATGATATGATATTGCTTGGGAGTTTGCAATGGAAAAAGATGCTATCAAGTATACCAAGTATCAGAACAAGTATCAAAACCAGTATGAGAACAAGTATCAGAACAAGTATCAGAACCAATATGAGAACCAGTATCAAAACCAGTATCAGAACAAGTATCAGAACAAGTATCAGAACTAGTATCAGAACAAGTATCAGATCACCTACTGGGGCTACACCTTTTTCTTTAGTTTATGGGTCTAAAGTGGTACTACCTATTGAGGTCAAAATCCCATCACTAAGAATTAGAATGCATGGTCTAGTAACTGATGATGACTACAAAGTGTCTAGGTTACAAGAACTGGAACTACTAGATGAGCATAGACAAGTAGCGTATGATCATCTCAGAGAATATCAGAAGAGAATGTCTAGAGGCTACAACAAGAAAGTCAGACATAGAGAATTTCAGGTTAGTGATCTAGTCTTGAGAGAAAATCCTAAAAATCAATCCCATCAAGAACGCAAGGGGAAGTTCGAACCCAACTGGCTAGGTCCCTTTGTCATCACTGCTACTTTTGGCTTTGGTGCCTATCAACTTTCAATGACTGAAGGAGAACAGCTCCAAGAACCAATCAACGTTCTCCATCTGAAGAAATTCTACGCCTAAGGCATTCAGTCTATGGTAAAATGTCCTAAAAAAATCTTTAAAATTGGAAAATGTCCTGAAAAAATAAACATCTTGGTGAAAACCTAGTAATAGGTGCCTTGATGATTCACAAAAAAAAATCAAAAAATATCAAAAGTACAAAAAAAATTGAAAAAAATGAAAAGTACCAAAAAAAAAAAGAAAAAAGTGCCTTGGTGAAAACCTGCAAACAGGCGCCTTGGTAGCAAAAATAGAATCTCTACCAAGATGGTGAAAACCTGGCAAATAGGCACCACTTGTTTCAAAATGCTCCAGCTATTAGCGCAATATTGGTCTTTCCCAGCTTTCATTTTTGCTTTAGTTTGTATATATCTCCTAGTTTGTTTCAGCATTTCCAATTTTCAATAAGTTGATCTGTACACCACTCAGCTCAAGCGTCTGTATCCTATCAATGCTTAACACTTGGGGGCAATCAATGTTATATCATATGGCCTCTAGTATATCTTATACATCTCATATCTAGTCAGAGTCCTTTGAAGCTTCATTCGAGTCAGTCAAGTCTATCTCATCTCCAGAAAGGATTTTGCATCTACAACAACGCAATCAAACATCAAACAACAAACTGAAAACAATCTATACTTTTTTACATGCTTTTATCTCCTTGTATGCTTATTGATTCGCATTGAGATTTTTGCACATTGTGTCCCTTCAAGCTCTTCGATGATGTCCTTTATTAGATTTAGAGAGTGATGACTGGGGGCATAATCTTTTCTTTGTTTTCTTCTTGTATGTGAAAATCTAACAACTTTGGAAATTCTGGATTGAAATGGTGTTCGACTGTAAGAGCCTCTATCTCGAATTGGATGGCCATGCGTACCTCGACCATTGATACCCAAAAAATTCAAGGAAGTTTGATCTAACTATTGTCTTTTTGAGTGAGTTCTTTCTCCTACTGTAAAACGTGATCTTGCCTAAGGATGTGAACGATAAAGGGTCACTAAGGGTAATTCACATTGGATTTAGAATGATCTAGACTGCTTGATGTGTTTGCAATGCAAGGAGTATTCTGGTCATCATGACATTTATGTTTTGATGCTTACACAAATTACTATATTAAAATGGACATGATATTCAGGTCATCCTGGCATTTATGCCTTGGTACTTATATCTAATCTGACATTCTAAAAATAAAATCAATATTCATATGTCCATGGTTGTTTGACCAGTGGGGGTTGTATTGATTCTTGCGCATACAAATCAATATTCATATGTCTATGGTTTTTTTTTTAGCTAGTGGGCATTGTATTGATTTATCCAGTTACCTAAAAGTTCAATGATGATAAGAAATTGACACATGATCAATGAGTAGGTCCTAGGTCCTAGGGTTGCATTATCATCCTACATGTTTCTTTGCATTTTTGCAATTTGCATGATCTCACAAATTGCTTGAACACTTAAAAGATTCTTCAATCACCTCTTCCAATCTAACAAGAGCTGAATCCCACATGAAGGTTCCTCCAATGAAATAGCAATTAGAATCCTTTTTTGGGATCAAAATCAAAATCTGAGATCATTCATATTATTAACTACTTGCATAATCAACCTTCAATCATCACAGGAATCCAGTAATCAACTTAACTGATTATCTTCCATCAAACTATCATAATTTCAACTATGGTCAACTATGGTCAACTCATGGTTTAACCTAGTCAAACTTGGTCTTTTGGGACCTTCCAACGATGTAGAATGCATTCTTGAACATGTATAAACACTTTTCCAATCAATTAACATGCTTCTAAACTATCAACGCTAACTTTTCTTGTCAGATTTTAATTTTAATCCCGAAGGGGGCATGGTATTGCACATCATTCAAAGTTTGTAAATCAAATTCTATCAATATTTCCTCAGTAATCAAGACAACAACCACGTCTAGTTACTAATTCATCAAAAAATTCCTCATTGCTTGGGGCAAATCTATCATCACTTGGGGCATATCAGATTCATCAAGATCCATATCAATCTGGTATTCTCCTAATCTTGTAAACTGTATCAATTTTTGCAACCATTGAATCATAGTGTTATTTCCTTGGTTCTTTGGCAACTGAAGGATTCAGATGTGATACCTACTAGTTCTGCTAAGACAATCGAGTCTAGAACTGGTCACTCACTTCTTTGCAATCCTAAGGTTTGGAATCAGGCGTTTTGACACTTTTTCACAATCATAGTTTCATTTGCTGTTATAGTGAACATTATCTTTGGTCATTCAAGACCTATTATTTCCATATCAATTCAATATCAATTAGCTTCTGTCTCATATCAATTATCAATTTCGAATTAGTTTCATATCTTTATCAAACACAAACTTTCTTTGAACCACTGCGCTTCGCACAGTAATTCAAAGAGGGGCAAAATGTAATACCCCAAAAATGGGCTATATGTTCATTAACCTTCTATATCAACAATTCGAACGAAATCAACATCAAAGTCCTAACCTAAGGCACATCTAAACATCATCAAATCATAATTGATTATCTTAAATTCTGCATCGGGGAATATTCCTAGTAATATTCCTAATCATCATAATTATCTTTAATTTAATGATTATTTGGCGATAAATCACATTTATCCTAAAGTTTGATTAATTGAATATTTTCATATTTAATTAATTAGATTTAATATCTTGCCAATTAATTATGTAATTAAATTTAATTCTATCTATTATTAATTGTATTATTTAATTTTGACAATAAATCCAATATGCTATGAATAATTGATTAAATTTTTATTTAATTGATTAAAGCAAGTTGTCATTATTTAATAATATAGTTTTTAATAAAAGTTTGATAAAATAGTTAATTAACCCATAAATTAATTATTTTATTTCAAAAAGCAGTTAAGTTGAGAATAAATCACTTTATTTATTTATTAAATCATAATTATCCATGTGCACATTCAAGAACCAGTTAAACTCAAATTGGAAAATCAATGCAAGTTGTTAGCTTTTTGAAACTCAACATCTTTTTGAGTTTTAAAGTTGATCTAAACTTCTAATTCGAGTTGAACTGTGCTTTTGCATGATTTTTATGACTTAATTATCTTTATTTAAAAATAACTCAAAAATCAACCTGAGTTATTTGAGTGATTTATGGCTTTTATCCATGCACCTCCAAAGCCCTGGATTTCTATAAAAACAAGACTCAGCTCTTCATAATTCATCTCTCAAATTTGCATCCATAAAATCTCATAATTTTGCAAGCTTACTTTGCCAAAGTCATCTATGAATTGCACAACTATTTTGAAGAATTGGAATTTGGAGAATCAAAGCTTATTGCGAATCAAGGCTATTGTGAGATCAATTTGTTTTTTTTTTTGCATTCATTTAGATTCATATTTCATATCATTGTTAGATCATTTTAGCATAGCAATTTCCATATTAGCATAGATTCATATCAGTTTTTATCATTCTTATTGCATAGAAAATTCAAAAATATAGATTAATTGCATTCAATTCATATCTACATCAATTGCATTCAAATCCTTCGTTTAGGTGTCGTCTAGATCACTAATCTTGATAACAATCTGAGAACATTAATCTCATACCTACTAGAAGATAGTAAATCGCTTGATTAAATTAGATTTCAATTTTGCACAATTTTGATTTTTGCTAACCTCTAATGTTTTACTGAAGTGTTGTGTCTACAGATCAGGTACAATTTTCACACACACACTATACCATGTTTTTTAGGAAAGATATCAATAGGTTTATTTTGTCCAACCTATTTATGTAACACAACATTCTCTTTATTTTCTAGTTCTAAGTGAGCTTTAGCCTTTCCCATGCCAGTGTCATCATCAGGTCTGACTAGTATTCCCTTCCCACAAGGTTCTTTTCCCTTAGCTTGATGAGACATCTTTTCTTCAGAGGAAGTGTGCTAGATGAGAGTTTCTTATGGAATAGGATGAACATATTCATTCAGTGGACAATAGTTTGATTGCTTTCCTTCTAGTCTCTTGCAATACTTGAAGGGTTAATGATCTCCTAGGATGGTTATTTCAACTCCATGGTGTGGGAATTTTAAACACTAGTGAAATGTGGATGGGACACCAGAGATAGTGTGTGTCCATGGTCTACCCAAAAGGATATTGTAGGGTAGATATAGATCAATCACTTGACAAGCTATTTCAATAAGGGTTGGGTTCACTTGTAAGGGGAGTTTAATGAGACCTTTTCTTACCCTTTCTCTATTATCATATGCTTTTATTGTTATTCTCTTATTTACATCAATAAGATCCTCAGAAAGATTGATATTGTGGATCATGCTTAAAGTACAAAGATTCAAACTAGATCCATTATCTATAAGGACTCTTTTGATTCGGGTGTTATGGATGGTGACTTGGATATGCAGGGGTTTATTATGATGGGGGTCAGGACCTCAAAAATCTTTGTCAATGAAAACTAGGTGTTGTTGGGTAGTCAAATTTCTAATCATTGCTTGGAATTGAGAGGCATTGATATTTTCTAGGACACGAAACTCAGTCAAGGCATTCTCAAGGACCTCTTTGTGAATGGGGGATGTATGTAAAATATCTAGTATGGATATTTGTGCAGGGATCTTCTTCAAATGGGAAAGCAAGTCATAACATGATGTAGGTCATGTCGAGGTAGATGGTGCTACAGGTGGATCTACAATAGGTGGATTGGTAGCAGCTTGTATAGTTACACAAGGATGGTGAGTAGTGACATTGCAATCTGCACTCTTCAAAGTCAATGTATTTACATGAATGTTAGATTGTTCAATATGGCCACACAGTGAGTCAAAACTATAGACATCATTTTTCAGCTAATTTTCCACAAGTGCATTCATCTCCTAAGAATTTTATTTGTTGAATAATCATAATAAAGCCCCTTAAATGTGGATTCATTGTTTTGATTATGTTCTGGAAAAGGTTTAGAATACATTTTTAGCTAGGCATTAGAGGTAGAGGCATTTTGTCCTTCTACTTCAATTTTACCATCATCGATCAAATCTTACACAAAATGATGAAACTTCATGCATATTGTAATCTCATGCCATTTTATGTGATGATAATCATAGTATTTATTATCCTTATACCAGTTGGGTTTGGGTTGATTTTCATCGAAAGGCCTGGTGTTAGGATAAACCATCATCCCTTGGTTGACTAGATGTCAGAATATTACATCAAGGGAATCTACCAGCGGTTTAAATTGTCATCGTGGTTGTTGTTGATTGTCATTGTTGTTATTGCCATTATATTGTGAGAATAGAGAGCCACGATAACTAGATCCTTGATTTTGATTCTGGTTATTTGAACTATTCTGATTGTTTTGGTTATTCTAATTGGTTTGATTATTGTTGTAATTTTTCTGATCATTGTTATTGTGATTTCCTTGGTTACTATTATTGGATGCTTGAAAATTTTGGACATGTTTAGCATCTATCACTCCATCATTAACAACACCTTTGTTATTAGACCAGAACTTTGGTTTATCACTAGTAATGTTAGATGAACTAGGGGTATAGTGTTTAATTGCTCCTTTCATCAAAATTCCATCTTCAATAGACTTCCCCTTTTTAATGAGTGCCTCGAAGGAATCTAGGGCAGCCATCTTCATCTAAAATGACATTTCTGTAACCAAATTTTTAGTAAAGATATAAACTAGATGTGAATCTGGGATTTTCCAAGGCATGTGATTAGCGAGATGTTGCCACCTTTGGAGAAAATTGGCAAAGGTTTCTCCATTTCTTTGTTTCATGTTACACAAATCACTAAGGGATGCTTGATGTTCCATGTTATAAGAATATTGTGTAACAAATTTTTCAGTGAGATCATGGAATCTGGAAATGGAACCTGGAGGGAGTTTCAATAACCACTCTGAGGCTGGTCCTCCAAGACTCCTAGTGAAGAATCTTAGGAGAAGATGATCATTGTGGGAAACTTCTTGTACCGCTACATAAAATTCCTTGATATGTTATGCAGGGCATGAGTATCCCTTGTATTTATCAAACTTTGGCATTTCAAAATTGGTGGGGAATTTTTGGAGAGTGATTGATTTGTCAAAAGGATAAGGACATATTTTTGGAAAAGAAAATTCCTTCTTCTCACCTTTCTGCATAGCCAACATCATGCCTTTGAGCTCATCAATTTGTTGGACTAATTCAGGAGGATTAGTGGTGATCATATGGTCTTGAAGTGTTCCTCCTCCTAATGATGCAGTATGTCCCCCTGGAGGGGGAAGAGTGGTTTTATGTCTTTGATTGGTATTTTCTAGGACTCCACTAGGTTTCAAGAAAATAGAAGTAGAGAGTCATCCTGAGGATCCTGGTTGTGGTTCAAGTACACAGCTTGTATTTGAACCATCATTACTCACCCCATTGTTTGAGTTAGGATTGTTTAGGAGTTTTCAGATTAACTCAAGCATATTAGGGGGAGGTTGAGTTGTGTTATCAAATGTTGATGGTGCTACTTTGCTTTTGTTGGTTTGAATCAAGTTGTTCTCAAGCAAAGTTTCATCAAAATTATCAGGGAAGGTAACACCTCTTTGGATAAGATTCATGAAGATATTGGCACTATTGGCTTGGATTAGGTCTTCCAATAAGCTTAAGTTGTTAGGATCCTCAAAAAATTCTTTAGCTCATGGATTGGCATTGACACTTTTAGGTATTACTGTATCAGATTCTGTGTGAGGTGCTTCTTCATCATTAAAGTCTTCTTGATAGACATTTTCTTGATCGTTATCCATGATGAGATATTCTTGTCTTAGCTTGGCTTGTGATCAGGTAAGTACCATGCATGAGTGACCTTAGGATGGTTAAATTAAAGAAGGGTGAATAGTTGATGAGGTATGGAAAGAAAAAGATTTGGTGAACTAGGAGCAATGTCATGCCCCGCAAGGGAACTAGGAAAGAGAACAAAGATTCTCTTTAGAAAAGAAAACCTAAGTAACGAATTATGAAAATTTTTGAACTTTAAAAGATTTGCATGAACAATCCATAAACATCATTTAACTTACATTCTTTCCAAGGTTCCCTTATAGTACATTTATAATTATTTTAAGATCATTAATTGTACTAACTCTTAAAGCATAACCTTAGAAATTCTTTAGAGAGAAATATAAATGCTATCATTGGATTACTAACCAAATTGATTCCATCAATATTCCCTAAACCTTATTTCATAAACATTTAAAGCATAATCTTTGCAAAAGAATTTATCTAGGAGTTAAACTATTTCTCATATGAAATTAACACATTTATTTTACTAACTTTTCTTGAACAATAGTAATAAGAAACATGCCACTTTGCTTCCAACAACAATAATACATATTGACTTTCATTCTCATAATTTTCCTAGATATACCCTTCCCAATTACATGAATGCTTACAATATATCTTCTACTATACAAGGCCTTATAGGATTACATGAATATGAATAACACTTTACAATATTTTTGCAATTTTCTTTCTAAGATAAAACATGAAAAATAGTGAGAAATATCTTCAACAACTTCTGATGCTCCATGAATAGCACAAACATGAACAATACCTCGAAAAGAATCACCACCCAACCACGTGGATCCACAAAGGTCCACTCCCCTGTGCTAGGAGATAAACACCAAGGTCCACAAGGAAGTGATATCTAGGCCATACCTACGGTTGGAGTAACCTTTCCCAAATAACAACTGAAAATAAAATTAAAGTACAAACCCTTTCCCAAAAAGTTCTAAGGCTAGGTGGAAACTCTAAGTGACAAGCTAGGTTTCCTACCCTTACCAAAACATCATAGACACATAACACTCAAATTTGGAGAGATTTTTAGAGGGTTTGGTGTGTGGAAGAGAGAGGGAAATAAAGTTTTCTTTGAATACAAATGAAAAGCTTTACAACTTTCATGTTCTCTGCCATGAGTGTATAGCCAACCCCTTTGTATTTAAAGAAAAACTTCATTCCAATGAAAATGAGATTTTAAATAGATTTATATAATATTAGTTTCTATTATTAACCATTTCCATACAAGTTTTATTTATTTTTATGAGGCTTTGAACAGAGGAAGTCATCATTTACATTGACTATCCTTGTTATTGATTTGGTGCAATCAATCAATTGTTTTGAAGCTTTAATGAGCACATAGGCTCTTCAATTTCTTTGTTTATTATGGATTATGAGAGAAGCATATTAATATATAAGTATGTGTTATTAAGTTTTTGGATGCAGGTATATACAAGAGATTAAAAATAGAGATCACTGATTGACAAACAATACAGTATCAGAAAACATGACCCTCAGTGCGGGAGCCATAACTTTCAAACCAACCATTGGATCTTTATGAGCTTTAGATATGTTTTACAAAACCTAATTATGCCCATCCTCACTGGAGCGATTGAGGATTTTTGATCTGAATAAAAATTTATAGACATCTGAGTATGGGTCTATCTAGAGGGCAGATATCTGTCATGTTAGGATAGTCATAGATAAGATAATTGTTTAAATAAATTTGATCTTGTGTTGATGAATTTTATTATTATTAAGAATAATAGGATAGTTTGTATTTCTCTAGTTTTGTGTACATACAATTAATGATACTATATTTTTCCCAGAGAGTAGGCAAGAGTAGTTACATAGTTCGCAATCTAAATCACAGCCTATATTTTCCAGCAAGTAAACAAACAATATAGCTTCACAGAAAATATAATAACACACAAAAGAATAAATAATCATTTTTACAATAAAATATTTACTATATATCTATCCTTTCTCCTAAGTCCCTTCACACAGGAAAAACAAACATAATACAATATAATAATATATTATTCATATTGCCTGTACATGTGAAGCAACCACAAATACAGAACAAAACAATCACACAAATCAAATATTGAGGAGCATCTTGCAGGATAGCTCCTACCTGGATTCCGGAGAAGACAACCATTGAAGAAGGAGGAATCAATCAACTTGGCCTACTTCCAGCACTCCACCAAAGCCTTCCGATTGCAGACACCACCTTTTCCAAATATAAAATAATCAATAATGATATCCTAAAATTAAGATCAATTCTCCTATGAATAATCTAGCCAAAAACCCTCCCTAAATACAATATCCTCTCAAAGCAATAATCCAATTTCTTGAGTCTCCTTTTCAGCCAACCTACCTATCCTTCAAATATCTCTCCTGTAAATAGGTTGAAGGATTGGTTGCACGGGAAAATCAACCATTGTAACCATCCCAACCAAAAGATAGTTTATAGTTTAGGATTTAATTTATTCATTAAAGCCATTCACGGGAAGGGAATAGCTAATTCAATATTATTAATAATAAAATCTAATATGAGAGCCTCATAAATATTAATAAACTAATGTTATTTTTCTTTATTCAAGGAAAAGGAAATAATTTATTACTATTATTACTTATCACCATATTTACTAAAGCTATGGTAAAAGTTTTACCATATAATAATTAATCCTTTAAATAAATAATTTATTTATTATTATAATTTAAAATACAATTACTTTCACACACTAATATTTATTAAATATATATATGCAACCATAGGCATATGTGTGCACCCATATGCTTATGTGTATATATATTATTATAATATTATTAAAAATAATAATATTATTAATGTCATATTATTAAAAACAATGTTATTATTAATATCATAAAAATCTTATTATTATGGTATTATAAAATATTATTATCCAATCAAATAATAAATCATATTCCATACAAAGTAAAATTAGGATATATATATTTATATATATTATATATATATATATATATATGTGTGTGTGTGGTGATCACTAACACAAGATGGTCTAACAAGATTAGTGAAATTAAGCACAACATTCAATACTCGCATGAAATAAATTATCTACGAGAAACAATCGAGCATATTATTAAGAATAATTAAAGCTATCATATCCAAACCTTAGTCTCCTAAAATGAAAGGGACAAGAACAAGAAACAAGATCACCATAATCTAACAAACTGTTATACATAATGATATATCAACAACACAAGGGATTGACTCAAGAACTCCCCGCCTAAAGGTCAAAAGGGTTAGAGGTTGAGTTCCTTCTCATGGAACCTTGGCGATATCTCCGTAACAACAACAACGATTGAGGATTTTGAGGGCTCACTCAGACCTGTGGGACCAGGTGGAGACGATGCCCAGTACCTACAAGCCTGCATCACCGAGAAGAGATACATGCGCATAGATATATATAATAAGGCATTTGCAAATAGATGACTAGGATCGATACATCGTGTGGACCTCAACTAAGTGAGTAACTATGACTTCATCCTGAGTCATGAAACACATCAATCACATATACATAAAACATGAGGAATCACATATATATAATGGTTCGCTTCCAAATCCTTGGGTTAGCTCTTTAAATCTTCATAAGCATATACAAGATAAATGATTTCCAATTTCATAAACAATAAACAATAATTATAACTGAGTATGTCTAAATATCTGATAAGCATATCATCATCATAAACATAAATGTGAATACATAGCTCTAACCATCATAATGTAATGTCCAAATCAAAGAGTCCAAGTATAATTATCAGAGAGGTTATTACAAGAAATTTGGACTCATGATTAAGTCTTGATAATTGATTGGATTGATTGAATTGGATTGATTTAGATTGGATTGATTGATGAAATTGGATTGAAGAGGGACTAAACCTCAAGGATTGATTAGATTTAAAGGTTTGGAACAAACCTAGGTGAAGCAAGACCTTTTGATTGTGCAAACATAAGATTGGTTTTGATTTAAAGTCTTCTTTTGTTTGGGTGATAGACTGATGATCCCCAAACAAGATAGGACTAGATTAAGACTACTAGAGAAAAACTCAATTCTCAAAGTAGTAAAGGATTAATGTTTGCTTTGGAATTAAGGTCTATGAGACACTATTGGAATGATTCTTTCACCCTATGGCTTGATGAAGGTGTGAAAGATGCATTGATCTAATTCTAATTTAAAGTCCAAGATTCTAATTAATGCTCCTAATGTTTTGGAATGTGAATGAAGAAAGAGGTGTTTTAAAAGATGAGAAAGGGATGAATGACTTGAAGAGGATGAAGAATGAAGGTCAAAGGTACTTAGTCATAGGATTCCCAAGTGACAAAGGCCATCTTCACTTTGTTCTTGGCAAAAAAATCAGCAACTTGATTGTTGTAAATGATTTTATCTGATTTCTCGACAGCCTCTATAAATTCTTGAATGGGTTTCAAATAAGATTGGTTGGCTTTAATCCTTTGATCAGAGATTTTCTTCTCTCTATGGACTCGTGTAACTAGGAGTTTTTCTTTCTTATGTCTAACACTATCTGTCATGACTTGAGGACAATATAGTGATAGATCAAAGGATGTTCTTGGAAATAACCGATTTCAATCATACATCAAACATTTGGGTTACAAGCACATTTTTCAAAAATAGTCCTGCAAGGAAAAAAGCAACCTTGCAGGATTCAAGTGTACAGATTTGTTTTTTTGCAATGAAAGTAACAAGCACACTCTTTATCCCTAGAAGGAAGTTCATTGAGATTGAAAAACTTTTCTCACTAACTTAGGAACACACCCAACAACTCCTTAGAATACGGCCATCACCAAGCACGCAATGGCTCCATGATGCCATATTATCACAGTATTAATGTTGAAGGGGGCTCGATATGGTGAGTGTCTTGGGGAGATTACTATTCTCCTCACACATAGATTATCAACCTTTCAGAGGTGAACCGGGTGGCCTCTAACTAATGGCTTTTAGTAAGGATCTTCATTCAAACACACTCTTTGTGTCCGCACAAGTGCGACTAGGACACATAGCCACACAAAGCACCTTGACATAATTAGTCATATAAATGTGATTGAGACCATGAGGACCTACTAAATGTTAGGTGAGAGCTATGTATAAGCTCAAATGTTGTCTAGCTTTTGAGGATTTAACCCCAAAAATAAAATTTCATTAACGTGAGTTGGAGTGGTGGGCTTACACCTTGTCCTCACGTGGGTCATTTTTGGGAGCTTTTTACCTCACCAGCAGGCCCATCTAAAGGATTGAAAGTAAATGCATGGATTGGCCCCAAGAAGGAGTCCAGATTTCTAATTTTCCCTCAAGGGGAAAAGAGCATAATATCCTATCCAATGAGGTTTTCTCACAAACACACCAAACAAATGATTAATTCCAAGTCTTTTCTTCAAGACAACAATTCAAAAGGTTCTAGGTTTTTTATTTTCTCACTTGGAGAAAAGAGCATAATCCCCTAGCTAATGAATCATTATCTACAAAAAAAGACTTCCTATTTAATGCTAGGTGCATAATAAATCATTAAGAAAACACAATGTTTGATTGAATCTCCTTGGCAACCTACAAAACAACTTTGATAAGTATTTTAGTGTGTTTGGTCTTCTAACAACGTCCTAAAAAAAAAACAAGTTAGTAGTCTTAGAGTGGTCAAATATTGGTCAACATTTTGCAAAATTACTATTAGAAGTCACAAAATGTCAGTTTCTTCCAAAAACTCAAATCAGAAAACTCAAAGTGCAAGATACTATAGAAACATGTAGAAATCAAGCAGAGATGCATGTTTATAAGTAGAGACACCTATCTATCAGAGATGTGTGTTTCCAAGAAGAGATGCATGTGTACAAGAAAAGACACTTGTCTATCAGAGATGCATGTTTACAGGCAGAGATGCATGTGTACAGGTAGAGACGTCTATCTGCACAAAACCAAAAGTTAAACACCAATGTTTGAAAGTTTTATCCTCTCACTAAGTCTTAAATGCATAGAAAGGTTTCTAATGATGAAAATATAGTGATTTTTAACCTTAATATGTCAAAAAAATTTACTTAATTAGCTTTAAAAAAATAACACAAAGGAAAACTCCCTCTTCTAGTAGAGACACCTATGTGTATGTAGAGACACCTATTTGCACAAAAATAAAGATTTCATTAGCTTCATGTATTTTTCTTCATTTGCAGAGACAGTTAGGTGTTTTACTAATGATCATTAGCCTTAAAGTGATTCCCAAATAGAAGTTTTGCTGATTAAAACAAACTAAAATGAGATAAAAACTCTTTCTAGCAGAGACATTTGTCTGGAGGTGGAGATGCCTATTGAGAGATAGAGACACTTGTGTGCTGAGGTGCCTGTGTGTAGAGACGCCTGTTTCTAGGCGGAGACACCTCTGGTCATGCAGAGATGCCTGTCTAGAAAATTCATAGGAAACCTTCACAAAATAAAGAGAAATAGTTAGTAAATGGGATTGTGGTTCCCACCGGGCATGCCAAAATGTATATGATGAAAATCCACTTGTTAAGAACAAGTTCAAACATGCAAATGTTAATGATAAAGAGCATATTCAAATCTATTTTAGCATGTTCATAAAATTATAAAAAACATTAATTTTCACCACAACCTCTGATGAGCAATAAGAAATTGCACCCAAGACTTGCTTGATTTCAGCTCTTAGAGATATTTGTGGGTGTTCTCTCCCAACACAAGTATAGATCCCACTAAAATGCAAGTATAATGAAGATTTGAGATGCTCAAGAAGAAGCTATAAAAGAAACTCTCAAGCACTCAAATGCAAGAGACCAAGGAATCTCAAGGAGGATCTATGAAAGCAATCCTCAAGCTCTATGGCATGCAAGTATGAAAAGAAAATGGATGAATCTAAATCAGTAAGATGAAACTAAGTCTACAAACTTGAAAGAAATTTAGCAACTACCAAACTATTAGAAAACTCTATGAAAGCAATCCTAAGTCTAAACTAGCATAATAACTCTAATGCAAAAAGGAATATGAATTTTCTTGAGACAAGGGTCCTATTTATAGGATTTTGGAGGGCTGGGGTGAGGTGGCATCTTTGTGGAATCCACATAGGTGCCACCAAGGAGACACATAAGCCATGCAAAGTCCAAGACTTTCCCACACATGTGTGAGCAACTTGGGATGTGAAAGGTCAATGTGTACTTCAAGAACATGTGTAAGTGTGTGTAAGAGATGTGTAAGTGAAAAAGTCCATTTTCACCACTTTAGAATGTGTAAGAAATGTCATCAAAAATGTAAGAGGCCTTGTTTGTGAAATTTTTAGCAATTTTTGAAAAGGTCATTTTTGGAAATTTTCTCACATATGTGTGAGCAAATAATTAGGACTAATGGATGTAGGAATCCAAAAATTAGCCTAATTAACCTTAGTTAATTAGTGAGTAGGCTTATTAGACAGAAAGTGATGTGTGTAGGATAGCATCTAGGTTGGATTTAGGATGAAATTAAATAAAATTTAATTTAATCATGGTTTAGTAGAAATATAGAATGTGAGGGGATTTAAAAGGGGAATATGGAGGAACATGTATTAAATTAAATTTAATACATTATGAAAGATAGTATTTAAATTTAATTCAAATACTATAATTCGTGAATTTATTTAATTAAATAAATAGATGAATTTAACAAATATAATTAATTAAAAAATTAACTATAATGTTATTTGGGGTCATTAATTAAATTTAATTTAATTAATGTTAAAAGGATGAATTTAGGTGTCTACAAGTTTACCAAATATTTTGAACAGGCTTCTACAGAAAGGAGAAAACAGAGCACCCAGTTGCAAGAATTTGGACCTCCAACATTACAATCTATCCTCTTCGGTATATATAACCAGTTTATCTTAGAGAAAAATTTATGGAAGCAAGAAAGAAAAATAACGTAGAAAGAGATAGATGAGCAGAAAGAGAAGATAGAAGTTCTTAAGGAATGGGTGAAGAAGCAGAAGCAACAAATGGATCATGCTTTCAAACTAGTTGATCAGGTTATAACCTGTAGACCACCTCTTAGATTTTATGCCATCTGTTTGAAAGAATAGTTCCTCCTATTTTAGCTAATGATGACTTTGAAGGATATAGACTATGAGTTTAAATCAGCTCAAGAATTTAATGGATTTTACCAAACCCATCCTTCATGGAAACATAACTTACTCCGTGAGCTTTATCTGCATAATTTTTTCATTCCTCTTGAAACTGAATGGAACCCTTTGCTTTACATAGGAGATATCTATTTGAGAGCCCTAATGTCCTGGATGCACAATGAGGCAAATTATGACAGGCAACTAAATAACTACAGAGACCTAGAAAAGTCTGAACCATTACCCTTAAGGGTTGAATTGAGCAAACCTGATGTCCTCCTAAGAGATTGGCTTAACTTAACCTATGGAAGGCCAAAACTTGAAATCAAAGAAAAGGTCTTTGCTCTCAGAGATCACGTTTACAGGGAATATCAAGGGTTACCCTATTTTTCATTCCAGAGACCTCTCACCAGGGTAAGAAGCAGATGGAATAGGCTACCTAAGGTCTTTAAGAAATCTAAGCCACATAGCCCAATAAATTTTGAGGCAACTATGAATAGAGCAACCAGGTACATGCAGCTAGGATGGAAGATTAGAAGAGAATAGTGGTTTCCCCTATCTTCCCAACTATCAATGTTCTTATGGCCACTATATGATATGAAAGGTACTAGACTAAACCATCTATAGGAGGACCATCATATGGATTACTAGGCGAGGAAAAGAGGATTCTATTATACATTTAAGAGTGGGAAGAAGGGAAAGACAAGTGTTGGTGATTTCATATCTATAGCCAGAAAGTGTAATGATTGAGGAAAAGCATTATTATTGTTGGGGGGCAGATGATGAGACAATTTATTGTATCTATTTTATGATAATCTTTATGTTTTGTTAAAACATTTCGAAGAAATTCATGGACTTATAACTATTTGAATTTGTGATAAGTACAGTTAGAACCACCAAGATTATGGGTAGTTAGATATGACATATTTTGTTGAACATTATATATATATTGTAGTACTTCATATAGCTACTTGAATCTATGTTCTAATATTTGGGTAAGAATTGACTAGTTGACTTGTATACATATCTGCATGCTACTAACCTGCCAAGAAAACAAGGAATGGATGGAGAGTGGATTCACTACATTAAAGAAGAAAGGTTGAAGTTCCAGCTATAATGGAGGAAGCCATCATAGCACCGAGGATCATGCTGCTACTATGGAGGAGCCATCATTCCAAATAACATAGGAAACAACTCTGCTATATTTCATCAGTGCTCATTATTGTGTTGAACTGGTTATCCAGAATTTATTGAACTCTATCATGGGTTGTTATATTTCCTTCTTCTATGGTGAGACTTAGTTAGAACTTACTTTCATGCTTTCAATAAGCTTCAATTGTTTATCTAAAGAGATTTGATTGATTAGTTGTGTAATGAGGAAATATATACGATTTTTGTGTTTAGCATAGTAGAGTTGCTCTTTCTATTTTTCATGTATTGTTCCATTACTATGTGTTAGCATACAATTTTTCCCTTTTCTCCAAATTAATATCAGACTCCTTTAAAGAATGAAAAGATAGAGAAAGAACTTAATACTAAAAAATGAGTTGCTAAAGCAAACTCTCTACAAATTACAAGGTGCAACTACCTTCTAGAAATATTTTCAATATGATCTTATTGAACGTAGAAATGTAACATCATGTGTGCTTTTCACTAGAAAAAACTTAAGGAAAACATTCAGTCCATCAACATGAAAAGAATGTGTAGATTTTAGAGAAATATCTACTTCTATCCAAATCTCAATCTTTGAACCTCTTGAGTCTAAACTTCAATAACAATTCTCTCTGTCACTTCTAAGCATAGAATCCATCTATATCACAGTTAAGCTTTATTCAACATAACTTATCTCCACAAGAAAATAAATCACATAAAATAAATAGTAGTATTTATCATTTAAAAGCTTAAACATATATGCAACACCATAGGATATTTCATATATACTATAATATTAGTCTTTAGAAAAATTTAAGTTAAGTTTTTAGAAAATAATTTCTCTCAACTTAGAGAGCTGACCCTTTAAACAGTTAAAAGTTTTTCCATAAATAGCCACGCAGGGCTTCAACAACTAACTTAGTAAAATTGTCTTTTTTAAAGGAAAACTTCCTAGATCTAATAATTGTCCTAAGCATTAAGCATAAAAAACTGGACTGGGAGCAAAAACACCTGTGGAAAGCTGCCAAGTGTCTCAGATAGTTAAGGAGTTGAAGCTGTTGCAAGTCGAGCTACCTTCCAATCTTCAAATGTGGCTATAAATGCAAATATTACTAGTTGATGTGGCAAACCAATAAAATCAATCCTCTGTTTCCAAACTTCTTTCTCCCTTTTAATCTCAGCTATTTTTTCTATGTGCATAATCAAATGATTTTGCTAAAGGATCATCATTGATTCCATTCGTGCAATCTTCGTGAAATGCTCATTTGTAGGTGTCTTCATCTTTTTAAGCTCATCAAACTAGGTATTTACCTCTTTCATTACCTATTTGACCGGTTTATCTAACACTTCTTGAGCTTCCTGGCACCGCTCATCAATCCACTTTATATCATTAGAAATGATTTCTTTGATCATTCGTAGCCCCTTCATGAGATCCTTTACCTCAAAAATTCCCATGGCCACAACCTCATTCCTCTAGTCTACACATTATTTTATAACATAAAGAACTGTGTCATCCAGTCCTGGTACTAACCTCTCCATGAGGAACTTCTGCAAGCTGTACTCTTCAACTTCTTCAATCCAATGGAGTTGTTTAGTCGAGGTAGTCCTTTTTAGCTCCCATTCTTCAATGTTGGCTTCTACTTTCTTTACCAGGTGATCTCCTTCATTGTGGGTTTGATCTAGATGACTTAGCTACTTAATAACTTTTTCTTTTACATGTTCTACTGAATCATCAAATGCTTTTCTCACGGCCTTACTTCTTTGAACTTGGTCAAGAAACCATTGATTATCAGAGGATTTCATGTCAATGGAGGCTAGCATCTTGCTTAGAGGGAAAGGTTAAGGATGTTGAATAGCATTGATATATTGGGCCATACTCTTCATAGCCTCCTTCATTTCCTCTTTGTCCTTGGCATCCTTCCAGACTCTACTAGCAATTTTCTTATTTGATACCTCAAAAAATCTCATATCAGTGTCTCTAGTATCTTTCCCTAAATCTACCATGGATATTTGAAAGTCTTGGACTGAAACATCTCCCTCAGCTTTGTCCTCTTTAGGCTTTGCAATCTCTACCATCCAGTGACCATTGCTTTCATCAAAACTGATTCTAGATTCCATCTTCATTTTCTTGACCTTAGAAGATTTTCCCAAATATCTGCTTACTACATCATCAATGGGTACTGTTAAAGGAACAATATTTATTTTCTTGGCTATCGAGGTCTCCAACCATGGTGGGGCAGTAGAGGATTTCTTTTGGGTATCATAGCCTACTCAAAAGAGCTAGCAAGTATTTCAGAGTATTTTTGGTTTCCTCTTGCATTTGTTGATCATCCACCATCTCAGGTACTATGTGGTCTTTGACTAAAACTACCTTTGGATCAAGGTCTAAGGAGTCTAAATCCATGATGACACTGGGAGTAGATTTCTGCCTCTAAACCTTTTCTTTTACCCTTAGACTTGATCTAGTCACTCAGACTTCAGGTTCAGCCTAGTGTTGAACTTGAACTTGCGAAGAAATTGGTTCAAGTTCAGGTTCGACATCAGGTTTAGCTTTTCCTACACAAGATTGATCAATACTTAAGTTAGTTAAAATAGAAGTTCTCTTCGGTGAACTCCTCTTCTTGGTTTTTATTTGTTTCTTGGCTGACTGTAAAGGAACAAAAGGAACTCTTTTCTCCAACAACCATGCTTTTGTTCTTTCAATCACCCTTTTCATTCTTTTATGAAAATCATCTTCTTCTGGCTCCTTCCAATCTATCTCAGGAATAGTGAGGGCTTCGACCTTCTCTGAGTACTGAGAGTCTACAACATCAATCTCATTGTCTTCCCCTATCCCATCTGAATCCATATCCAGTCTGAAGGTGATGATCTGCTTCAGAGTTAGCTGGGACCACAATTTTTTCCTTACCTCCAGTTCATTAGAACAGTTGGCCCAAAAAATATTCTAACTCAGGGATGTGCATGAATGTCTCTAGGACATTAAGATTTGCTCCTGCAAAGCCTCTATAGTCAAAATTAACCCTGGGAGTATAAGTTTGTAAATAGAAGGCATCTAATTCTTCTTTGATAGCTATAGCATCTTGGAAGCTTTTGCACCTATATTACACTAACTCAATAGGGAAAAGAACACCCGAGGACTTCTTTGGGGTCCCAGCCTTTTGTTCAACTAAAACAAGCTACCTGCATAGCTCCATTAAGATTACATCATCTAAACAAAATCTAGGGAGCCTTAGGGGTTCATGATCAAATGCTTCAACTCAAAGATAAGTAAATCTTTGAAACTATATAAAATGGCAGCCATAAACATTAATCACCTGCTTAGCTTCCTCAAAAAGCCTGCAATTTTCTTTCCCTCTCAACTCAAAAACTAACTTTCCTAAAAATCTGTCATTTACAATTTTGAACACACTGGAGAACATCTCCTTTTGTAAGCATGTGAAGTAATCATATATCCTCATATCATTTGTCCACAATTCATGAGGTAATCTTTCCCAAGCTCGGCAACATGCTAAAACATAAACAAGGTAGGAAGACATATAAAATGCAATCAAATTTGTCATGATTAAGAGTTCTTTGTGGAGCTTTTCTGCTATTAGGTCAACCCAATCAATAAATTTATCCCCTTCTATAATTTTATGGATGAAATAGTACATCAAGTTTTCCCAATGAAATGCATGGGGATTTCCTTTCACCCTATTTAGAAGAAGCACCATATCGGCTATTTCCTTACGAAAGTTTTCAACTATCAGAGGCTTTGGCAGCCTCGATCCTCCTTTCTCTAGTTTCACAAGACATAGCTGGGCTATCAAGGAGCTGTATTTTTTCTTATCTACCTCATACACATGATCTAATTCTGCATAGGTCCATGGTTCATATAATTCCTTGTCTAGAATTTTCAGGGCCACCATTAATGTCTATCGACTGATTTTGACCAAGATTTCTCCTCACGCATCCTTAATGCATCTATTCTTAGCATCGTACTTTTTAGCACACTCCAATACTAGTTCAGGACAAATCAGAGCTGGAGGAAATGCAGAAGCTTCTCCTACTAACTTCCTAGAAAAAGAACCCTCGAAAGAATTTCGGGCTCTATCACAAAGCTCCCCTAGGTTTACATTCAACAAGAAAGTATCCCCTATGTCTGGAAGAGAAACTAACAGGTGGGTTCTACTCTCCTCTTTTGGAAGTTTTGGACAAAATAATGACATCTTACCAATATGAAGAGAAAACACTTACAACACATAAAGAGCCTCTAAAAATTGAAACTACAAAGGGGAAAGATAACTCACCGATGTCTTGCACACTAGCTTTCTGCAAATTTCTCACCACCAATTTCGTCGCTCCTTCTCCTTCTCCAGACAAAATAACTAATAGGAGAAAACCTTAATCATTCTTCATTTATTCACAAATGCCTTTTAGGATCCTTAATAAATCTTCAAAGCATGTCGATAATAAATGTTTTAATGGAAGAATGATTGATTTGACATGGCTAACCAATCTTAATTAATCCACCAGCTATTTCGGTATGAATATCTCAATTTACGAGGAAAATCCCTAATCACCATATCTGTATAGTAATGACTCTCTCTACGTCACGCCGTCAACTATCATTTCCAATTTTTTCATGAATGAGCCATCTAGTTGAATGAGAGCATCTCTATAGGGTAGTTTCCAAAACTTAATAAATACTCAGAGCACTACAAACATAAACTTTCTTTTGGAAGAGAAGACAATCCCACCGAATTCTCCATTTGTAAGCTATCATATTACAAACATGAACTTGAACTTGAACTTGAACTAACTTAAGTTTTGGGACTAGGTTCAAGTTCAGGTTCATCTTTAAGACTAAAAGACCTTTTGAGGGATAGACAAACATGGGTGTTATAAGACTCAAAAGCAATAATGGGTTGAACATGAACTTGAACCAACTTAACAAAGTCAAATTCAATGTCAACTTAAAGACTTTGACTGACCAAGACTAAAACCGGGAGCTGAGAAAAAATTAAGGTAACAACTAGCTCTGACTAGGGACCGGGACTGCTCAGGACCAAGGAATGAAACTAGGATCTCTATTGACATGACAATTTAAACTTTATTAGACTAGGCTGACTTATCACAAAAAAAACTTCTACTCCTACAGACACAAGCCAAAACCTATATACAAGCAAGGAAAAGAAAAGACTTACAACTGGTAAAGCTTGAGATCTTTCCCATTATAGGATAAGGGTAGTTCATCTCTGTCAATATATTTTAGCTTGAACGTATCTGGACCTAGAGCTTTTGAGATCTTGAACAGTCCCTTCTAGAGAGACTCGAACTTGCCATGTGCTCCTCTTGGCTCTTGACGCTTATCCCAGAGAAGGATCTTATCACCCACCATAAATTTTCTTGGCCTAGCATGGTGATCAAAAAATCTCCTTCACCTTGAGCTGATGACTGGTGATGTGATCAACTACCTCCACCCTCTCTTCTTCTATCTTTGATAGATACAAAATCCTCTTCTCCAATGAATTTTGAAAAACTTCATTCTCCACGCACCTTTGCAACTTGGTAGAGGCTAATTCTAATGGAAGTGATAACTGTGCTTCAACTCCAAAGGCTAATTCAAATGGTGTCACATCGATAGCCCTCTTTGGAGAGGTTTTATCCACCTATAATGCCTCATATAACTTCTTGTGCCAGTCTTTTCCCTTTTCATCTACCAGCTTCTTCATGATGTTAATCAGGTTCTTGTCTGTAGATTCTACCTGGCCATTTCCCTATGGAAAATAATTTGAAGAGTGAGATAGATTTATACCATGATCATAGTAGAAGATTTGAATCTCTTGAGAGGAGAAATTCTGAGCATTATCAGCCACTATCTTCAGGGGAACTCCAAATCTAGTGACAATGTTTTCTTTTAAGAATCTATAGACTATCTCAGAAGTGGTTACTTTAACTAGTATCACCTCCACCCACTTGGTAAATTAATTAGTCACTGTCAAGATATGTGTGTGTCTACCACTAGAAGTTGGATTGATTGGACCAATAAAATCTAACCCCCACTACTGGAAGGGCTCTTCGATAATCACAGGTCTTAGTCGCAAAGCAGCCAACTGAGGTTTTCCTAAGAAAAGTTTACACTTCTCACAATTTGCCACCCATCTGTAGGCATCTTTAAACATTCTAGGCCAATAGTAGTAGTTTCTCAGGATCTTAAAGGCTATCACAAAGGAAGAATAGCTCCCCCCACATGCTTCAATGTGAAATGACTGCAATAACTTCTACTGCTGCTCCTTGTCAACACATCACAAAAACATCCCATCCAGTCCCTTTTTATATAGAACATTATCTACTATGACATACTTTTCTACCTTCAACCTCAGATTTCTTCTCTCTTTAGCTAATAAATGTTATGGAGGCTCTCTGTAGGTTAGAAAAAAAGCTACATTCGAAAACCATGAGTCATTTGTCGCTACAAATAGGCAATTGGTAAACTTTATTCTTCTTGATTCTCAACCATCAGTTTACACAGGCCCTGACCTCTCACCATATTTGTAGGCTTAATCTCCAAATCAAACTCCTACACCTTTGCAACCTAGCTAGCCCTATTATTTACCACAACTTCTTGTTGAGTAAGGATGGTCTTAATAGTAGAATTCAAAACAAAGACCACAGAATGTGAATGAAGTATGTAGTATCGAAATTGTTTGACTTCCTTCACTATTGCGAACGCCTATTTTTCTATCTTTGAATAGCATAATTCATGTTTCTTGAGTGGGACACTCATAAAGGAGATGGACACTTCTTCACCATTGTCATTTTTCTTTAACAGCACCCCAGACATTGTGTGTTCTAATGCATAACAGTAGATGATAAAATCATTTTTAAAATCTAGATGTATCAATGTTCGAGCATTGGCTATGGCTTCCTTAATCTTATGAAATGATTTGACAGCTGGTTCATCCCACTTGAAATTATGCTTCTCACTTAACAGGTCTACCATCAGTTTTGATGTCTCAATGAAATCAGGCACAAACTTCCTTAAGAAGTTAACTTGACCGAAGAAAGATTTAATCCCTTTCCTATTAACAAGTAGACATAGCTATTGGATAGCCTTGACTCTTTCTGTATTAGTTTTAATACCCTCTTTTGAAACTAAATGACCTAGCAACTTACCCTTTGTCACACAGAAGATTGACTTCTTTGGATTCAGGGAAACACCATGATCCCTACACCTTTACAAAACTACCTTCAAGTCCTTTAGATGCTTCTTACACCTCCTAGAGAAAATTTTCATGTCGTCCAAGTAAATGGTGATGGTCTTGTTTAGCAAATGGCTGAAAGTGGAATTCATGGCCCTCTGAAATGTGGCTCCAGCATTAATTAAGCCAAAAGGCATTCTCCTATAGGTGAATGTGCCCCAAGGTGTGGTAAAGGCCATTTTGTGCTGGTCTTCCTCTCCAACACTTATATGGTTGCAGCCTGAAAAACCATCGAGCAATGACAACATTTCTAAGCTAGCTACTGTTTGAAGGATCCGGTCCATCATAGGTAAGGCAAAATTATCTTTTAGGCTCGACTGATTAAGGTTCCTAAAATCTACGCATATTCTAATTTCTCCATTCTATTTCCGCACAGGAACAATGTTGGCCACCCATGTGGAATGATGTATTGGGAAGATAATTCTCTCTTGAAGCATTTTGTCAATTTCTTTAAAAATGGCATCCGACACCTTCGGATTGTATGTTCTCAATTTCTGATGAAACGATGATGTACCGGGCTTCAAGGGAATATGATGTGTAAACTCTCCATGCCTAAAGTTCCTTAAATCATCATAGGTCCAAGAAAATATGTCACCATATTATTTTAACAACTTAGTGTAACAACCTCTTTCATCTTCATCACAACACACA
Source organism: Chamaecyparis obtusa (assembly GCA_027943335.1). Classification (NCBI taxonomy): domain Eukaryota; kingdom Viridiplantae; phylum Streptophyta; class Pinopsida; order Cupressales; family Cupressaceae; genus Chamaecyparis; species Chamaecyparis obtusa. The sequence continues at coordinate 554,160 of BSBK01001318.1, forward strand.
CCTAGATTAACCATCTTGGGATTGAAATCATCGCCAATATTAACTTTTTCATATTCACCTGAAGGAATGGTGTTTGGTATGTCGGGTGAATTTAGATAACAATCTCTTCTATCAAATAGCCTCTCTAACTCAACCAATCCTTTGGGTATGGAGTTTCCTTAGAGTTGAATCACTTCCTCTACAGCACTGGATTCCTTCCCCAGACAGAATTCATGGCATTCAAACTCTGACCCTTCATAATAATTGGTTGAAAACTTATCCAAACCATGCAAGAATTGATTTATTTGAGCATTGTCTCTGAACACTTACCAAGAATAGGAATTATTAGGAACACTAGGCCTATGAATGACTTCAATGGTGTAATGATCTTCTATAAAGTCTGGGTGTGGTATTATAAAAGATGTTGACCCAGCAAGAGCATCCACTCTTGAGTTATATTCCCTAGGAATTGCTTCAATTGAAAAGGCTTGAAACCACTCAAGCTCATCCCACACCCTATTTCTATAGTGCTTTAGTCTCTCATTCTTCACTGAAAACAAGTTCTTAACTTGTTTGACAATAAGTTCCACATCACCACGTGCCTTTAAAAGCTTAATCCCCTTCTTCTTGGCTTCTTCTAAACCTAAACATAGAGCTTCATACTACGCCATATTGTTGGTGTTCTTGAACTCCAGTTTGAATGAAAAAGGAAATTTAATTCCAACAGGGGAAATGAGGACTACTCCAACCCCCAAGCCTGTAAAAGAGAAACTGCCATCAAATTCAAGAATCCAAGGAACTTCCTCATCTACAACCACTGGATTTGGGAGATTGACCTCTGATAAGATAACCTAATTAGAAAATTTGGATTCTTGGTACAAGATCTGGGATTTAGGGTCTTCTGAGGAAAAAACCATGTATTTGGATTTGGGTTCTGGAAGAAGAGTAACTTTCTTATTTCCTATAGGGACTATGGCCTGAGACCAATCCAATTTTATTTCACCACCTAAATCCCTACAAAAGTTTCTGCTAAGAAGCATACCGTAACTGGCTGGGATGTTAGCTACTAAGATGGTTAATTTCAATCTCTTATCTAGGAAAGTTGCCAAAGCAACTTGGGCATCCTTAATTTGACCTAGGAGTGGGACTTGTTTGGCATCCATAGAATAGCAGCGGCCAAAAGTATCTATCATGGGAAGATCTAGTTCTTTGGCTATGGATGAAGGCATGATGTTATCTGATGCCTCTGAATCAATGATACAATTGTTCAACTTGAAACCATGAATGAATAGGGATACATAAAAAGGTTCTAGTTTCAAACTAGTGGGGATAGTAGGGACGGGTTTATCTATAGGCTTTTGTTCTACTTTGTTCTCTTTCTTTACAGCTTCTCCTTTAAAACATGCATTATTTGTTTGTTGAGCCTTAGGTTCAACAGAAGATCCTTTTACATAACTCACTAATTTATCTAATTCCCAAGGATTCATTTTCAAATTATCAGCAGCAGAAATTTGCACTTTAGAAGTTTTACAAAAATCTACTATATTGAAAGAAGAGTCAGACTCAAACCTTTTCAATACTTTTATTTCTGGACTACCTATCTTTGGGGTCTTCAAGTTGTCATTGGCTTGACTTCCACTATCCTTGGTTGCTGCATTTGACCAATTACTTTCTTTGCCTCTACACTGGTTTCTTGTCAAAACTAAGCAAGATGTATCCCCTAAGGTTACCAATATGTCACCACCCCTTTCAAAGTCAAATTCATATTCCATATAGAAGTTTCCAGACTCACCAAGTATTTTAGAGGATATGTCTTCAATAGTTACCTTCACTGTAGCTTCTTTTCCAGCCTCAAGCTGTACATATCTTATATTTTCAAGGCACAAATCTCCTTCATGCTCATCAGTAAGATGGAAAACACACATGTTTCTTTTATTTGGTGGAGGCTCAATTTGTAGTCTCTGCTATGTGGGAGGCAAATTGAATTGCTTATGTGAGCCTGAGGCTCCTTGAGTAGGGTATTTGCATGGGATATCTTGATAAGGACTGGTGGCTTTAGGCAATTGTCTCTTAATTGTAATTAGGTCATTCATCAGTATTTGTATTATAGGATCTGATGATGAGGAAGTGGAAGGCTGGGAATTGGTAGTTTGCACATCCTTCCTCCATTTGGCACTTGTTATGAGATCATCCTCTAATTCAATAGCGAGAGTTTGAGCAGCCGCTAAGGTGGCTGGCCTAGCTCTTTTTAAAGGAAAAGCAACATCAAGAGGTATTGCATTCAAGAAGAACCCCTTCTAATTTTCATCATTAGGTCTACTAGCAACTAGAATCACTTGAATTCCCTTGTTAAATCTTGCCACAAATTCCCTCCTAGGGACTTGAATCTCCTTCTTCATTTGGCTCAACTGGATCAAAAGAGTATTAGCATCATCAGCTAACTTGAACCTAGTTTCAAATGCTATCTTCATGGTATCACAATCAGTTATAGATGCATGTGGTAGATTATGAAACCATTCTACTCCTACATCTATCAATGTCAAGACAAAAAGTCTGATAGCAACATCTAGAGTACCCATAGCCAAAACTCCACATGCTATGTTGAAGGCATTCAAATGATCTTCTAGAGACTTTTTTCCATCACCACTAAATTTAGGTAGAATATCAGGACCCTTAGGAAAATTTCCCAAATTTGCTCCTAAGCTTAAGGGCCCTACTGCCACACCCTAGGGTTGATTCTGAGCCATGGGAGCCAAGATAAAATTCAAGGGTTGTAAATTTACAAAAGTGGGACCTACAGTTCCTGGTGAGACCAAAGAACTAAAAGTGTTTAAAGGAGGGGACTTAGTGGGAGAAGAAGGTCTACTAGCAGTCTTATAATGTCTTCACCTAGAAGGAGTCTGGGGTTTAAAATCAAGCTTTGCTAGATCTTCAAAATTAGAATCTACAAGACCTTTTGCTCTATCTCCCCTTGTAAATCTCTTATCAGCTAGCTTATTGATTTGAACTGACACAAATGAAAGAACCAATTATTCTTAGGACCTTCAGACCGCCCTATCAACTATAGCAGCCTCCTGGGCTACAGGCAAGCCTCTAAGCCACTCTCCAATTTCCTTCTCTTCCTCAAGGACTAACCTTACTTGGTGGTATTCATGATCATTCATTCTTAATTTCCAAGCTACTACATTAAGGTCACCGATTAAGTCCTCTTGAGTATCATAAAAATCAAGGCAGGTTGCAAAACTGGAGGAAGTTCTTCTCGACCGGGAATAACTTCAACAAGTAACACCATATTTAATCATTAAATACAAAGATACAAATTCTAGTCTATTCATAGACTTGTCCCCAGCAAAGTCACCAAAAACTGTTAGCATACAGTTTTTCCCTTTTCTCCAAATTAATCTCAGACTCCTTTAAAGAATGAAAAGACAGAGAAAGAACTTAATATGAACAAATGAGTTACTAAAGCAAACTCTCTACAAATTACAAGGTGCGGCTACCTTCTAGAAAGATTTTCAATATGATCTTATTGAACATAGAAATGTAACATCATGTGTGCTTTTCACCAGAAAACACTTAAGGAAAACATTCAGTCCATCAACATGAAAAGAATGTGCAGATTTTAGAGAAATATCTACTTCTATCCAAATCTCAAACTTTGAATCTCTTGAATCTAAACTTCAATAACAATTCTCTCTATCACTTCTAAGCATAGAATCCATCTATATCACAGTTAAGCTTTATTCAATATAACTTATCTCCAAAAGAAAATAAATCACATAAGATAAACAGTAGTATTTATCATTTAAAAGCTTAAACATATACGCAACACCATAGGATATTTCATATATACTGTAATATTAGTCTTCAAAAAACTAGAAGTTAAGTTTTTAGAAAATAATTTCTCTCAAACTCAGAGAGTCGACCCTTTAAATAGTTAAAATTTTTTCCATAAATAGCCACGCAGGGCTTCAACAACTAACTTAGTAAAATTGTCTTTTTGAAAGTAAAACTTCCTAGATCTAATAACTGTCCTAAGCATTAAGCATAAAAAACTAGACTGGGAGCAAAAATGCCTTCAAAAAGCTGCCAAGTGTCTCAAACGGTTAAGGAGCTGAAGCCACTGCAAGTCACGTTGCCTTCCAATCTTCAAATGCAGCTGTAAATGAAAATATTACCGATTGATGTGGCAAACCAATAAAATCAATCCTCTATTTCCAAACATCTTTCTCCCTTTTAATCTCAGCTATTTTTTCTATGTGCATAATCAAATGATTTTGTTGAAGGATCATCATTGATTCCATCCATGCAATCTCTGTGAAATGCTCATCTATAGGTGTCTTCATCTTTTTGAGCTTGTCGAACCAGGTATTTACCTCTTTGATTACCCATTTGACCAATTTATCTGACACCTCTTGAGCTTCCTAGCACTGCTCATCAATCCACTTAATATCATTAGAAATGATTTCTTTGATCATTCATATCCCCTTCATGAGATCCATTACCTCAAAAATTCCCATGCCCAAAACCTCATTCCTCTAGTCTACACATTATTTTATAACATAAAGAACTGTGTCATCCAGTCCTGGTACTAACCTCTCCATGAGGAACTTCTGCAAGCCATACTCTTCAACTTCTTCAATCCAATGGAGCTGTTTAGTCTAGGTAGTCTTTTCTAGCTCCCATTCTTCAATGATGGCTTCTACTTTCTTTACCAGGTGATCTCCTTCATTGTGGGTTTGATCCAAATAACTTAGCTTCTTAATAACCTTTGCATTTACATGCTCTACCCAATCATCAAATGCTTTTCTCACCACCTTAGTTCTTTGAACTTGGTCAAGAAATCATTGATTATGAGGGGATTTCATGTCAATGGAGGCTGGCATCTCACTTAGAGGGAAAGGTTCAGGATGTTGAATGGCATTGATATATTGGGCCATAGTCTTCATAGCCTCCTTCATTTCTTGTTTGTCCTTGGCATCCTTCCAGACTCTACTAGCAATTTTCTTATTTGATACCTCAAAAAATCTCATATCAATGGCTCTGGTATCTTTCCCTAAATCTACCTTGGATATTTGAAAGTCTTGGCCTAAAACATCTCCCTCAACTTTTTCCTCTTTAGGCTTTCCAATCTCTGCCATGCAGTGACCACTACTTTCATCAAAATTGATTCTAGATTCCATCTTCATTTTCTGGACCTTAGAAGATTTTACCAGATATCTACTTACTACATCATCAATGGGTACTATTAAAGGAAAAATATTTCTTTTCTTGGCTACCAGGGTCTCCAACCATGGTGGGGTAGGAGAGGATTTATTTTGGGTATCATAGCTACTAAAAAGAGCTAGTGAGTCTTTCAAAGTATTTTTTGTTTCCTCTTGCATTTGTTGATCATCCGCCATCTTAGGTACTCTATGGTCTTCGATTAAAACTGCCTTTGGATTAGGGTCTAAGAGTCTAAATCCATGATGACACTGGGAGTAGCTTTCTACCTTTGAACCTTTTCTTTTACCCTTAGACTTGATCTGGTCACTCGAACTTTGGGTTTAGCCTGGTGTTGAACTTGAACTTGAACTTACAAAGAAATTGGTTCAAGTTTAGGTTTAGCTTTTCCTGCACAAGATTGATCAATACTTAAGTTAGTCAAAATAGAAGTTCTCTTTGTTGAACTCCTCTTCTTGGTTTTTATTTATTTCTTGGTTGACTATAAAGGAACAAGAAGAAATCTTTTCTTCAACAACCATGCTTTTGTTCTTTCAATCACCCTTTTCATTCTTTTATGCAAATCATTTTCTTCTGGCTCCTTCCAATATATCTCAAGAATAGGGAGGGCTTCGACCTTCTCTGAGTACTGAGAGTCTACAACATCAATCTCACTGTCTTCCCCTATACGGTCTAAATCCATATCCAGTCTGAAGGTGATGATTTGCTTTAGAGTTAGCTGGGACCACAATCTTTTCCTTACCTCCAGCTCATCAAAACAGTTGGCCCAAAAATCTTCTAACTCAAGGATGTGCATGAATGTCTCTGGGACATTGAGATTTTCTCTTGCAAAGCCTCTATAGTCAAAATTAACGCTGGGAGTATAAGTTTGTAAACAAAATGCATCTAATTCTTCTTTGATAGCTATAGAATCTTGGAAGATTTTGCACCTATAGTACCCTAACTCAATAGGGAAAAGAACACCTGAGGACTTCTTTGGGGTCCCAGCCTTTTGTTTAACTAAAACAAGCTGCCTAGATAGCTCCATTAAGATTACATCATCTAAACAAAATCTAGGGAGCCTTAGGGGTTCCTCATCAAATGCTCCAACCCTAAGATAAGTAAATCTTGGAAACTGTATAAAATGGCAACCATAAACATTAATCACCTACTTAGCTTCCTCAGAAAGCCTGCAATTTTCTTTCCCTCTCAACTCAAAAACTAACTTTCCTAAAAATCTGTCATTTACAGTTTTGAACACACTGGAGAACTTCTCCTTTTGTGAGCATGTGAAGTAATCATATATCCTCATATCATTTGTCCACAATTTGTGAGGTAATCCTTCCCAAGCTTGATAGCATGCTAAAACATAAACAAGGTAGGAAGACATATAAAATGCAGTCAAATTTTTCACGTTTAAGAGTTCTTTATGGAGCTTTTCTGCTATCAGGTTAACCCAATCAATAAATTTATCCCCTTCTATAATTTTTTAGATGAAATAGTACATCCAATTTTCCCAATGAAATGCATGGGGATTTCCTTTCACCCTATTCAGAAGAAGCACCATATCGGCTATGTCCTTACAGAAGTGTTCAACTATCAGAGGCTTTGGCAGCCTGGATCCTCCTTTCTCTAGTTTTGCAAGCCATACCTAGGCTATCGATGAGCTTTAATTTTTTTATCTACCTCATACACATGATCTACTTCTGCATAGGTCCATGGTTCATATGATTCCTTGTCTAGAATTTTCAAGGCCGCCATTAATGTCTCTTGACTGATTTTGACCAAGATTTCTCCTCATGCATCCTTAATGCATCTATTCTTAGAATTGTACTTGTTAGCACACTCCAATACCAGTTTAGGAAAAATCAAAGCTGGAGGAAATGTAGCAGCTTCTAAAAGACCACTTCCTGCTAACTTCCTAGAAAAAGATCCCTCAAAAGAATTTCGGGCTCTATCACAAAGCTCCCCTAGGTTTGTATTCAACAAGAAAGTATCCCCTATGTCTGGAAGAGAAACTAACAAGTGGGTTCTACTCTCCTCTTTTAGAAGTTTTGGATGAAACAATGACATCTTACCAATATGAAGAGAAAATACTTATAACATAGAAAGAGCCTCTGAAAACTAAAACTACAAAGGGGAAAGATAACTCACCAATGTCCTACACACCAGCTTTCTACAAATTTCTCACCACCAATTCCATCGCTCCTTCTCCAAACAAAATAACTAACAGGAGAAAACCTTAATCATTCTTCATTTATTCACAAATGCCTTGTAGGATTCATAATAAATCTTCAAAGCATGTCGATAATAAATGTTTTAATTGAAGAATGATTGATTTGACATGGCCGGCCAATCTTAATTAATCCACTAGCTATTTCGGCATGAATATCTCAATTTTCAAGGAAAATCCCTAATCACCATATCTATATATTAATGACTCCCTCTACCTCACACTGTCAACTATCATTTCCAATTTTTGCAAGCATGAGCCATCTAGTTGAATGAGAGCATCTCTGTACGATAGTTTCCAAAACTTAATAAATACTCGAAGCACTACAAATAGAAACTTTCTTTTGGAAGAGAAGACAATCTTGCTGAATTCTCCATTTGTAAGCTATCATATTACAAACGCGAACTTGAATTTGAACTAACTTAAGGTTCGAGACTAGGTTCAAGTTTAGGTTCATCTTTAAGATTGACAGACCTTTTGAGGGATAGACAAATGTGGGCATTATAAGACTCAAAAGTAGTAATGGGTTAAACTTGAACTTGAACCAACTTAACAAAGTCAACTTCAACTTCAACTTAAATAATTTTACTGACCAAGACTAAAACTGGGAGCTGAGAAAAAATGAAGGTAAGACTATGTAATTAGTTGATGAGAATATAATGAAAGAGTGATTTTGATTATATTCTATGTGAGTAGATAGCAGAAGCCAACTAAGGGGGCCCACTTGTAAGGTGGAGTAGATTAGAATAGAGTATAATTTCTTTCTGTATTTCCTTTTCTTTCAAGTAGAAGTATGACATAGGTTTCTTTCATGCATTTTATCTTCTTGCAACATAGGTAGTATGACTCTTTGAGGGGCTTAGTGCACAAACTATGTTTTCCTATTTGAAGTCTATGTCCCTAGGTTGACAATCTAAATGCATTTCATGATGGGAAAAGTAATCCTTAGTATGAATACATTATTCCTAAGAGAGACAATGGCATGATTTTCATTACCTATTGTGAGACTATTCAATATGAACATGACATTTGTTTCCTAGTCAATAGAGACTATACACTAATTAAAGCAGTTGAACCAAGAACAAAATGGTTAGCCCGAATGGGATATGAGATTGATATTGACTAAGCATCAAGGTTAATTGAGGCTTTACTGGTAGAGCCTAAGGATCCTAATGCTACTAGGTTTGGGACATATGAAGAAGAAAAACACAAAATAAAAAAGATCTAGTCATTGGTAAAATTATAAAGAAGTCAAGAAAAATGATGGACAAACTAGTGAAATAATTTGGAGAATATGAAAATGATGTTGAGGAATCTAAGGAAATTCTAGTTGAGGTAGCAACCGAGTGTCAGTTACTCTTAGCTGACACTGCATATGATGAAGAGGCAACTGATTTAGATAAAGATGTTGAATCTACACCAGTTAAGCCCACTCCAAAGAAGTAGGAAGAAGTGCAAACTAGAGCCCGAACAATATCTACCACTACTGCTTCACCACCACTGAAGAAAGGAGTAGTTACTATTTCAAGGTCTACACTGACAAATACTTATCAGAAGAAGAGAGGTACTCAGGCTACCTGTAAGGCACTAAAGAAGAGAAGAAAACTAATAAGAGGAAAATATGATATTAATGATGAAGAAGAGGATGATATAAGTTAATTTAAAGTTGTTAATAAAGACCAGTCTATTGATGAACTTGCAAGGACAATAGTAGAGATTGGAGATCTAGGTAACCCTAAGATGGGAAGGTATGTTCACATGTCCACCAAGGACCAGGAAAAGATAGAAGAAGCAATAATTCAAATGATGATCAAGTACAAAAATGTAACAATAGAATTTTAAAAATATGTACTGTTGTGGTGCCATAACCACGCTCCCCTTTTTTCCTCTCAGCTTCAGGGCCCCCCTTCTTTTAGCTTGTCCTTGGTTTTTGTTTTTTATTAGTTTTGTTCTTTGAGTCTAGTTGTTTTTAGTTTTTTGGGGTTGTGTCATAGTGTTGCACTTTCAGAGGTCCGAAAGTGTGAAAAGTATGAAAGTGCAAACAACCAATTGAGCCTTAGCATTTCTGAAATGCTTGGGTTTTGGACTTTCAGATGTCTGATGATTGAGATGTCTAACTCCCTAAAAGGAGTTGGAATTTTAGCATTTCAGCCTTTCAAAGGTCTGAGACCCCCTAAAAGGTTAATTGGCGGGGGGTTGACGTCATCCGTCGATTGCCTTTATAAAGTCGTGAAGGGGTTTTATACCCTCACTTCTTCTCTGCACAGTTCATTGTTTCCAGAGCTTTTCATGTATCTTTCTTCTGCTTTTTGCTTCACCCTCACCTCATCTTCATCCTCCAACTTCTTTGAGGTTGGTGTCCTCTCTCCTCCTTTCTATTCTTTCTTTGGTTTCTTTCTCATTTGTTGTGTTTGGTCATCTAGGTAGGGTTCTTGTTTTGTGTTTGTCTAGCTAGGTTTTTGGGTTGTTGCTAGGGTTAGGTGTTTTAGGTCAGTTTGGTCTCACCTCAGACATCATGAGGTTTTCCCATCTAGCCCCGTAGCCCCAAGTTTGTGGCTGAACTTGTTGTCGGACTCCTTTTCGAGTCTGACACCAAACCCTCATTTTGGGTGTTTTCAGACATCAAAGTTTTGGACCTTCACGATCCAAAACTTTGGGCTTTCTCCAAGAAAATCACCTAAGTGCCAATCTTTCGGTGCTTTGGCATTTTTGCACCCTGAAATTATGGATCGTCCGAGTTGCCAAAACCTGTGAAGTCTAAACTTGTCTCTAGAGTAAAGGTACCAAGGTTGCTCCTCGACATTTCATGGGTTTCATCCTCTAAAACTTTAAGACCCCCAATTCACTGAAGCCCAAAAAGGGACATCACAAGAAAATTTTCAACTCAACCAGCTCTCTTTTGACATTTCGGCCCTTTCATCCTTTCAGAGATCGTGTACCCCCAAAGGTTTGAAAGGCCAAAAATGGTTTTTCAGAGCTCTTTCAAGCTTAATTTGTCAGAGCATTTTAATTTTTTGAGATGTTCCTCTCTTTCCTATAATTTCATGTTTACTAATTCATGTCTTTTTCTCTTTGTAGAAATGGAAAAGAAGGTTATTTCAGCATCCATGAAGTACCAGTTCAAGGGATATCATCCGGCTTCCAAAGTTAGTAATCTACATGCTGAGATCACAGATACTGATATTGGTAGTGTCAGTTGGAATGATTACCTAGTCAAGTGTGCCCAACCAGTGGGAAGATATGAAGACTACACCTCTTTAGTGCATTGTTCCTTGGTAAATGTTTGTAGCACACCTGGTTTCCATCCTGTCATCTGACCTAATTAACACTTTAGCTAGCTACTATGTACCTGATGAAAGAATGGTGAAAAATAGCATGGGTGAAGTGGTTCTAGATTTAAGACTAGATAATATCAAAGATGTCTTCTACTTGCCAAAAGGAATCAAAAAATTTTACAACTTTCACATCAACAAGGGGATGGAGTTTTATAATAGGGATGTTTCACAAGCTCATGGTATAGTAAATAATGAATATCTTATACAACCCATTCCCAAAAACAAGTTGGATAGGATTGATATGAGAAGAGGTGTTGGTGTTCAAAAATGCTTATGCCACTTAGGGCTGCCAATATGCCTTGAGACTAATGTTAGGAGTGGTTAGTTCCAAGTATGGGAGCTCTGCAAGGCAACTAGACCAACTATAGGGACAAGACTACCCTCTACACTTCTGGCTCTACAAAACCAAGGTGGGTGTACCTAATCCAGTAACTTATGGAATTTTAGGACTTTGGACTAGATTAAAAAAAGCAGATGATAGCAAGAGACTACTAAATGTTAACCAAACATTCATTGAATTTCAATTGCTATTGGGTATAAAATGGCCTTGTGAAGGGTATTACTACCAACAACAATACTTAAAACTTAAAGGGTCTTTAATTAATGAGGATAGGGAAGGTAGACAAGATCCAATCAGACATTGGACTCAACTAAATGTACTAATCCTTGATCAGTGCCATTATCCATTGGGCAGACCTCACATACAAATAATGAAACATGAACTGACTATTGTCAAAGACTCATAGCAATAAATATAAGCATTCCAGCCCATCCATTACTTATAAGATCCTTCTATAGACAACCAAGACTGAATCTATGTCCCCTCTAAAGTATATTTCACTTGATCCTAGATCAAGAACTAAAGACAAGAACATATGCAAAGGTAACCCTATGCAATGGATCAGAAAATCTAAGATTCACAAGAATGACACCAAGGAGAGACTTGGAAGCATGAAAAACTTATATTAAGTATAATGAGTCATGTACATGATCAAAGTGGATAGAGATCAAACCACTTCAATAACCTACAAAAGACTTCCAAAAATTCTATTTAGCTTACATTCAATGTGATATAGCCCTGCTAAAAACCCTTGGAACTAATCAAAATTAGAACCCTTGGATTGATTAAAATTTGAACCCTGACTCTATCAAAAACTAACAACTTATACCACTAGCCACCTTGGAAATCTCAAAGAGATTGCATGAAGCTTAGGGTGACTAGGGTTAGGGTTACAACCACCATACCAATTGGAAATGGTCAAAAACTTAATGCAGGGGTAGGAAATGCAAGCAACCTAGAGGAAACAAATCTCAAGAAGATCTGTAATCATGAAAATTTGCGAGCTCAGTACAGGACACTAAGGATAGCCATGAAAACTAGTACAAATCACCACCTGCTAAAAGCTTCTTAAGCTCAAAAACAAACTCCACCAGGTACAAAACATCTTTTGCAAGCAATCACAAAGCCCCCTAGACCACACTGCAACAATTGATGCCACCAACCAGACCAAGAAATGGCCAGAAACCCATAAATTTTGGTACCTCTTGTCATGAAAACCATCTGCAGATTTAAATTTGAATTCCAACGGTCAAGTCTTTGGTACCCAACTCATTTTAAAATATGGCCATTGATGATCCATCTTTCTCAGCAAATCAGGTGGCCCTTAAAGGAATCTTGGTTTACATTTATGCCTGGTTGCATGATCGCAAGACACCCTACTCACCCTTGTGATCATGCGACTACAATCACTTAGCCGTGCAATGCTGATCACAACCCCTCTGAGAAGTCTAAATTTGAAACGCAATAGTCATCTTCAGGGTGCCAGCAATCTATCAATGGTCAACATTTGAACTAAGATTAACTTTATATCACCACCATTTGATTCATTTACTTTTCTCAGGCTGGCGTGCTTTATATTTCTTTAAACAAAATTGACAGTCATCATTACACCATGATGCTAAAAGTCAAGCATCTCACCTCAGTAGTATAGCGACAACCACATGATCTTCATAGACTTGCAGATGCTCTACATCCTTTGAAAACTATGGCCCCACTGACAACATCCAACTCGTCACCCCCGCCAACCAATCAGAAGTAAGCACATCACTGAGCAAGCGGCCCCAGTTTATCTGGTGAACTGGTGACCAAAGAACTTTTGCCAGTTCATGAAATACTTTCCACCATCACTAAAAAACTTAGTGATCACATGACCACTATTCGTTGAATCACCAAATAAACTAGGGTATCGCCAAAACATTACGCGAACCAGTGAACAAGAAGAAAATTTGTCAGGCCGCTAAATATTTTATCACAACTACCAAAGACACCAAGAAATTCAACCGGGCCCACGCAGGAAGATCCACAGCTGTCTCATAATCTCATAGACCTGACACACTTCATAATCTTTTACACCAACCCTTGATTTTATACGGATGTCAGGTCCCACTACACTTATCCACCAATGGGCCCCAAGTGATAGATGTCAACCAGTCACATGGTCGCGTGTCATAAATTCCTAACATGCGATCATGCAACAACTAAAGAAAACATGTACCTTCACTTCCTTTCTGACATCAGGTCCACCACCAAAGAAATGCCTGAAATAAACAAGATCAATGGTAGGCGCATGATCTCATGAGCATGGAATATTACTTACACTCATATGCCGACCATTGATCTCCTCCCTCTACTACTTGAAGAATATAGCCTGACCAACCATCACACTTGCACACTTAGGACCGATGAACAAGGAGTGCCAGCAAAAGGGAAGAAAAGTGAGGTTGAAAACATCCAAAGTTTTTACAATAGTGAAGGATTGAAAGCATCCAGGGTTTTTGACACCAGAAGACAAGCGTGCAAAAATAGGAATCATAAGGTTGAAAACAACTAGGGTTTTTGTACAAATGACAGAAAACATCATGGGTTCTCGACAACACTGTGGGTTTTCGACACTTAGGCAGCTTCTGAGATTATTTCCTGCAGACCTTAAAACTTGAATATCTCCCTGGATTTTATAATTTAGGAGATGTGATCTAGACTAGAGCTAGATGACACATGGAAGAGCATAGGGCTAAGGGTGCACATCATAAAACCAAGTGGATCTACTTTGCAAGACAAAATTGTGCTTACAGGCATGACAGGACACTTAACAAAAACTTTGCAGGGAACAGGCTATTTTCATAAGATTTTGCATTGACAAGAAAATGGACTAACAAGAGGATATATGAAAGAAGACATCCAAGCAGCCATCACCATGATTAGTTGGGTGTATGGACTACCCAAATCTATTTAGCTAGAGTCGTGGATGATCCTACTCATTGAAAAGATAAAGGAGAGGCAGGAAAGGTTTGATTGGGCCACTATCCTTAGTTACAATTTGGATGAGTAGCTGATTAGAGTAAAGACTGGCCCACTTTTCTACATTACATCTTATGGTGTGTATCTATTGACCACCAGAGTAGTATACCCAAGGTTGACAAAGGTTGGCATTATGGGAGATTTAAACACATGGCCATTCACAATGTACCTGCAGCTGGTCAAGAAGGAGTATTACACGCACAATAGCCCTAATTTTTCTATTGTTAATGATGCCTTTATATTTTCCATCATACGCTCCATAGAAGGATACTATGCCAAGAGAATGTCAACTAAGACTGCTACTAAAGTGAAGGCCCTTGGGACATTTTATATTTAGTTCAGGACCTTCACATACATCCAGGTGGTGGGATGCACCCTAGCCCCTAAAAAGCTACCCAGGTATCCTTCTAATAGGGTGGTCCTATTGGAAATAGAAAGGAAATTATCTGATGCTCATGAACACATCAAACACAAGAAGAAACACTATTTTGATTTCCCAATTTCCATAGGGCCCCACTGTGTACCTGATATGAAGATCTGCAAGTCTTTGTCTTTTGAATGGGATGCATTCCCTCTACCTAGCTACAACCTCATAAGAGCCCATTTTGATCCAATAGGTACATATACCCACATAATGGAAAGGCACTATATACATGGGCCACATATTGAAGACCATTGGATAAATTGTGTGGATGACTATGAAGTTAGGATCCGTGACTATTGTCAGATGAGTTTGGAGCTGGCACAAACCGCTCTATCATTGAAGATCCCTCCAAAGGTGAAAATGCTTGACTCTAAGGATATCCTAGATCTAATTTACAATTAGGAAAAAGTGTATGATAGGGTCATTCTGAATGCAGAGGTGGATATAGATGAAAATAACAATATTGATTTCAAGGCCAGGCATTTTATCAAAGTAAAAAAATCATGGATCTCCCACCCATTTCATATGGAACCTATGCCAATGAAGCAACTACCAGAGCAGCCTTCCAAAGAGAAGAAGAAGAAAGGGGATAAAATACTAAAGCCATGATTTAAAGAGGTTGCACCCTTAAAGCTAGAGAAAGTTTATAGGCATGAGAATCCTACAACATATGGTTTAGCTACTCATTCAAAGAAGGTTAAAACTAGAATGATATGGAGCATAGCACCTCCATATGTGCCTTCTTCCAATGGTCACAAGTCTCCAAGTGCAACAAAGAAAACCCCAATATTTAAGGTAACAGGACCTAAGCCGATTGGTGTGATTAAAGGGAATGTATACAAAAGAAAGAAAATCTCCACACCTACTCAGATGGACACCCTCTTGGAGGATGACCAGGATGAGATGGACCAAATACCCCTTAGTAGAAGAACCCAGTCTACATGATCCTTGAAGAAAAGAAGAATAATGGAAGATGATCAAGAGGATGCTGAAGGGGTGACCCAAGGAGAACTGATAAATCTTGACACTCTGGGTGACGATGAGTTTGAAATCTTTTCTTTTGAGGGACTTCATGGTTTACAAGAAATCAAGAAAGAGGCTCTAGCCACAAGATAGTTAGTGTCTTTTGATTCTTTCCCAACACAATTCACTAGTCCCCATGACAAGGTGAGAGAGGAAACCCCAAAAGGGTCTCAAGAACCAATTGAGGAAGTGATAGCTGAGGTCCAAAAGGAAACAATAGAATTAGGAAGAGATTCTTCCATTGGGATCACTTCTGAGGAAGATATAACTGTAGAAGTTCCCTTAGTTTCGTAGCCGGCTCAAACTCCACTCCTACCTCCGCATCAAAAGCCATCAACCACTCTACTTCTATAACAAGTTCAAACTCCACTCCCGCCTTTGTATTAGACACCATCAACCACTCAACTTTTACCTCCAGTTCAAACCACTATGTTGCCTCCACAACCTCCACCATTTCATGCTCCCATGCTAACTCCACCTCTTTCACAAATGCCTTCACCTACTCCCTTTTTTACCCCTACTCCACCACCTATTCATAATGAAGAAGTGGCACAAGAATCCCAAGAGCCTGAGAAAGAAATAGAGACAATGGATGAAATGATGTCATAAGAGAAGGGCAGATTAGATAAACAAGTGGATGAAGAAAAACAAGTTTATCAAGGAGAGAAAATAGCTAAGGAGGAGCAGGCATGTGAGGAGGGTGAGTTGAATGTGATGGAAGAACAAGAAATAGGAGAAGAAGAGGGAGGTCATGAAGAAATGGAGATAGAACACCCTATGACTACCTTGTCTCTCTCAACTCCTTATGAACCACTCAATGCCTTTTCAAAGCCCACTTGGTTCACAAAGGAAATTCAGCCAAGGACCAGGGTATACATCGATGATGAAACAGATATGGTGGCATTAGGGTGAGCATTCCATCAGGCTCAATCTAGCACACAAGCAAGGACATTGTCATATGTAATGCAAGATCAAGTGGGAAGATGGAAGGCACAGGTGGTTTTTCCCACAATGAGCATCAGTACAGCTGAAGTCACTCCAAATGACTATATGCTAGAGGAGGTAGATTTGGGAGAACCAACCAGAGAGGGGAGTAAAACTCTAGCTCCTCAGATTAAATCACGCTCTTGGTTTCATAGAAAAAGATGAGGAGAAGATAAAGACATTAATGGAGTAGAATGAGGCTATGAAGAACTTCATTCTTAAGATAGTGGGTCCTATTGACTTTGATAACCTTGAGGCCTCATTACAAGCTATTTTGGAAAAGAAGGGTGATATAGCAATAGACATTCCACATTCTTTTGTATAGGCTTGTGCAAACTGGAAGGAAGATTTTGAAGAGTTTGCAAAGGTATCTCTCAAGAAGATTTTGAGGCCCTTCAAAGGTATACTGCAAGGAATCACCTCCTTGGTATAAATCATGAGTGAAGAGGATGATATGGAAGAAAATATTCTAAGGTGGTCGAAGGTGTTGGATGATCTTATTATAATAACGAAACAACACTTCCAAGTTTTGGTAAAGATATATGAAGGATCGGAGCTAGATAATTATGATAAATGGATTGGGGATATAACTGAAGTGTTAACTATCTTTGAAAAGGTACTTAAGAGAATGAATAAAAGGAGAGATGATAGTTTCCTCTTTGTAGGAGAAATGCATAAGTTCTTCAATGGACTAGACTTAGATTTGTATGATGAGGATGATGAGAAGACTATGCATTATGTTAACATCATCAACAATCAATACTTGGGGATATTCAGAGGAGTTAGGACAAAAGAAGACCTTCAATAAATGTTTTATTAGAAGGAGGAAATCTAGAGAATGTTATCTCGAGAAGAGGAGATACAAGTTTTTGCAAGAGAGTTGGGCACCTTCCAAGATAGATAACAAGAACTCCTTGAAGGGATCCAAATGGCTGACTTTAAAGAAGTGTTGGAGATTTTGGACAGGTTATAGGAGGCTCATCTAGAGGTACTCCCAAGTCGATAGGCATCCAATCTTGGACTTAACCAAATTTGGTGCAGAGAAAGGCAGTTTTGTACTTAGCCATTTTTGCAGAGCTTGTTTTTTGACCTTTTGGCCCTAGACAATTTTTCAGCCTCCGAAAGTCCAAAGTCTAAAATTTGGGAAAAGAGAACTTGACACTTAGTCATTTTTGAAGATTGGTTTTTTCGAACCAACTGTCGAGATTTGTGTTTTTTTTGGCACATCCGTCGTTTGACTCCAGTTATCTTAGACTTGATTTTTTAGTCAACTGGGCCTCTTTTATGGGATCATTCTTGTATGATTTTGGGGCCTCTTTTAGTTGAGTCCATCTGGAGAAGTTATAACCAAGGATTAAGGGTAGGATCATGAAGTTCTATGAAGGGCATGCATGGGTGCCAGCTTCCTTTTTGAGTTGTTTTTGTATAATTTGCTCAAGTTTTGTAATGCATCAGGTTTAATTCCATGCTGGGGTAGTTTAACTAAGTTTTAGAGATAATTGCATTAATGTATTCTTTAGTTTAGATTTATTTCCAAGTTTTAGATACGGCCAAAACCCCAGCTATGAAAATAAGAGCACAACTCTATAAATTGTAAGAATTCAATGTAATAAGGGTCAGATTTATCATTAATGCAATATATACAGTTGGTGCTTCAATCATAGTGTGATATTTTTGCTATCTTTGCGAGATTTATGAATGTGTGATTTTCTCATTTATTCATTTCAAAGAGCCAATTGATTGTATGGTGATTTCAAATCTGCGATTCTTAGTTCAGTGTTTACTGGTGTTATATTGCTTTGTTGTGATGAATCATTGAGAAGATCTTTTTTTGGTGTTTTTAAGATAAACTTGTCTCACGTGTGCATAGATCTATGGTGGCTTTTTGATTCGATGAGTTTTGGATTATCATATGTTTGCATTCATTTCCATTGATGATTGCATCTTCTTAGCTGAAGATTGTGATTTATTCTGATCTCTATTTTGTGGGTTTCCTTATCTTCTCGGTCTTTAAATTCACAAAGTAGTGTGATATTGGTTTATGTCCATTAGTTTCTTTTCAACAATTTCTTTCAAATTCTTGTTACCTTACTTCTTACTTTTATTTGAAAAATTAATTATGGTAGATTAATTAGATTAGCATCGCTTCATTCTAAAATCTAAAAATCCAAAAAAGATATATTGTGGTATTTTGAAGTTTTTTTTATAGCCTTCCTTGAGATATGAACCATCAAAGGCCTCCTTGTTAATAGATTCACATTTTTCTTTAGTTGAGCTATCCAAGTAGCTGAGACCCAACCCAGAAGGAACCTTGAGATTTATTTACATCACTCTTCCAAGAGGGGAATTTGCTAGCAAAAATTCCTAGCCATTGTCTCATGTAAAAATGATGCTCAACATGTACCTAAAAGATTATATGATAAAGTTTCTTCTAGGTGGACTTATGCTCTAAGTACTAAAAATAAAATGAGGGAACATTCTCTAATATTAGCAATGCCAACATTATCAGTCCCTGAAATAGAAGAGCATATGAAACAATATTCAAAAAGGTTTCTAGTAGAAAGCAGAGCACTACAAATTCTAGATGGGAAGCTTGTAGAGTTTGATGAGAATAATCAATTACTATAGACTTTCATCCTCCAAGCCTGAGCTAAAACTGATAAGCTAGAATTGGCTTTGATTCCTGAGAGAAAAAGTACAAGGAAAGGAAAAGGCATCCACTCAGATGATGTTGATTTCACCACAAAGGAACCAATAGAACTATCAAATACCGAGGTGCCAGACACAACCATTGCTATTAATTTTTATCTAGTAGGTTATCAAGAAGTGTACAAAGATCCACCTGAGAAAACTATAATAATAGGTACAAATGATGTTCTTATAGAAAATATCACTAATGGTGATCTTGATCATGTGAAATATGATGAGGACATCACCATTGTTGCAACACAAATAGAAGAGTTAGCCTCCACCGAATCTACAACAAGCACTATATCAAGTGACCTTCCCATATTAGTACAAGCAGTTAAGATTATTTCTCAAAAGGAATCTAAAGGTGCAATCCTTGAGAAGCATAAGGACATAACAGGGGAACAAGTGACAAGTACACAAGGCATAGTTGATACAAATGAGCCTAAGAAGAAAGAGGCTAAGACACAAGAATCGGAAGACCCTAAGCTGATAGACACTGCTAAGACAACCACAACCAACACTACAATAGAGGCCCCTACTTAATTGACTGAGACTTAGGTCATTGGGCAGTAGAAGAAGGAAGACAATGTGTCAACTAAGCTGGAAAAGGAAAACACAAAGGTAAAATCTCTAGTACCTTTTGTCAAGACATCTCCACAAGAGAACAAGAAGAAGAAAAAGAAGCATGGAAAAGGATGAAATAATAGAGATTACTGAACGTGACCCAAGGACTTTGGACCCTAAGGAGTTGAGAAAATATGGATAATTGTGCATGAGGAAGGCTGCACAAGAAAAACTAAGGAAAGAGAGAAAGAGCAAGCAAATCTTAGAAGATGTAAGAGACATCCTTCGGCAGGTTGTTCCCGACATTACAATAAATGAAGATACTCCTATATTGGATCAACTTGCATGTCTTATAAGCCACATAAATGCCATTGACATAGATATAGAGAAGAAGATTGAAGGGAGGGTAGAAGCAAAAATACAACAAAAACTTGTAGAGAAAATTAGTCAGGAACTGGATATCAATAAAGTGAAACTTTCTGAGGTAATAACCGAATTATAATCTATCACTCAGAAAATTGTCCAAATTTTGTTTAAGTTATACACTGTGGATACCTACACTGTCGAGATCAGTGAGAAGATTAATAAAACTGATGAAGAAAATCTGGCCAATGCAAATGTATCTCTAACCAAGCCCATTGCTTTTCATAAGCATATACTGAAAGTGCAAGAATTAAGGTGGTTGAGATCAGACTTAAGGAAACAAGAAGAAATCATAAGAGACCAAGTCAATGAGTTACAAGCTGAGTTGCTTCCACACTTGAAGATCATAGAGTGGCATATTGAAAAGGCTATGGTATTAGTAGCCACCCCAAAAATTTTAGTTTTTCAAAATATTTTTGACATGCATGCCCAAGTCAGTCTTGAGCACATTGCTCTTACTGACTTGAAAGAGGAATGAGAAAACCTCTTAGCTTCATTACAGAAAACCCACTAGCACATCTTTGACAAGTTGTAAGTATATTTTTTATTTTGAATTAATTTCAAAAAGGGGGAAAACATGTATATGCCAATGTACTTCACTATATACCGAGAACATGCACATAGG